>OY986437.1:30893062-31403062 GCA_963920525.1 Dichetophora obliterata
TAGAAGAAATAGCAAACAATACCGATGACTAAAAATAAAATCTAAGCACATTTACAGTATGTGATTAGGTATAAACATGCAAACTTGCAAATCTAGATAATTGTTACAACTATTTCGCTCAGTGTGCGCTATTCGAGAGCGCACCAATACTATTAAGACAAAGTAAAATGTGACTGTGTTAGAATGCCCAACCCTGCTTTAAAACAATATTAACATAGCTTTAACATAACACTAACATAAAATTAACATAACATTACCATAACAATAACATTATAATAGTTTATAATCATTCCAAGTAATCTTCAAAGAATTAATAGCTTCCCTACTATATTGTAGTTTTACTACAATTGCACTTAATGCTCTTAATGCACTTCAAATAGTTCTCAGCCGATTAAATTCAATCAACTTGAAATACTTAGCATAATTATAAATCTATAATTCTATTATTATAAATCACAACATCTATTTCTGAAACACAACAACTTCGTAGAAAAATAAAAAAGAATGCGTCTTGATTTAACATGAACTCTCATCCGAGGTATGGGCATTGTAAATAATATCCGCTTATTTCCACAGCAAGAAAAGGACCAACCATAAACAAGCTACAAGCTATTTTCTTCCTTTTGCCGACATTACGTTTTCTTGCTACTGAGCTTTCGTATCGGCTGTGATGACATCATTCTTTGCCTCACCACAATCATCCTCCCCCTCCCTCTTCCCTACACAACCCACAACATTGGCAACTTAATCACAGTTAAGCCTGCTGTGAATAATCATCAACATCATCATCGAATGCCGTGACATACAGCCCAAACAACAACCCCAACAACTAACTCAACACAACGATACGCCTTCCGCCCACCAACATTGCCTGTATTTCGTCATTTATGTTATTTGAAGCTATTTGTTAAATTCCGCCAAAATTATTTCCTGCTTAATTTCTGCCACTTCCTCTGGAGGCTAGATAAAATGTATATTTTTAGGACTATTTTCTGGGAGGAAGGCCAATACTGAGAGTAAGCCAGTGGGTGTTGCAGGTTGGGTCAGCAGCCGTTTTGGCCTATAGATTAAAGTGGCGCACATTATTGTCGATTGATATTCGAAATTAATTATTGTATGGCTGTGGCACACTACCATTCAGCCAGCATTTTGTGCTGAATTCTATTTTTGCTGCTTTTCCCATTGTTTGTTCTCTCTGTTTTGTTTTGTTTTGTTTGGTTTTGTTTTCGTTTAGCATTAGTTTTTCTTTGAATTTATTTTGCCTCGCTTTATTTAAGCGGCGAATCTCTTGAGAACAGCTATTTATTACTTTCAGTCAGCTGCTTCAAGGTTCAACGTCTAGCTGGTCTAAAGAGGTTTTCGATTACTCGATTCTATGGCATTAATAATGAAGTGTATGAAAGTAATTACGTGGTTGAGCTAATGCGAAAATAAATGGAGTTTCTTGATTTCATGTCAATTTTGAATGGATTAAAGATTAGGCTATAATTTCTGACAAGATGGCAGTAGTGAAGGAAATATGACGAAGAAAGTTTTTCTTAGAAAAAATAAAGGCAGAATAAGACTTTTGTGAAAAAATATGATTTTTCTTTACCAAAAAAGAAAGAGACGTAGTTGAGTAAAAAAAAAAGCGTCAAAGTTGTATACGAGTATAAATGTAGTTCTTATAAACCCAAAATATTGCATGGAAACACGGATAGAAATAAATTTCTTGTATTTATAAACTATTTCACTTGATTTAAGTAATATGTGAAATCAATTCAGCTTTACTTCTATCAAGTATTAATATCTTATTATTAGCAAATACATTGGGATATGACATAACGTTCACGAACTTTGCCCATGAACTTTATGTCCGCTTCAAACGGACTCTGCAAATGGACATAATGTCCCTGGAACTCATGACCGTTTTTACCCTTGCTGTGATAACAACATTCCGTACAAGAGTTTGTACACTAATGAATATTGACGGTTGATGAACAAGTTTGCACGGAAATTTCAAAAATGTTCTTGAGCTTTATCTTAAAAATGAAACATCCCTTTTCCGATTTCGGGGGAAAAAGTATTCAGAATTTGGCTGTAAATATCATAATCAGTTTAATTGATGATTTCTTAAAACGAGAATAAATTGCTTGTATCTGGAACAAAACTTGAGATGACACAAAAAATTCTTGCACTGGAATAACAAGAAATAATATTCTCGAATTTAGAACATGTTTTGCGTGAGTACAAAAATTATGAGCAGAGAAAGTAAAGCTCAAATTAAATTTGAGAACTGCTTTTTAGTTAAATACATCCGCATCCACTTTGGCAGCGCTCTACAATTGTTTCATTCTGTCATAACTAAAAAACTCCTTACAGTGTTTTGTGTATTTGAAATAAATATAAAAATGTTTATTTTATTATACATTTATTTATTTATTTATTTATTTATTTATTTATCTATTTATTTATATATATATATATATATATATGTTTGAGATATATGCTAGAACAACAAGATAAATATCTAATGTTTAAAGTACTAGCAACACAATATTTAAATAGCACGTGTATATAGCAACTTATTATCTAAACATCAAACATTGTAAAGCATTACATATATTTTAAAAGACAAAATTAAATTATTATAAAAAAAAGAAAAATTAATAGTCATGTATCCCGGGCAAACCACTAGAATAGAGAGAGGCAAGAAAAAAAATGAAGAAATAAAAATTAAAAGATAATCGTAAGTAGACACGTTATTTAAACTGCAAGGTAATTAAAAAGTTTCTTTCTGAATTTTGATGCATTTGGTCTCTAATTTTTGGTCTCTAAAAATCACATATTGTTTTCATTCCACACGAAATTCTCCTTTTAAGATAAATTAAAAGTATTTGTATTAAAATATTACGAATGTAAGCACAGCATTATGTCAAAGTTGGCTAAGTTTTCAGGAATGTAAAAGGTGAAGTTAGATGCATTTTTGAGGCTCATAGAAAAAAAAATCATTTCAAATAAATATTTCAAGCAAAAATAATAGAAACATATATTTTCTGAAAGGAAAAACTAAGCAAAATTAGGTTTTTTTTTTATTTTTTGAAAAATTTCCCAACATAAAAAATAAATTAGCAGAAAACACACATTTGCAAAATTTGAAGAACATTGAATTAAAAAGTTTTGCCGGTTTTCTTGAATCATAAGATTTAACCTTTGTTTAGCTGGCTATGAAGAAAAAATTTCCGGTATGCCACATGAAGATCAAGCATTATCAGTTAGGGTAGAGCATCAATGTTTTATGGCACAACAACATATTTTGTACGCAACAACAATTTTAAAAACACTGTAAACAACTCCTTAAGCGTAAGTACACCAAAACGTTACACTATGGTTTATTTTTGGAAAAAAGCCTGTTTTTTAACTTGAAGAATGTAAATATCTAAGGGAGCTGCACGTCAGAAAAATGTTCATATATGATTCAGAAATGTTCAATTTTCTATAATTCGTTAAGAGATTAAGAAAATGTTTTCCAGTTTGTATTAAAAAAATTACGGAAGTCATGCAACTTTTGAGTTTTAAATTTGTCCAATTTTAGCCTTAAATTGAATTCAGTACAAATCTGACAGCTCAAGCTTTTTTGTTCGGTATTTTTTAATAAGTATTAATTTTAATTTTTTTATTCTTAAAAAAAATAATAAGGCAAACATTTATTAAATTATTGACAAATTATTGGCATACTTAGAAGTAAAAAAATTTAACTTGCGTGGAATATCTCTTTTTTGGCTGAAATTGGCTCACTAGTCTTATTCGAGTCAACTGAAAGATTAAAATGTCAACCTTTTGTTTATGAAATAAAAATTACACATGTTTCAAAAATTTTTATTAATAACCAATTTTAATTTCCAATCCCCGAAAATGCTGCATATCAAGTGTTATATTAGGAATTTATATATCACTAGATGATAAACCCGGTGTTACTCGAGAGTCATTTATATAACTATTTTAATATGTGACGGTGGTTTTTTCTATTGGATGAGGTCAGCTGAGCCGTGCCAGGGTCAAATGAAAGACCACGAACCTCCACAAAAATAAGAAAACAGCGCAGATTTCCAGTTAAATTCAATTTCTTTATTTATGACGTCGATTTAATATCAACTTATTAAACTTAATGTAGTGCAGTGTCGTGTGGGTCGGAGTGGGAGTTCGTCGATGACGGTTGAAAGTTACTGTTGATAGTCGAGAGAGAGGGTTTTCGTGGAGCGGTATCGGTGAACGGTAATTGTTAATCGCTGTCGTTCATCGCTGTCGGCGATCGGTGTCGGTAATCGGTGATCAACAGGAAGGCTAAAAGGAATGCTCGCTTAATATTCGAAACAAAAGATAATAGATAGCAAAGAGGATAGGCAGAGGTCCTAGTCGATGAGTCCAAATGAGGACCCTCCAGGATCTGGCATATTAATAAGATTCACAAACCAGGAGAATGATTAAAAGGGTGCCGCCTCTAGTGGATGCGAACCAGAACTGGTTTGCTCCAGAGGAAGAAGGCACGCGAAAATTAAAAGTGTGCCGCCTCTGGTAGATGCTAACCAGAAGTGGTTTGCTCCAGAGGAAGAAGGCGCGCAAAAATAAAAAGTGTGCCGCCTCTGGTAGATGCTAACCAGAATTGGTTTGCTCCAGAGGAAGAAGGCACGCAAAAATAAAAAGTGTGCCGCCTCTGGTAGATGCTAACCAGAAGTGGTTTGCTCCAGAGGAAGAAGGCACGCAAAAATAAAAGTGCCGACTCTGGTAGATGCGAATCATCAGTGATTCGCTCCAGAGTACGACACTAAAAAAAATCAAAAAAGTGTGTCGACTCTGGTAGATTCGAACCAGAGATGATTTGCTCCAGAGTTCTGCGCACAGAACCGGAGGCTAACTCCTTGAGCTTACCTTAAAGGAATGCTGACTTGGTTGGTTTCGTGCCGCCCTTTTATATTATGTGGTGTGAAAACCAGTTAGGAATTATATGTTTGCCGTGTGTATTTGAAGCTACTCTTTTGTGTTATTTTGTCATAGGTATGTGTGTTTGTGTGTCGTCGGGTTGTTTTATGATGTCATGAATATGTATGTAGCGTGTGTCTGTATGTATGGTTTAGTGGCGGGTGCAGTAGTAAGGTATTTGTCGTCGCTGTTATTTTGTCATAAGTAAGTATTGTGCGTCAATATGTTCGACAGCTGCAATTTAATATAGTTATAATGATAATTAAATAGCTTAAGTTATAATATAACAATTATTTAAATTAGTTTAAAGATAATAATGGATTGTATTTGTAATGATTGTAACGTCATGTTACAAATATTAACTTCTCGAATAAATGTTTTTTAAATTCTGGAATAATGAGAAACATGTTGAATTTTAAATTTGATCTGCCGTTAGAAAGGTAATTGAACGAAATTTAATCCAAAAAAGTTTTGGTAAATTTTGGTTGTGGGGGGGAAATATCCATCTCTTGCGGTGAGCTAATTAAATTCAAAGAATTGGTGCGAAAAACATATTTTAAAAATTAAAAATTATTTAAATATTTACTTAATCTTAAAGCTAGCAAAATTACCTTTTCAACAATATAAAATGATGGTGGGACTCAATGCGTCCTTGAGATATGGACATTTTAACATTGAAACAAAAATTAAAGTTTTTTCTAAATGACCTCTATATTTATTATGTTGACTTTATATGATTTAAATACAAATTCTAAATGTTTGATAGTTTAAATCATACTTGATTTTAAATACAAATTCTAGTTGTTTGATAGTTTAAAATCGTTTATCGTGCTTAAGGTCAAAGTTAGAACAATTAATTGTTCTGACGAATTGTTGTTGTTGTTGTTTCTTTGGAAAAATTCGTTAGAACAATTAATTGTTCTAACTTTGACCTTAAGCTCGATAAACGATTTTAAACTATCAAACAACTAGAATTTGTATTTAAAATCAAGTATGATTTAAACTATCAAACATTTAGAATTTGTATTTAAATCATATAAAGTCAACATTGAAACAAAAATTTACAATAAAGAATATATTGAACTTTTTAACAAAAATATTTTTAATGAAATATTTTAAAAAACAGCTGAGATATTGGTATTGAAAATAAAAACTTTGATTTTCATATAATTTTTTCTCATTCTTAGCTATCAATGTTGTATGAAAAATTCGTTGTACTAAAAATGATTGTACTAAAATATATATTAGCTGCGTTTTTTCATGGGTAATCAGGATCATATAATCGCATTTGCAAGCAAAGCAAAGCCTAATATGTGCGCACGCTCCGACAGAAGACAAGGACGATGAGATCAAGGAAATTTTCTACGAGCGCCTTGAAAATGCTTACGAGCGCTGCCCCCGCCACGACGTTAAAATCGTGCTTGGTGACTTCAACGCTAAGGTGGGCAAGGAAAATATTTTTGGTCCAACAGTCGGAAAGTTCAGCCTCCACGACAACACCTCCGATAACGGAATGAGGCTGATTGACTTCGCCGCAGCACGAAACATGGTCGTAAGTAGCACTAGATTCAAGCATCTCAATATTCATAAAGCAACCTGGATGTCTCCTGATCAAAAAACAAAAAATCAAATTGATCACGTTTTGATCGACGGAAAGCACTCTTCCAGTGTATTGGATGTACGCACGATCCGTGGTGCAAACATTGACTCGGATCACTATCTTGTTGCAGCCAAGATCCGTACACGTCTGTGCGCAGCTAAGAATACACGCAACCCTACACAGAGAAAGCTAGACGTCGACAAGCTGCAATCGAAACAGACAGCCGATGCTTTCGCCACTCGACTCTCACTCCTGCTTCAAAGCACTCCTCCAATCGATGATATATGCGCGCAGTGGACACACATTTCCAACTCCATGCGTGCGGCTGCTGAAGAGGTGATTGGCTACCAACGCCCTCGCCGAAACCAGTGGTACGACCAGGAGTGTCGCGACGCTACTGCAGAGAAAGACGCCGCCTACAAAGCCAACCTGCAGTCGGTTGTAACGTGCGCTGCTAAGGAGCGATACAAAGAAAAGAGGAGGGAAGAGAGACATATTTTCAGGCGGAAAAAAGAGAGGCAGAAAAGCGCGAGCAGGAGAAGATTGAGATGTATGGTGACAGGAATGAGGCCCGAAAATTTTTTGAAAAAATAAGACGCCTTGCCGATGGTTTTAAAACCGGGGCCTCTTCCTGCAAGGATGAAAACGGGAATCTAGTGACAGATGTCCAGAGTACACTGACGTTATGGAGGGAACACTTATCTAAACTTCTAAATGGCGACGCTGAAAACAATCCCGCCAATAGAGATGATATTCCGGAAACCCCAATTGCGGATGACAGCGTCGAGGTTCCGCTGCCCGACTATGATGAAGTTCTGACAGCTATAGCTCGGCTTAAAAATAACAAAGCCGCGGGAGCTGATGGCTTACCTGCTGAGCTGTTTAAGAACGGAGGCGAAGCTCTACTTAAATGCATTCACGAGCTTCTATGCAGAATATGGTCGGAAGAATGCATTCCGAACGATTGGAATCTCAGTGTGCTCTGCCCAATCCACAAGAAAGGCGATCCCACTATCTATGCCAATTACCGTGGGATAAGCCTTCTTAATATCGCATATAAGGTCCTGTCGAGCGTTTTATGTGAAAGATTGAAGCCCATTGTAAACGAACTGATCGGACCTTATCAGTGTGGCTTCAGACCTGGAAAGTCCACCATCAACCAGATTTTCACGCTACGACAAATCTTGGAGAAGACTCAAGAAAAACAAGTCGACACCATCTTTTTGTCGACTACAAAGCCGCCTTCGACAGCCCAATAAGGAAGCATCTGTACTCCACCATGTCTGAATTTGGTATTCCTGCAAAACTAATACGACTTTGCAGGATGACACTGAGCAACACCAGCAGCGCAGTTAAAATCGGGAAGGACCTCTCCCCACCATTTATTACCAAACGAGGTTTCAGACAAAGTGATTCCTTATCGTGCGACTTTTTCAACCTAATGATGGAAAAGATCATCCGAGCTGCTGATCTGAGACGTAGTGGCACAATATTCTACAAGAGTGTTATGCTGCTTGCGTATGCTGATGACATAGATATCATTGGCCATAATACGCGCGAAGTCAGTGCAGCATTTTCCAGATTAGAAAGAGAGTCAAGTCGAATGGGTCTGTCAGTGAATGCAGATAAGACGAAATACTTAGTGTCAACAAACAAACAGTCCCAGCGTCTTGGAACCCACGTTACCGTTGACAATACCTCATTCGAGGTTGTGAAGAACTTCGTTTATCTGGGATCCAGCATTTATTCAACCAACGACATCAGCATTGAGATCAAACGAAGAATAACTCTTGCCAACAGGTGTTACTTTGGGCTCAGTAGGCAATTGAGAAGCAGAGCCCTCTCTCGACGAACGAAATTCACGCTCTATAAATCGCTCATCATGCCCGTCCTACTTTACGCATCACAAACCTGGACGCTGAGCAGTTTAGATGAAAAGACTTTAGGAGCATTCGAGAGAAAGATTCTTCGTAAGATCTATGGACCAATCTGCGTCAATGGCGAGTACCGAATACGGTGGAATGATGAACTGTATGAGCTGTACGCTGACATCGACATAGTCAAGCGCATTAAAATCGAGCGGCTTCGCTGGCTTGGTCATGTTCAGCGCATGAAAGACGATGCTCCAGTGAAGAAAACATTCGATTCGGTACCCAGCGGCGGTCAACGCAGAAGAGGACGACCGCATCTTCGTTGGAAAGACCAAGTGGAGGACAACCTGACGAAGCTTGGAATTTCCAACTGGCGCCAGCAAGCGAAAGACAGAAATGGCTGGCGCAAATTCTTAGATGAGGCCAAGACCGACATACGGTTGTAGCGCCAACTAAATATAAAAATAATATATAATATAAGCAAAGCAAAAACAACAAATGATCCAGCAAGTGAGCTGGACATTTAAATTGATCCAATTGATCCAATCCAAAAGAACTGAGTAGATTATTATAAGGAAGATTTTATATAAACCAAAATGATTGTAATTACTCTGGACACACAACTGCATTCTTAGAGATAAATGGAGACGTTCACATTATATAGAGAATTTTACAACAAAACTCAGTTTTATTCATGGTCTGGTATGAAAAAATAGATTTTGTAGCCATAACTTTTGATTGGAAAGAGATATTGGCGAACTTTTTCCACATAAATTATTTTTGAGACTTTAATTTTTTGTAAAAAATATAAAAACAACATTTTTATGCATTCTTTTTAATTTTTTCATCTCCGATATATTTTGATAGGCCCAGCACATCATCATATATGTCATATGTGTATAGACTATAGACATATATATGAAAAACTTGGTGTAAACAGTAAGCTTATTTTTGAATTTATAAAGTTTTACATGAGAATTCCATACAAGGTTACCCAGGAGAACTTAGCTTTATCCTCTTCCACGACTTTCATTGTTTTCATTTTCCATTTTTTTTTAAGCTGAAAGATGAAAGAACTGTTATTTTTAAAAGAATTCTGTGATAAAAAGTAACCTATGTTAAAAAAGGAAAATATATCCAGAAATTTTCACGTGATGCGCGTAGAGACAGACATACAGATACAAATGTTAAAAATTACATTTTTAGAATCCACTTCTTTCAAAATGTTCAGCGCAAAAAAAAAAATTTCCAAATAAAATTAAATGCACATATTTTTTTTACAGTTTTATTATATATATAGATTTATGCATTTAACAGCGCAGGTCCACTGATTGTAAATATAAAATAAAACAAACAACGTTTGAATCGGCTTAATAGCTCTGTCAAAGACCAGAGTGAATTTCTTTGCATAAGAAATCAGGAAACACCTGAATGGGTTCACATAGAATCTAATGAAGAATTTGAAGAATCCTCATCAAAGCTTCTAGCTTCTCAATCCCAGCGATTGAGAGCATCTACTCTTGAATCGTAGATGGAAAAGCTTTAAATGATGATTCAAATAATTACATACTATTTTTTATATTGTAGTTTTAATTTATATTGTCATATACACTCAGGGAATTATTGAATTTCGTATACGGCTGCCATGAAAAAGTTGAAGCTGTTATAGCCATACTAGAGTTATTATACATGAAAAGAAGTTGCCTTGGCTGAAAGTTTATTGCAAGCATTTTATGAAAGCTCTCATAGCTCCAATTGAATCTGCATTAATCATAAAAAAAACAAAAATTATGTTGAGCGTCTTTTGAAAATAAGAGCTGTGGTTACAGTTTTGATACTTTCAGTATTGTGGCTACTGCAACTAACTTTTAAATCTTGCGTGTAGAGAAACTCCAATACGGCTATTGTAACCTCAATACGGTTTTCACGCTTTTTCTGAAGATACTAAAACCACAAAAGACAAATTTCTCCATTTTAGTTTTGGCTTTGCAGCGCGCTTGTTGGCAAATATTAAAAAAATTGTTTTTAAAGTTAATCGGTATTTACTTCGATAATCGCTTTACTTTGATAATGATTATTATGCCTATTGTATTGAAAAAGGCATGGACTATTTTACAATTCCATTGACTAAAACTATTTGTAAGCATGTTTCAGAAGTAACTTTAAATGCTAATGGTGTGTCGTTTATAATACGGAATTTTTAAAGTTCCATAAAAAAAATTAGTTTGTAAAGTTCTATAAACAATTAAAAATTTATATTTAGTTGATCAAAAAAGTAGTATTTTTCAAATGATTGGAAATAAAAATTTAAAAATAACAGTTTTATTAAGCAAACGGCATTAAGAAATATGGGTATAACCTTAAAAGCGCAAAGGTAAGTAGCTTAAATAGAAAAAGTTCTGACAGCCTCAACATAAGGATTTATGGCTATCAAAACCGAATTCCTCTCACCATTGCAAAAGGCGCTGTTATGACCCCTCCCAAATTCGGTTATCAAAACCGAATTCCTCTCACCATCGCAAAAGGCGCTGTTATGACCCCTCCAAAATTCGGTTATCAAAACCGAATTCCTCTCACCATCGCAAAAGGCGCTGTTATGACCACTCCACAATTCGGCTATCAAAACCGAATTCCTCTCACCATTAAAAGTTCTTACAACTTTCTGTGAGGTTGTCAAAACCGGCAGAGCATCTCTTAAACAGGAATCTAACAGCCCTTATGGAAGTTGTCAGAGCCTCACATATTAAATTTTTTGAGAACCGTAATATTACAGCTAGAAGAAGCGAAGTTTTGATAGCATCGCCAGTTCTGTGAGTGTATATTTATATATCCATTTTGTTAAATTTCAAGGCATTTTTTCAAATGATATACCGGTCACCTCTGGTGTACCACAAGGTAGTCATCTTGGCCCAATACTTTTCAACATTTTCATTTCAGATTTATCTATTACTCTTTGTGACATTCCCCATCTTATGTACGCAGATGACCTTTAAATATATAAGATCATTAAATCAGAAGTTGATGTAACTTTCCTACAATCGAAACTGCTGTCCCTTGAGCAATGGTGTAATCAAAACAAACTTCACTTAAATGTTAAGAAATGTTGCGTGATAAGTTTTTCCCGTAAGAACTTGATACCAGAATGCAGTTACCTCCTTAATAATATTGTTCTGAGCAGAACCAACCATATTGTAGACCTTGGAGTTGTCCTAGATAATAAGCTGAGATTTAATCTATATTTTGATAAAGTCTTATCGAGGGCAAATAAACAGCTAAGATTTATAAAAAGACGTGCTAAAGAATTCCAAAATGTGTGGGTAACCAAAACGTTATACTGTACCTTAGTGCGACCACTTCTTGAATATGCTTGCATCATTTGGAATCCAGCCTTTGAATCTCATAGCGACAAAATTGAATCCATTTAAAAACAATTCCTGCTTTTTGCGTTAAGAGATATCTTTGACCCCCATGACTATAACAACTTGCCACCGTATGAACAAAGACTCAGGCTCCTCTCTCTGATGCCTCTATCATCAAGAAGAACTTTACTGAGTTCATGTTTCACATTTGATGTTATTAACGGAGCTATTGATAGCGAATATATCTCCAGCAAAATTACACTAAATGACCCAATTAGACGTACTAGGCATACGCGGCTCCTAAATGAATATATTCACCACACTATTTACGCAAATAATTAACCCATTAGTAGGTGCTGTAGAATTTTTAATAATATTAGCGAGCACTATTCACCATCCATACCAAAATCCACATTTAAGCGAACCCTCTCAAAGTCTCTCTTTGACTCGGAATAATTTGTCCTTTTCAAGCACTGCTCCCTACAGAGTTATGCTTCTTGGTCTAGTCCCCCTCCGTCATCCCCTAAAAGTAGTACTTAAGATATATAAGCGTAGTTTAAGTATTCTTTTGAAATTAGTTTAAATAATATGTAAGTAAAAAAAACAAAAAAAAAAAAAAGTAAAAAATGTAAATAGAATTAGTAAATTGCCTTGCTTGGTGAAATAAATAAAAACATAAATAAATAAATAAATAGTAGTGAAAATTCTGAGGGCTATTGTGTAAAAAAATATAATATGTTTAAATGAATTCATTTTTTATTTCAAATGTCACGTTACTTTATGAAGGGGGGAGGGGTTTTAAAATGCACTACGAAACGTAACGTAGTGGGAGGGAGTGGTAAAAATGTGCTAAAAATCGGTAACGTAGTTTATGAACGACCCCTAAATTGTGGAAAAAATATTACTGTCATTGGCCCAAATACACTGTAGTGCTCAGTCTGCGTGAAACCAGGTTTCTTAGGCAAGGGAGGCGAGGCAGACCACGTGAGGTACGCGAAATTTCACTCACAGAAAAAGCTGTAGTGCCGATGGACTGACACGCACACAAAAGCGAAGTAATCATAGCCCTATAGGAACAAACTAATTTGTTTTTAAAAACAACTAATTAAAAAACTAATTTAAAATAAACTAGTTCATGAACTACTTTGCATTATATTAAGGCTGCATCCACTTTAATTTTGAATAGTTTTTATTGCATTATATATGAAGTAATTGAAAAACTACTTCAAAACAAGTGGTTTGAATTATATTAAGGCGGCGACTACTCTGATTTTGACATGTTTTTATTGCAAATTTTTATTAGATTACAAGTTTATATATATTTTACCATGATATTTCATCAAATATTATAAACTTTAGGCTTTCACTAATATGAATGTATGTATTTTTTTTTTTCAAAACAACAAAATAAATTGTCTCTTTGATGTATAGAAATTCAAAATTTTTATGCTTTTAAATTCATCTTCGGTAAGTGGAATGGAAACTAGTTTTCAATTGATTTATTTTAAAGCAATTAAAAAAAAATAATTTCAATTTAACTTATTTAAAAAGTAGTTGAAAATATATGCAGTTTTCTTTTGATTTATTTTAAAGTAGTTAAAAAACTAATTTAAATTCAACTAACTTAACAAGTAGTTGAAAACATATGCAGACGAAAGTCAATTGACTTATTTAGCGGACATCACCATACAAAATATGTTAGTTCGTTCTATGGATAAAGTCAGAATTTCAACTAGTTGTGGTTGACAAAAAACTACTTTTTCAACTACTTTTAAATTAGTTGACTTTCCTACAGGGATTTTATTTAGGGGATGCCTGCACCAATACAATCAAACACAGTTAATGTACACAAAACAACACTGGTTTCACGCAGGCTGATCAGTACAGTGTGTTTTTGAATAACTGACTGCTTACGCAGACTGAGCTCTTCAGTGTATTTTGGGTCATTGAATTTGTTGATTACGCCTTTAAAACAACAGAACTTTTTATTGAAAACTATAACTGTATTATATGCCAACATGTTGTAAAGGAAATGATAGTACTTGATTAATTCTCATTTCTGGCGTGTTGCATTTCTGATTTTACGTTTTTATTTAAGCTTTTGCTTCTTACTTAAAAATAGGTAAGTTAAATAAAAGTATACTCATTTGTTTTTTAACTCTTTTAATCGAGTTTTAAAAAGACTGCAGAGTGACAACTTTTATGCCATAGCTATTAGAAGTATTTTTGACATTTATTGTATTTAAGTAACTCTGCAAACAACTTGTAACATCGGAAGAACATACTTATCCTTTATTTATTGAAAATGTTTTTACTGCGTTGATAACATTTCTTTGTAAATTATATTTAATGCACTCACAAAAAAAACACCTATATTTTTGGGATAAAAAATTTCCCTATTTTCGATAACAGCAATTTTCTCTATTTCATATTTCACACATATTCGAAGAAATATTTCTTTACTTGTGGGAAATAAAAATATTTCATGTCTCTAATAATGATAATTATTTTTCTTGCACTAAAAAATTCCCATTTTTAGAGAAAAATTTATATAACATGAAAAATTTTCTCTATTGTAGATAAACAATTCACTATGAGAAATGTTTTCAATAAAAACAAATCCTTACTAAAAAATAAGAAAAACTTTTTCTTTTTAAACAATATATTTATCTTATATTGAAATAGGTACGAAAAAATATAGAAAACGTGAGAGCGAGTGAATGAATGTGATAAGCAAGTGTTGCATATTCTGCATATTATGACGACGATTGTTCCTTCAAAAAGATTATTTTTTATTTAACATAGCAACACAAAGCGATGTTGTTTATTACCACTGGTTCTTTGGATGCATTTATAAAATCGTTTTTCAGAAGAAATTTTTGGAATATTTATAAGGCGTTGCAAAAAAAGATGCCACAATAATAATTCTACCTCTACCTCTTAACATATTTTTAACTAATATTTCTAAAATCGAATCACAATACCATATTAATAGTTTTACTTTGCGTACAACTGAGTTAAAACAAATGTTTCAAAAAAATAAATTTTTTAATCGTAATTTCAGATATACTTCTCTGTTTTAGAGAAAAATGTACGCAATAAAGAAATGTGTTGTATCAATATTTTGAAAATATATCTCTCTTTTGAGAAACTTTAAACACAATTTTAAGAAAAGATTTATTCAAAGAGAATAAAGAGAAGGTGTCTTTATTGATAAGAACATATTTCTCTTTTTCATAGAAGCTTTTTGTCATTTTAAGAGAATTTTTGGGATCACATTGAGAAAAAAGCATTCTCTGAAGCAAATTCAATACCATTTTTCTCTAAAAATATGCCTTTATTCTCATATTCCGAGAAATTTTCTTCTGAGTGTGATTTTAACAATATAGAAGAAAATATATTTCATTTAAATGAGCTGTTTTATGTCCATTAGAAATTTCCCAGAAATTTGGTCACACTAACATATTATTTTTTTTATTAAAACTTTTTTGCCCAATTTTTTAAGCTCGAAAACTGAATTTTCCAAAATAAGCCTTTCAAAATTTTCTTTTTAATAAAATATGTGTTAGAATTACAAATTAAATTGCTATTTGAAAACTTTATGATTTTGAGTCCAACTTGCTTTTAAAATATTTTTTTAAGCAAAATCTAGCCCTCGAAAATTAACGTAGTTGAGGTTGAAACCTTGCAAACCTTTTTCGAATATTTACTTATTTTCCCAAGAATTTCATGCAACACAAAAGATACTACTATAAAGTTTAATGCTTTCAATGGAAATCTTGAGTGAGCAAATAAAGCGTTGCTGCTTAGCAACTTCCGGTGCAAACATGGCGCTGCTGCCTCTCCTGCCACAACTTTTTCTACTTAAATTGCTTTTGAGAAAATAAAAATTCTTATTTATAAGAGGCTAATAAATTTTTCAGCAACACAAAAAACAACAACTTTAGCTAAGATTATGCTAAAACTTGCATCAGCTCATTACGGTGTTGGAAAAAACAGTGATGGAAAATTTAAGCGCACGCGTGTGCACATCAAAAAATACCGTACTTTGTTCTTTTTTTTTGCATGCCTGCACTGAGTGCAAAGTTTTTGTAAAATTAAGCTTTTTATAAGTAGAAGGCAAAATAAAAAAATAAATATACCAATTTAATGCGTATGTGTGTGCATTCAAGTGCAATTAATAATTAAAACTTGTTTGTTATGCTGCGCTGCACGCGAAATTTTTCACTTCCATTTCCGGTTCAATATCGCTTTGGTTCAATATCAGTGAAAACACATTTACTACGCTTAAATTTTGCTTTACTTAAATTTATGTTCTTTTAAATCTTTAAATCCATTTCATACAATTGTACATGTGTGTGTGTGTGTGTGTGTGTGTGTGTGTGTGTGTGTGTGTGTGTGTGTGTGTGTGTGTGTGTGTGTGTGTGTGTGTATTTTAAAATGATTTTACTGGATTTGTGCTGAAATTTGCGCTTTTCATTAATTTTTAAGCGTGCGCGACTTAAATGTCAATATAAAATGTCACATTTATTTATGATTTATTTCAATCATCAATGAAATTTATTTTCATACTTTTTTGATTTGCAGCTAATCATTTAAGTGGCACTTTAAAGGCCAAAACCAAAAACATATATCTCTAACCACGTCCACTCAAAAAACACTGCAAGCATTTTCATGAATCATTTACTAAGAGCATTTTTTGTCAGATAGTGAAAAACAAAAAAAATATCAGCTTAAACATTGCAATAAATGTCAGGATTAGTACGATATTTTAATTGCGCTCATTTAATTAATCATGAATTTCATTTTAATTTTTCTGATGTTCTCAAAACAAATTAAACACAAATGCCAAAATGTTTTGTATTGAATTTTTTTAATGCCTAAAAGCATGCAATTAAATAGTACTACTAATTGGATGCGTATTAAAAAAAATTAAATAAATGTTAACGCTCTTATGAAATTTTGAAATAATTCTACCTTCTTCTGAATGAAAAAAATTAGCAATTCAATTTGTATTTAAACATTTTGGTTTAGGTATGAAACTTCCACACAATTTTCTTTGTTCTTTTGCTTATTATTTTATTTAATGAGCTGTTTATTTTTCAACTTTCACGAAAAAGTGAACTTAACGCTAATCGGTAAGAAGAATTAATGAAAATTATGACTGTACAAAATTGTGTAACGAAATCATAGTAAAAAAATTATTGGAAAATATTGTGTATGAGCCCTAGTAAAAATACAATCGACCGAACAAAGGCCGAACAATGTCCACACGGCTGAACAAGGGTTTAGTATGTTCTAGAAATAACAAAAATCTCTCACATGTCTGAACAGCGGCCGGACACGGGTCGAACAGTGGCCGAACACGGGTCGAACAGTGGCCGAACACGGGTCTAACAGTGGCCGTTTTGAAAAAATACTATCATTTTGCCTTCAACTTTATTATAACACAATAAAATGTGCACACAAAAAACGCACTCGATATCTTTAAGCAAAAGCATGCACAACAAAAGGAACAATCATATTCGGTGTTAGTTAAATTTGCTAAGGCACTAATAAGATAGAAGTTTTGGGCATGCACCTTTATTGTTATTTTCATGCATTGACATTCAGTGCAGTCACAGTGAACTGTCTCATTTACTATGAGTTGACTATCAATATTGGTTGCATCTGGTTCTTTTTATTTTTTTGCACTCTGCACAAAAATTATGAAACTAGTCTCTAAATCATTTCAATGTTACCGAATGCAATTTGATTGCTCTAAATTTGACCAACGAATTTTTTGAATTTAATCTGAACTTTTTCTAATTAGTTGGAGTGCACAATGAAGAAAATATTCATAGGTATGTATATGGGCATTTCCATCGTAACTCACGCGACATGCGTACGACTTAAAGCTTCGTTTTCTCGGAAGTTTATGTTATTAATGTAAAAAAATTTCTTATGTACACATGCCTTACAAGACATAGTAATGGTATGATCTTCCAAAATTTCCGTTCCTGTAACTAATTAAGAATGGCAGAGGTAAACATGAGCGTAACTCACGCGACAAAAAAAGGAAGTGTGTCTTACAATTTAGATTGTAAAAACTCAGTGAATTTTAGCATTTAATTTGTTTTTGTTTTTAATTTTCAAATAATGGCAAAACAGTGAAGATCCATAATAAACCCACTTTACGTATGGACTTTGCTTATTGAAAAATATATTGAGTTTCCAAAAAATACTTGCCGAAACTAACGCGAAAAATTTCCTTAAATTTAAATTGGCAGATTAAGTAATAAAGTTATAAAGCAATAATGTAATTAAGTAATTAACAAAATTTCTTGCCTCAACCATTTTTCTATGCCAATGACTTCCATTTTTACTAAATTAAAAAGTTTACGAAACATTTACTAAACATTTACGAAAAAGGAAAGTACATTTGTGAAACATTGCAGACGACTTGATTATCATGGTTAATGAATTTATATAGAAATTTCTTAATTAATAAAATAAAAGTGTTTTTCTTAATAATAACATAAAATAAAAAGTTTTTAATAAGTTTTAAGTTTTTGGTCACGGTTGAATTTTTATATGCATATATATTTTTGGATTAAAAGTTACAACAAGTAGTTTTTTTTATTTATATTTTTATTTTTTAGTCATTTTGAACAATAATATTTTCAAAAAACAGTCTGTTGTTACAGATTTCGACGCAAGACTCCTTCTCGGCATAGGCATTTTTATAATATTTTTTAGCTAAAATCATGGTTTACAGCAACAAATGCCTTTTCCAGCACCATCTCTGGATTTATGCCTGTTAAAAGAATTTAAACTATTTAGCTATCTCAGAAGCAGCATCTTCAAAATCGCAAAATATTCGTGGTATCTTTTGGAACATTTAGTTACTCTAGCACTTTTTGATACTGTTAAAATTAAAAACAAAACATTAAATTAAAAAAAATGCAACTCCTGATTTTCAATCGGGAAAGCTTTAATATAAACTATCGAAATGCTTCCGTTAAGCTGATTATGGTGCATACTCAAAACATAAGTGAGTTTGTAACAACTCTTTGTCGGCCTTTGTAGTCTTGTTGAGAGTGCGCTAGACTATCAACTATTCTCTATTGTTGTGTGCATTTGTTTATGATTTCATTTTCATTGTAGTTCATTTTAAAAATAGGTGAATTTAAAAGGAGATTAATTAAAAAATTAAGAGAAAATTAAGAAGCTGAAGAGAGACCTAGCGATTTAATTTGTTTTTTAGCCTTTTCAGTTCCAATCCGCACATATGTGCTGGTCCTGTTCTAAGTGTCCTTTGGTTGATATCTCAAAACTATGATACATTTTCCTTTATTCATATCATAATTAGCCAGTGATGAACAATAAAATTAATTCTAACAAGTTTTAAGAATGCCGGTATTGAAAGGGTTAACAAAGTCAAAGAATTTTCTCGACTCTTGGGAAATTTTCTCTCCGATGCTATTCATGTACAACTTTTACGCTTCTTGTGATTTGATAGAAAACTCTCTTGATGGCTTGATGATATATCAGATCATGGGCGTACGCAGGATTTGTTCTAGGGGGGAGGGGCCAAAGGCATAATTGAATCTAGAATGAACATAAACAAAATGTAACCTATGAAAGCTATTGACTCAGATTTTTGGTACTAATTTTGTAAACATTATACGTACACTACACCGGTTGATACACGCTTTTATACATAAGAAAATTTAATTTATTTTAAAGATCGTATAAAAATCTTTCTCGTATCATGTCCGAAATATTTAAAAATTGTATTTAATTTTTTTCCATGTAATACATATCAGTAATTTTTTGTTAAAGCAAATATTCTTAATAGTTTAATAAATAAGGTAATGTAAGGCCTATATACTTAATGAAATTGCATTAATTACTTTTGAGACCCCAGGTTTTCAACTTTTAAAATAAGAATACAAAAATTTCCTAATATTAAACAATATTTTTTTATTGTATTAAATAAACAACTTACACATAATATATTCTATTGTATTTTAAACCTATTCATAGTGATATTCAAAAGACATCCGTGGTCGTATGCCACCTATCCTAATAAAACAATACATTGTAACAGTGGAAAGCGATCATAAGCTTTAGGGCAAAGTGCATCAAGAGGACGTCATATCATCATACATCAAGAGGGCGTCATATAATATGGTATATATTTATACCTCATATATGGTATTTGAGGTGGCATACGACTACGGATATCTTCTATATATCACTATGAATATGTATAAAGTACAATAAAATTTATTATGTGCAAGTTGTTTACTTAATAAACAAAAAATATTGAATAGTTTATACGTAAAAATTTCAGATGAGAACATTTTCTTGTTTCATCCTTTTATAGCGTGATTTTTAGCAGTCGAGTTTTAATTTTGGAATAGGCTTGGGTAGTTCACGAACGAACTAGTTCAATTTAACTATTCGCACTCATGAACTATGTGAACCAGTTCATTGATTCTCGTTCTTTTAGTTCTTTTAGTTCAATTGATTTTGCAGCGAGTCAGATCGAAAAGAACTAGAAAAATTTGGTTTCACTCAACAATGGTTAGTCCGTGCTGATACAGCTTTTTACTAATGAACGGTAAAAAAAATTTCTGCAAAAACAAATTTTTTTGGCAAATATTGTGTGGAATGCCCCATATGTAGTATTTTTATGTAAATTTCTTCTATGTCCGCAGTTAATGATTGATTCAGTCATATAGTTCGTTTCATTTTATAGATCTGATCATGAAAGAGCAAACAAAACAAACTCAAAGCCCTATTGAACTAAAAAATACAACGAGCTAACATACCTAACGACCTAAAACACCAAACGAACTATAAGACCTAACGAACTAGCAACATGAACGAGTGCACGAAACGAACTAAAAGAGCAAACGAACTAAATGAACTAAAAGAACTATATGAACGAACTAGTTCATTAAACTCAACTGAACTAAAAAGAGCGATCTTTTTAGTGAACTAAAATGCCCAAGCCTATTTTGGAACTTATTTTTTTTATAAAATATATTTACTTTGTCTGCTACTTATTTATAATGGCTTTTAAACATACATTTGCATATCGCCAAAGTTTATATTCGTTATTGAATTAAAGCTGCATGCTATCTGCTGCTACGAAGAATGATTTTCGACTAATAAGGGATATCATTCCTTAACATCGTAGGAATAACATTCGTCAATTTCTCGTAGAAATAACATTCTTAGTATTTACTAAAAAATTCATTTGTAGGTTGACCGAACTCATTATTCGTAGAAGGTACGAAGTTTTAGTTGAGTTTAAAAAAATTACAACTGAAATCGTTCAGACTGATTTGTCGAACAATAGCCGAATATAAGGAAATGTGTGATTGCAAGGTGGCCGTAGCCTGCTGGAAGAGTATGTGACCCATAAGCTAAAGAACCGTGGTTCAAACCACAGCTGAACAGAAGGTTTTGTTTTCGTAACTAGGTATTAGGATCATTCGTAAATGTATTCGTACAAAATACATTTATTTTTGTACGAATACGAATAAAATATTCGTAGTGTGCACCAAACTACGTCCATTCCACGAATTCTATTCGTGGCTGAAAATTACGAATAAAATTCTTAGAAAAAATTTTTAATTTAAGAATACGTATTGAAAAGTGTTTGTGAAACAAGGTTAAATGAAATGGTATCGTAACTTATAAGGCCGTGTTCATATTACGCAATTTTGCCGCGATCGAGACACCGCTATCAATTTTTTTTCGCAAACGCGGCTTAAAAATACTGAATATTAAATAAATACATTTATTTAAACACACACAAAATTCAGTATTTTTCATCCGCTTCCTCGAAAAAAAAAACGTGAGAGCGGTGTCGCAATCGCGACAAAGACGCGTCATATGAACACGACCTTACAGCAACGGGAACAACATACTATTTAAAAATGACTGCCTTAGCTCAGCTTTATTTATAAATTAACCTAAAAAATGTATTTTTGTTTTCTCTTCAAAATATATTAAATACATAATCAGCATATCATCATGTGAAATAAAACAAACCGTAGGTTACAAAAAGTTCAAAATCGACTTTTTGACTGATTATGATATACCTTATCAAAATACATGTTTCGCAAAATTTTACATTTCTACAGCTTAAAATGACGTTTTTATTCACAAAGGTCTCAAAGCCCTAAGTTTAAGAGCAACTTACAATTTAGAAAGCTTTTTGCTTCTCTCTTAAAATTTTTAAATTAGGAATTACGGCTTTTTTGATTTCATATCAAGATATATAAAAAAATTTCACCACCTAGGGGGCAAGTGCCCCCCTTTAACCCCCCTGCAGACGCCCATGTATACGAAGATATGAACGTGCTTTGCGATGGAGACCGTTGTGTAATTTTTTTTCAAAGCTACATTTAAGGGCGTATTGGCACTTCACATTACACTTTTATGCACAAAAAAAAATATTTTCCTACACTTTAAGAATCAATAAATAACTATCAAAAAACTCAAGGTGTTCATTTACTTCCTTCCATGAAGAAAAGCATCAAGAACAAAACCGTGTTTTTGGACGTCTAGGTGAGAACCTGCCTTTAATAGAAAACCGGTTGACTATTTTGCACTAACGATACAAATCTTTCGAGGCAGATCTTATTTTTTAGCCTCATTCTATTAGAAAATGTTGGTGAAGCGAAAAAAAAAATCTTTGCATATTTGGGTGGTCTAATTTATAGTACTTTCGGAGCCTTAATTGGCATACTTTTTATATTTTCCCATAATAAATGCTCTCAAATCTAAAGCAAAATACACAATAAGATATATGTATATTCAATAGATTCCACCCCGTTTACCAGTTCTCACGGGTAACTTTTCTTAAAGTAAACTTTAATGTTAACGCAGCTCCTGAAAATGCCAATTATTTTTACCTGGTTCCTGTGTCGTCGTTTCCTCATTAGCAGCTACCAAAGGATTCGTGCTGAAAAATCCACAAAATATCAGCAGCAGCAGCAAGACAAGCATCGGCTTGTGTCGCAGAGCCCGAAAGGATTTTTGCAGTTTAAACTCGAACATGTCGAAAAAAATATCCTTTATTCACTTTTTAACGTTTACACTTTAAATTTAAGCATGTGGCTTATAGCTGGCTTGCGTTTTAACACATAGACAATAGTTTATAACTGACACACTTAAAGCGGGCAACATCCGGTTAAAGCTTTAAGGTTAACAGTATTGATTTTCAACTTAAACGTAAAGAAAATACAATTAAAAAAGAATAACACAACACAACACAAAACAAAACAAACACTGGAACCATCCATCGTCAAGGACTTTTGTAATTGTATAGAAACTAACAGACACACACATACACTAAGCCAACACAGCGCCAAGAGGGGAGACGAAGAAAAATGAACTACAACAACAGCAGCTTCAAAACAAATACCGGAAGCATGGACAAAGCGAGCGCATTGCAAGCTCCTGACACGGCACCGTGTAAAAGGCACGAACAAACAATAAACGAATAAAAGTTATAAATAACAACAGAAAGAGAAAAAAAAGAAACATGCTGACACTGTATTCTTGTTGCTGTTGTTGCTGCTAAATCTATACAATACAAACAAAACGTGAAAATAACTGTAAACGGAGGATATTGCGTTTTTTATTTACACAAAACGGTTATGCGAATTTTAGCTACGGTAATGCGCTCAGCCAGTTTTGTGTTTAAGAGTAGCTTTTATTTGTTTTTTCTTATAAGCTTGGCGCACTTTAAAATTTACAAAAAAAAAAAGATATGCACTGCAAGTAGTTTTTTTTTATAATTCACTGTTTAATCCTTTGTAGGTTTATTGTTCTTTTGTTTATTTTTAGACTCCTTTTCTATGTTTTTATCCTACGAGTTCGGCGTCTTAACGTGAACTGAAATCGAAAGCTGTTCATCGTGCTTATTTATATGCTGCTCGGCTATTCGTTGAGTTCGTTGTGTCATGCGCTGCTTGTTCGAGCGCCAAAAGTTATGCAAACCCAATTGAACGATAAAAGCTTTAGCGGCAAGAGTGAGCTTTTTTCTATTAATTGTTTTGTTTTTATTTTGTTTTATTTTTACTCTTTGCCGGCTTTGAATTGTTTGTTTTGAATTTTTGCTTAGTTTTTTCTTTTTTGTTAGCCAGATTGCGTTGCTCTTGGCGCTTCTTTGCCGCAGGAACTCAACAGCTTTGGTGAATGTGTTACTGTGTGTGTGTCGCCGCCTGAGAGTGTGGTTAACATGTAACTGTAAATTATATTGGCACACGTGTGTGCGCATATATTTGTGGCAACCACGTGTTCGCATGGCATCTGTTCGTTCGTTTGTTCCTTTTGTTTGTTTGCTGTTTGTTTTGACTGATTTCTTGCTACGTGTTGGCATTTAAATTAGTATGAAATACGAAGAAGAGAAAGAAAATGATGAAAACAAAAAGAAAATTAATTTCCTGAATTTGCCTGAAATCAAGAAAGCGTTGATAGAATGTATGCAACAGTTGAAATCAGCGAAGCCCACGGAAATTATTTGAAGAGTGCAAAACCAACAAAAAACAACATAAAAAAATTTTAAATCTGGATGTAATGCCGAATTACCGATAACACGAGTGCTGGCAGAGTCCGCGACAGCGAACTTATGTATATGTACACTGTAAAATAAATGAATTCCAAATGTTTCAGTTTTTTGCTAGTCAGAATACATTTTGATTTACCCATCCTTTATATACAGTTGCGCTCAAAAAATAGCAGTGTTTTTATATTTAGACATGTCTGGATAAATAAGACTAGTCTACAAATTTCGGACCCGTAAGGCCATTATAATTCCTATATGTATTTTCACTGGTTCCAAATCAGTACTCAGTTTTCTTCTATATTGTAAAATGTTCAAGATACAGGGTGTTTTACGCTTTTGGCAAGTTTTTAGTATTAGTGATCTTGAATCTAAGCTACTAATCATAAAATAAAAAATAATATTTTCTATTTTAGAAAAAATATCAACTTTTCCATCAATATATCAACGACTTTCTTTTTTTTTCATGTGCTGTAGCGGAGCTAAAATTTTCAGATTATTCAACGAAATATCAACAAATTTTGCATTTTTTAATTTAGCGGAGCTGTTAGCATCCAAATTTAGAGTTTAGGAAAAACCTGTGATTAAGTGTATTTTTGCATGAAAAACAGACATTTTAAATTTGGACGATTACAGCTCCGCTAAAATAAAAGATACAAAATTTGCTGATATTTCGTTAGATAATCTCAACATTTTTGCTTCGCTACCGCACATGACACGATAGTGGTTAATATATTGATTGAGAAGTTAAAATTTTTTCTAAAATACAAAATATTATTTTTTATTTTATGGTGAGTAGTTTCGATTCTAGATCAATAATACTAAACGCGAGCCAAAAACGTAAAACACCCTGTATCTGGTAATTTTTACAATATAGAAGAAAACTGAGTACAGATTTCGAAGCAGCTTTGAAAGTACTTGTAGGAACGATAATGGGTTTACCGGATCCGAAATTAGTAGACAAGTATTATTTATACAAACATGTCTCAATATAAGAGTACTGCTATTATTTTGACCACAGCTGTGTGTCTTTTTTATTTTTTGTTTTGTTTTTGATTTTTTTACTTACTTTTTATGTTTTTTTTTTTGTGAATTTTTTATTATACATTTTTTAATTTTTTAATCTTAATTTTTAACCTTATAATAATTCTTATTGCGTTTTAACTTAATTTTTTATATATTTAATTATCTTACTGTTTTATTATTGTAGTGTATTTAAGATTCCTATTTAGGTCAAATGACAAACACGTGCACTTACTTCAAGGTATATTACAAAAGTGATTTTATTATTCATTTATTTATGTGTTACAATTTATCTTACTTGCTAATTAAGGTGCGTGCGCACTAGCTGTCAAACCGACATACTACACTCACAGAACTAAACCCATTGCCGCAACCAAAAAATTGCCCTACTAACTTTGTCGATTGTCGGCAATTTTCTAAATGCAATTGCCACAATCTCCAATTTCCCAATTGAGAAAATTGCGTCATTCCGTTGGGAGAACGGAACTGCAGACAAGCTTTTGAGCCATTCGGTTGTGCACAACGAACTGTTTATCGCGCTTACCAGATGTTAGTTATATGAACCGAGTCTTCCCATCGTTTCGACTTACGAGTGTGAAAAATAAACGATGAAAATAAACATGCTTTGTTGATGCTAATTTTGCAAATTTGCATATTTTTAAGAAGAAATATATTAGATTTATTTCAACTGCACAAGTTTTATTTATTAAAAATTGAATCACTTCACTTTGAACACTTAACCAACCACTTGCAGCGAGAATACCGACCGAACCATAAACAAAGGCGCGGCGAGCAACATAGCGAGTGTAAAAATCAAACGACGAAAACAAGGATTGTTTTGTTGTTGTTTTTTATTGTACATTTGCAGTTATTTAAGAAGAAATTAATTTAATAAATACAGACTGCACAAGTTATATATATTATATATTAGATAAAATATATTTTTTAATTAATTCCTTTACCTAAAAACACTTCAACAACTTGCGCCGAGAACACACACTAGAAATCAACCGAATACTGAACAAAAGAGGAACGAGCAACACAGCGAGCGTGAAAAAAGCGACGGTTGTGGTTAAGGTGACCACATGTAAGTTATTTTTATTGACTATTCGTCTGTTGCAATTGACTTTGGTGGCGGTGCAACTGGATATTAAAACATCGTTGCGATTCTGTGGTAACGCAAGAAAAATTCTATTGACAGAATTAACAATGCGGATATTTCAACTACTCCTTTTATCCGTAAATCTGTAATTGTACTGGTCAGTTGTTTTGGATAAATTGAGATTGCTTAGACGGGAAGTAAGTTGAAATGACAAATTCCATTCAGTTCTTGCAACTTAAGCATACATATTGAATGTTAACCGAATTGTTATTTAGGCACGAAGTTAGAATAATAAAATAAGCATTTACGTCAGCCGAAAGTCGTTTATGCTTATTTAATTACAGTTAAATAAACAGAGTTTTAATTGAAACAAACACTTTATGAGTACCCCACTTAAAATGTATTTACTATAACCTAACGCCAACAAATTATTTTTGTGAGTGTATTACTACTCTAGTACATTACAATTATTAACTAAACTGTTATATTATTAAAAATAAAATCTTTTTAACTTTTTATTATCTATGAAAAAATAGGCAAACTCCCAGTTTTCCGCAAATTTTTTTCTTGCCATTTTTCAAGGGTATAATAATTCCTATAAAAAAAATTTATTCTGATGCAATATAAAAAAGTACCCACCTGCTAATATTCAATAACTTTTTCTCAATGTGTATTCGCTCAACGAAAAATATAAAGAATACGACGCATGCTGTTAACATCTACAATGCGAACTACAAAAGCAGTACAAAAGGGCGGCGATCGATGATGCCAAAAAACAAAAGCAACAACATGCAAACGCAGAACAGCTATCGATGGTTCGAAGAAACAAAAACAATAAGATTAAGGCCTTTTCCACACTTGGTCAACGCAACTCCAACTCAAGTTGCTAGCCTGTGTATTTATACCGGAACCTTCAGATTAAGCAACTTGCACGCAACAAGTTCTCGACACGTTCTCAACCTGTTCAACGCAACGCGGCTTTCCGCAATTTTCATCGGCGACGTGTTGCATCAGTTTGTTTGTTTTGTGAATTCAAGTATTTGTAGTGCAATAGGCTTTATATTAATCAAGGTGAATAAGCTAATTAATTAGTTCCTAATAGAGTCTTAATGAAGAAGAAATAGTTTGCAAGATGAATGAGCAAGTGTTAAATATTAAATCAGTGCAAGAAGTCGAAAAACATGAGTTTTATATAATAACAATTATTATATGTTGCATGACTTTTGAAGCAAGTCTGAAAGCATTCGGTTTATAGTTGCATTGCTTTTCAACTTTTTCGCTGTTGCGTTGAAGTTGTGTTGGAATTGCGTTGACCAAGTGTGGAAAAGGCCTAAAAAGCGAGGCTTAAATTGCAAACTTAATTCGGTGTATTACAACAATCGTGAAAAATATTGAAGTTGTTGTAAAAGAGTGGAAAGAGTTAGGCGCTGGGCATCGCTGGTTTAAATGATATCAAGTCATTCCATTTGAAATCATCAAATTGAATAGCCACAGTGTTTTATATTTGCCTTTTTCTTGGGGGGAAACGTTTTTTTTATGGGTCTTAATCGGGGAAAAGCCCAGCTGGTAAGTTTTTACGTATTTACCAGTTACCAATTGCACAAAGCGAAACATTTCAGAAACGATAACTTTGTGCTTTTGTGCTTTTCTGTTAGTTGTAAACTTTTTTGATTTCAACATAATACATGGCCTGAAAAATCTTCGGTCAGGCACAGAAATCGCATCACAAACTAAAAATGCACATGCTTTCAAAAGAGTATCAACCTTAATTAGAGTACTGTTTCGAAGTGACGCTTTCGAAGTGACGCTATTTCTTTGCCATGCTTTTTGTTTGCCATGGAATAAAGCGAATATCGTGCTTTAATAAAACTTTGTTTCCTGATAGGACAAAAAAAAAATATATGCGTCGTTGGACACATGAGTGAAGCGAAGCTTTTTCGCATTTTAATAGATTTGATAATTTAATGGTTTTTTAATAAAATAATTTTTAAATTCAAAAATTTTATATATTAAAAAGTTAACTAAAAAAATACACGTTAATATTCACACCAGTATATTTTATTATATTATATTATTATTTTATTTACATAATTTTGAATTATTTTTGTAATTGTTTTGAATTAATATTATGGAAATTTATTAATGGAATTGTGGGTTTTGATATCTAAAATAGCAAACGTATATTACATATCATCGATATATCTAGCAAATACTGCATCAATAGTTGTTCTTAATCGTATTGTACAAATATTTGGATCGCTTATCATTCGTAAATTTTATTTATCAAAAATGCATTGTTTAAGTGCCTGTGAACATTCAAACAATTGGTACCTTGTGATAAGTTTCGCCCAGTTCAATGGAGCCTGCTCGTGTATAGCCAGTGATGCCAGATGGAGGGTAATTTCCCTTTTTGAGGGATATTTCAATCGTTTTGTGAGCTCAAAGGGAAAAAGGAAAGCATTTTGCTTGGTCGTACACATAAAAGGGAACTTTCAAATGGAGAACCAAAGGCATTATTCTGGTGATTTGCAACTGTAAATTAACATACAAAGCAGTTCTTAAATAACTTTTTTTTAACATGAAGTTGGAAAGTTAAAAAAATACCATATAAATATTTCTAGTTCAGACCTTTTTGTGTGTTGGCAGTTTTGTCAAGTAGCTTTACTGAGAATTTTATACTGAGAAATTCTTATAATTGCAATTGTCAATTTCTAGAATTAGTCGATTAATACAAGTATTACATATATGTGGCGACCGTAGCCTAGTGGGTAGAGTGCGTGGCCCCTAAGCTAAAGAACCGCGGTAGCCCAGGTTCAATTCTAGCTCAGACAGAAAGTTTTTTCAATTGAATTAATTTTTCTGTTCGGTCGTCACCTCTCAATTTAAAAATTGCCATGTAAAAGCTTCTTGAGAACATAAGCCGTTCGGAGTCGGCATTAAGCACGTAGGTCCAGTTCTCGGTCATTTGTGATCAAACATTTAATAACACGCACAACACAATTGATCAATAGAAGCTAGGTCAAAGTCCTTCCAAGGGCTGAAATGGCCAGTTTATTTTATATATTTTATACATATATTGCTACGTATATTGCTTTGCTTTTTGTATTGCTTCGTTACTTTTAGCAAAATGTTTAATTAATTTATTTTTAAAAATTACTATATACTTTAGTTTTATCTACTTAGTTTCAAATAATTCCCAGTGGACAACGAATGTATCCGCCGTCATCGAAGACGTCTTTCAAGACAGCACTCAGTCTTCGAGGACAGATCGTTCCAATCCTATAGCTTTGCTCGAAGACCATTTCGAACAAATTAGCCAAACGACTTGCAAGACTATTCTTCGTTATGTCTTCGACGACGGATGGGATCCACGTAAAGTGCAATGTACGTGTTCGCTTAAAACCATTACACCTCTGCTTGTGTTTGCCCCATCGCGCTCTCTTGCTTTATGCTTTCCACTCTTACTCATTGCCTTCATGGATCGATCCGCCTTCAACGCCAGATTTTCTGCGTTTTAATATATATTTTAAAAATTTAAAACTTTTTTTTTTTGACAAACATTTCATACGATTTATTTTGTTCCTGAATTTATGAATACAGGTCAGCAAAAACACGTATTGTTACTCCGTTGTCTTCAACGACGGTTTCAAAAACAACGTCTTCGAAGTCTACTTTCGCCACTGGGTTTGTATGGAAAATATTTTTTTATAACAAATACTTAGGTATTATTTAGAGCAAATAGTTTAATCAGAGCAAAACAGATTCTATACTATAAATCTTTCAGTTATAAAAATTTTTGTATGCTTACGTTTACGAATATGTGCTATGTTATTTAATACTTTAATGAACTTTTGTGCATAAAATGTTATACCTAAATAAAGTTATTGAAAGATATTTTATAGATTTTAAGAAACTAAATAGTTTTATGATCTATTAAATTATTACATGAATTAAATTGCGAGCTTTAGATCAAGTAAGTTTTTAAGAAGGCAACAACACCAACAACAACTCTGTGTAGAGTCAATCACTTTTTTTTTTTGGATTCGCCCGGAGGTATGAATCCAAAGATACGTATACCCGACCTATGCGCATGCACGATTTACACTCTAGATCCTGCCCGTATCAGCCGGGACAGACAGAATGCACCTACGTACTAAACATACCCCCTATTGGCAATTAGGATTTTCCACTAAGCACATTAATTGGATTTTCAGCAGAATTTAAAAATTTAATATATAACAAACGCGTATTTAAGTATATTTAATCTATATATATAAAATTAAGTGGCAAAACTTCCTGTTCGCATACTCCTCCTAGACGGCTTGCCCGATTTCAATGAAATTTTCAGGGGTGATTGGGGTCTGTGTGGAGGGTGCACATAGGAAATTTAATGTGTGCATCATTGCACGTTTTGCAATTAATTCTGTTTGGATTTACGTGTTTTTTGGGATTTTTATTATTGTTTTGCCGCAAGATTGGCAGTCCTGCCTTTTATTAATAAATAAACAGAAACAGCTGGCGAATGCTTACAATTATTAAAAAACATTGACATCGCAACGTTAAGTTTTTTTTCCAGATTTAATTCAATCGATTTGCTACATTTATTCGAAAAGAATACTTTAGAAAATGCCTCCACTACGCAGACGTAATACGGTTGGCAGGCATACGCGTGATTCACATCGAATGTCAATACGGAGAAGAAATCAAAGCGAAGAGCAACGCGCTCAAGTGAATGCCCGAGGTAGAGCGGTGTACAGAGAGCGGCGTGCACAGTTTAGAGCTGAATCCGCAGACAATCAACGGCCAAAAAATATACACGTCAACGAAATCAATTTTGCCATTCAAGAAAAACTGCCAGGAGAAGCTACAACATATACATCGATTGATAGCGTTTTGAATCAAGATGAAGTAGTCAATTATCCAACAGAATTCTTGAATTCTTTGGATCCCCCCGGTCTGCCACCGCATCGTTTGGTCCTGAAAGTCGGTTCACCTATTATACTTCTCAGAAATCTGAAGCCACCGACTTTGTGTAATGGCACAAGACTTTCAGACAAAAAATTGTTTCCAAATTTGATTGAAGCAACCATACTAAATGGCAGGGCAGCAGGTGAAGTTGTACCAAAGAGTAGTAAAGAGTTGTCAGTTCTGCACAGTTGCGTTTGTGCAGAAATTTGTGATTAGTGAGTGTTGGACGAATGTGGATGTGAAGGAAGGCGATAAAATCGAAATTTGTCGCCTGACTTTGATCAGCTGTGCTTAGCTGACGTTGCTTTGTGGTTTCGACGTTTAGCGAAGAATGATCTGTATGAGTGCGAAGAAATAGAAAATAGAAAGCGTGTGATGAAGCGAAAAGAAAATAGTTTGCTATTGTTTCTTTTCGCTTTGGTATGACTTTTTTTGTTTCCTATAAGAATCTTGCACTCATATGAATGTTTACATTTTTTTAGCTAGATTGGATTTGGTAAATTGAATGAATTTACCAATTTCAATCTTTTTAAATGATGAGAACATTTTTATGCCCTCCTTTACCTATAAATTTATTTTAATTCTTGCAGGTAAGAAATGTTTTATTTGAAGCTACATTTTTTATCAATTTCCAGGTACTATGAAGAATTCAGCCAATTTTTTCATTTGAAGCTAAATTTTTTCTCAATTTCTAGGTACTATATGAATTTAGGAATTTTTTTAATTTGAAGCAAAATTTTTTTGCTACATTGGATTTGGTAAATTAAATGAATTTACCAATTTCCAGCTATTTAAATTATGATAGTATTTTTATATGACCTTTATCTATAAATTTCTTTTAGTTCTTGCAGGTACAATGCATTTAAGAAATTTTTTAGCTACATTGCTTTTGGTAAATTAAATGAATTTACCAACTTCCAGCTATTTAAATGATGATAAATTGATTTACATGATTTCAATTTTTAGCTACATTGGATTTGGTAAATTAAAGGAATTTACCAATTTTCCTCTTTTCAAATTATTATAAATTTTTGAGCTACACAGTATATACACATATATGAGATGTATATACTTTCTTTATGTAAAAATATATACATATACAAATTTCTGTCAATTGTTGCAGGTATTTAGAAAATTTTCTATTTTATTTTAAACAAACTCAGAATGTTTACGAAAGTGTTTAAAATATTAAATACCATATAAAAGTTTGAAACATTAAAATTCCATCAATCCAAAATATAAAACTAATTGTGTTTGTTTAATAATCCAAAAATGGTATTAATATTTAAAGATATTTTTTCTCATTTTAATGACCTTCTTTAAACAGTAATTGGTATGGTGACATAAAGTTCCTTGTTTTTTTTTTATTTTGATATTTTATTAAAATTTTGTATAAAATCTATTTGCTGAAGGTATTTAAAGATTTTTAATTTTAGCAAACAGATTTTTCAATAAATTAATAAAATTAATCAACTAATAAAGGAAGCAATAAATTCATCTTTTTATGAACTATGAGTTTATTTATAGATTTTTTAATAAATTAATAAAATTAATCAATTAATAAATAAAGCAATCAATTCATCTTTTATTCATTTTTTAAAGCAAAATTATGTCTGACATACATATTCATTTATTTTGCAGTTTTGGTTTTCAATTGTTGGTGTTTTAAAACTTACCTCATTTTATTCTTCTAATTCAATAAAAAATTAATAAATTTTTGAACTGGCTCTTATTATTTAATATAATACGGTGCTTATTATATAATATAATATCTTAAAACCTAGAATGAAATCTTATTACATAATGTAATAATTTAAAACTAATTGAAAATCTTATTACATAATGTAATAATTTAAACCTAAATGAAAATCTTATTACATAATGTAATAAATTATCAACTAAATTGAAAACTTATTACATAATGTAATAAATTATCAACTAAGGCAAACACTTTGAATGTATTTAACTAACCTAAGTAATATAATAAAGTAAATATTTACAACTTAAAACTAGAAAAGTGAAAGTATTAAATAAACTTCCAATATTTACAGTATTTACAGATATGTAAATTACATAAAGTAATTTAATTAACGGTTATTGTAACCTCAAAAACTTATGTACAATATTTACATTATATAATTTAATTTTTACAATATTTACAGTAAATATTTACACAAATGTATTTACAATATTTACAGTATATACAAAAAGCTTTTGTTGGTCCGGGAAAAAAAAAGACAAGTAAGAATTTTTTGTGTTTGAAAGAAGCAAAGAATTTAATAACCTGAAATAGTAGATAGACAATTTTGAAAATTATAAATGAGTCTACCGAGCCCAAAGTTGAAAACGGTCATTTTTATAAAAGAAAAAAGAAGTTTGTAAGCGATGCCATAAGAAAGATTTCGAAATATTATGATCAAATTAGCCTCGCATGGTACAGCAGCAAATGCAAGTTATATAAGCGGCTAGTATAAAGCAAAAAATCATGGACTTAAAACTCTTGTACTGAAAAATAAGTTTTTTAAATTGTGACGTTATTGAAAAAAACGAAAGATATGTTGACATAGAAGTTCTATTACATTTTGTCACAAATATATATTTTTGTATATTTTGAAACATTAATAAAATGTCAAAAAATGTGTCTGGTAAACGCCCCTATTAAATATTTAATATTGGGGTCAGCTGTGTATTTATTTTCTCAGTTGTGTACTAATGATATATAATACTCAGCTTAAATCATGATTAGTACGGATTTTTCTTAATACTCAGTATTTTTGAAAGTTTCCAGTATTAAATTTTGTTATTGGTAAAATGACTACCTTTTGCATAACCATGATTTTTTGCTTTATACTAGCCGCTTATATAACTTGCATTTGCTGCTGTACCATGCGAGGCTAATTTGATCATAATATTTCGAAATCTTTCTTATGGCATCGCTTACAAACTTCTTTTTTCTTTTATAAAAATGACCGTTTTCAACTTTGGGCTCGGTAGACTCATTTATAATTTTCAAAATTGTCTATCTACTATTTCAGGTTATTAAATTCTTTCCTTCTTTCAAACACAAAAAATTCTTACTTGTCTTTTTTTTTCCCGGACCAACAAAAGCTTTTTGTATATACTGTAAATATTGTAAATACATTTGTGTAAATATTTACTGTAAATATTGTAAAAATTAAATTATATAATGTAAATATTGTACATAAGTTTTTGAGGTTACAATAACCGTTAATTAAATTACTTTATGTAATTTACATATCTGTAAATACTGTAAATATTGGAAGTTTATTTAATACTTTCACTTTTCTAGTTTTAAGTTGTAAATATTTACTTTATTATATTACTTAGGTTAGTTAAATACATTCAAAGTGTTTGCCTTAGTTGATAATTTATTACATTATGTAATAAGTTTTCAATTTAGTTGATAATTTATTACATTGTGTAATAAGATTTTCATTTAGGTTTAAATTATTACATTATGTAATAAGATTTTCAATTAGTTTTAAATTATTACATTATGTAATAAGATTTCATTCTAGGTTTTAAGATATTATATTATATAATAAGCACCGTATTATATTAAATAATAAGAGCCAGTTCAAAAATTTATTAATTTTTTATTGAATTAGAAGAATAAAATGAGGTAAGTTTTAAAACACCAACAATTGAAAACCAAAACTGCAAAATAAATGAATATGTATGTCAGACATAATTTTGCTTTAAAAAATGAATAAAAGATGAATTGATTGCTTTATTTATTAATTGATTAATTTTATTAATTTATTAAAAAATCTATAAATAAACTCATAGTTCATAAAAAGATGAATTTATTGCTTCCTTTATTAGTTGATTAATTTTATTAATTTATTGAAAAATCTGTTTGCTAAAATTAAAAATCTTTAAATACCTTCAGCAAATAGATTTTATACAAAATTTTAATAAAATATCAAAATAAAAAAAAAACAAGGAACTTTATGTCACCATACCAATTACTGTTTAAAGAAGGTCATTAAAATGAGAAAAAATATCTTTAAATATTAATACCATTTTTGGATTATTAAACAAACACAATTAGTTTTATATTTTGGATTGATGGAATTTTAATGTTTCAAACTTTTATATGGTATTTAATATTTTAAACACTTTCGTAAACATTCTGAGTTTGTTTAAAATAAAATAGAAAATTTTCTAAATACCTGCAACAATTGACAGAAATTTGTATATGTATATATTTTTACATAAAGAAAGTATATACATCTCATATATGTGTATATACTGTGTAGCTCAAAAATTTATAATAATTTGAAAAGAGGAAAATTGGTAAATTCCTTTAATTTACCAAATCCAATGTAGCTAAAAATTGAAATCATGTAAATCAATTTATCATCATTTAAATAGCTGGAAGTTGGTAAATTCATTTAATTTACCAAAAGCAATGTAGCTAAAAAATTTCTTAAATGAATTGTACCTGCAAGAACTAAAAGAAATTTATAGATAAAGGTCATATAAAAATACTATCATAATTTAAATAGCTGGAAATTGGTAAATTCATTTAATTTACCAAATCCAATGTAGCAAAAAAATTTTGCTTCAAATTAAAAAAATTCCTAAATTCATATAGTACCTAGAAATTGAGAAAAAATTTAGCTTCAAATGAAAAAATTGGCTGAATTCTTCATAGTACCTGGAAATTGATAAAAAATGTAGCTTCAAATAAAACATTTCTTACCTGCAAGAATTAAAATAAATTTATAGGTAAAGGAGGGCATAAAAATGTTCTCATCATTTAAAAAGATTGAAATTGGTAAATTCATTCAATTTACCAAATCCAATCTAGCTAAAAAAATGTAAACATTCATATGAGTGCAAGATTCTTATAGGAAACAAAAAAAGTCATACCAAAGCGAAAAGAAACAATAGCAAACTATTTTCTTTTCGCTTCATCACACGCTTTCTATTTTCTATTTCTTCGCACTCATACAGATCATTCTTCGCTAAACGTCGAAACCACAAAGCAACGTCAGCTAAGCACAGCTGATCAAAGTCAGGCGACAAATTTCGATTTTATCGCCTTCCTTCACATCCACATTCGTCCAACACTCACTAATCACAAATTTCTGCACAAACGCAACTGTGCAGAACTGACAACTCTTTACTACTCTTTGGTTGTACTCTTACCACACATTCCAATGGTTCCAACGGATATGCCGTTTGAATTTAAGCGTTTGCAGTTCCCAGTACGTCTTGCCTTTGCGATGACCATAAACAAATCGCAAGGGCAAACGTTTCGAGTGTGCGGCGTCAATTTGGAAGAACCGTGCTTCTCCCACGGCCAATTGTATGTCGCATGTTCGAGAGTGGGAACACCAAGGTGCTTATTCATTTACGCGCCAGGTGGAAAAACCAAAAATGTTGTATACCAAAATGTTCTATAAATAAGTAATAGTTTTACAACAATAAATAAAACACAAAGTAAAAACCCTTAAGAGTTTTAATCGATTTAGGTGTAGCGAAGCGCACCGGGTAAGAGCTATTTATAATGAAATGAAAATACAAATTCCTTACATTTAGATTTATTTAAATTTAAATTAAATTAAAAGGAAAAATTAAAAATTGATCCATGACTTTGCAACGGAACCAGACTTGCAGTGAAAATAAAATTTGAGGGCAAAACAACGTTTGCCCGGGTCAGCTAGTTCTATATAAATAAGCAACATCGAATTAAGCTATTATCACTTAGCTGACTAGACAGTCTGTTTCGGAAATCGCTACATATTCCTCCTCAGTAATCTTTGAGTGATTAAGCTGTGATCAACTCACTGTATGACTGCGCAGATTTTTGGAATTCATTCTTTTGAATTGTATGGCTGCTAATCAAATTCAAAGCAGTAGGTTATTTATAGATCACCGCCATCAACTCTACCAAGGTTGCCATCTGTTCTAGTTGCTTCTTTATTTATTTCAATATTCATTGGTGCTCGAGAGTTTGTCGAAATGCACCATAGAAATGAAACGAGTTAGAACACTAGCTTCTGGCGGAGCAAAAAACTCGTTTCATTTCTATGGAAACGAGTAAATTACAAACGAAGATACACAATAGAGATGCTCCACATAATCAACACACCCATACAAAAGAGACTTAGCTATAAAACAGACACTGATAACTGCGCTCATATTTACAAACATTTAATTAGACAAAACATTAGTTGACGAAAGTAATCCTTTGTAACAAGTTGCGTTACTGCTCATTTTACTCGAAAAATGTGTACGTTACAGTCTGAAGAGCTTACGTATTTCGGATGCTTCCTCTGATAATTGGCTAATAGTCAAGATTTCGTGTTTTTTTACAGCTGTCCCATGAATAAGGATTTTGTACATAGTTGGAGTCATCGGGTGCTAATTGTAAATATCCAGATATATCCTGGCAGTTTTTCCAGCATATTTCTCGAATTTATTTATTATTAATGAATTTTGTATCCACCAATTATAGCTTCCAATATTTTCATGTACCTATCACTATTTTTAAAGTTTAAGAAGATAATGATGTCAAACTCGACTTTGAAAGAAATACACAAGTGCATTTTGTTTTATTAATGACACAAAATGTGGCACTCAGTAGTCATTTCCCTTCATGTGTAAAATGCAACGAAACATTACATACACAAGCCTGTCTAAGGTTATTACACAGGTTTTTCGATGGTTGTATTAAATTTAAATTGGACATGAAAAAAAATCATTTTGATGATTTAACTGAGCTGTTGGCTTCTTTCTAGCTCTTCTGCACAATTCCCAGTTAGCAGTTGTGGAGTTTGTTTTCTATCGATTGTAAATATAATTCGATTTCTTAGAGCCAATTTAACACTATTAGTAAACTAGGGACAACTGATGGTAAAGATTCGACGAGTAACTAATGAAACATGAGTATCAAATAATCCACTGATTTTGTTCATAAAGAAATTTGGCTTCTCATTAACAGGGCTGAGTAGCCAAGAGTCGGAAAAATTAATTAAAGACAGATCATACAACAACTAGCCAGAATCTATGGATTTGTATGCCCTAAAGAAATAGTTTTTTAAGTTACGTCTAATGTACACTGAGCTAAAAAACAACGTAAAATCAAAGGTTCAATTCAAATATTTTTCGGAATGATTTGGCACCAAACACGAAAATGTTAAATTCAAAGTGGAAACACATGTATTCAGTTTTATGTTTTTTCCACTTTAAACTAAAGTGTTATACACCTTAAAATGATAAGTATTCGACTTTAACTTAACGTAGATTCAGATTTAATTCAAAGAGGAAGCATATTTTTAAATGCGTTATAACTTTGAAGTAAGGTATTTTCTACTTTGATTGCACGTCCTTGCATTAATGAATCAAAGTGATTTTCACTTTAAATTAAATACTTAACATTTTTGATATTGAATGGTTACAGGGTCTGTGAAACAAAATCAAATAAATAAAACAAAATTAAGTTTTATAGAAATGTTCTTTTATTACAATATTTGAATAAATAAGTTAAATTTTTTCAAAAAACTATATGAAATTTAATGTACTACATTTATATAAGAGACTAGCTGAACCCGGTGTGCTTCGCAAACCCCCTCGTTATAAAATAAAATTAAAAGTTCTTATATATTTACAAAAGTTTATTTATTTAATTATTGCAATGCTTCTCCCCTTTTTTTGTTGTAAACCAATGAGAATTCAGCACTGAACCGCATGTAATCAGTGTGACCAGAAGATTTTTGAAAAAATATGCTTTTTGTTAAAAAAAAATATGCTAAATATTCCACTTTCAATTTTTATATTCCACAAAAATATTCCACTTTTAATTTCAAAGATATATATCTAAATAAGTCTAAATATGCATATAAAAAAACACAGAAGCAAGTTTAAAAACATTTATTTATTTGATTACTAACGCACTTAAATTTATTTTCTTCTTCTATAAAAAATTATAAACATTGTTATGGTTTTTTGAATTTTAAGTAACGATATACAATATACAAAACTTAAAATCAGGCACATCTTTGAGGTCAATTTTTAAATTGTTGCTTGTATTATTATCATAGAAATTAGCATTTCTAAATTTTTTTATTAAGCTATCTGGTATTTGATAGGCATTACAACACTTTTTTTTAGCATGCAGCCATGTTTTTACATTCAATAAATTATTTAAGAGTTTTTCTTGCATTCTATTTCGAATTTTCGTTTAAATAAGAAAGATTCATATAACTTAAAAATGTTCTCAACTTCAGCATTGCTAGATGGTAAGCTAAGCGAGAAAAGCACAAATTTTGATAAATCTTCAGATTCCGAACTTTGATCAATAACTTTTTTCTGCTTTATTGTTTTGAATCCACATTTTAAAATAGTTAAAAGAAATAGCTATTGTTAGCAATAATAGTGGTATTCACGATGTGGTGCATTTGTGATAAATTTTTGCAAAATTTACAATACTTACAACTTATTGTGATTCTTTCTTATTGTATTCTTAAAATCAATTATATTAATTTTTATTAAATAAACTCACAGCGTAGCCTTTAGTTTGCTCCATGCTGAGTAGAAATGCTTGTACAATCAGCTGATCTCATACACAACTTGTATATTTTCCACAGGGTTGTATATTGAAAACTGAATTTTGTTTTTGTTATATTAAAAAATTAACTACAAATATCAAATTTATCAAAAATACACAATACAAGGGAAAATACAACACATCGTGAATACCCCTAATGTTTTCTTAAGTAAATTACTTACTGCTGTAACATAATCCATAAAAAATCTAACCAAACAAACATATAAGCAAATTTACTTCACTTTTTAAGCTGCGTGAGGCTATTACATGAATTGCAATAAAATTGACAACGAAGAAGTTAACCACAAAATGAATTCCTTATATTGCGTTTTACAAGGTGGTTCAGAGATAAACAAAAAAAAATGTCGATAGCCAAAAAAAAACCATTTAGTAACCAAATAGACATTTTTTTATTGCAATTTTTGTGAGTTTTGAAAAATATAATCATACGAAAAATATTCCACTTTTTATGCTGCATATTTTTATAAAAAAAAAAATATGCTTCCCGAAGCTAAAATATTCCAAAGTGGAATATAATATTCCACTCTGGTCACACTGCATGTAATTTGCTTCATTCTCCCCCTTTTTATTTTTCGACCAATCAAAAAGCAGCAATTACACAATCAGCTGCTTCGCTGTCAGTTGTGGGAGAATGAGAATGGGGCTACCCCACTATTTTAATTAATATGTATTTTAAATTTTAAATAAAGCCGTTAATAAACGTAGTAAAAAAGTAGGCGCAGAAGTGTGCATGGTCGAAAAATATTATCATGTAATAAGTATTCCTGAGTCAAAGCTGCACGTTGTGAAAATTTAAGATCGGTTAACAGGTCCAGCCTCCAATATATCGCAAACAAAGGGGCGTGCTTCGCCCACTTTTCTTTTGGTACGTATTTCTATTCATGCCAATACCATATATAGCAAATACTGCCGCCGTTGGTCAAAAAATGTCCAATATATGACGATTCTAAATTTTGGGTTACATGGGCGAGGCCACGCCCCTTTGTCCACTCACAACTTTATAAAGTCAAGAATTTATTATTTCGTAAGAATATCCTATTGTGAAAATTTAATGACGATCGGTCCAGTAGTTAAGACTATATTACGATTTTTAATTTCCTAAAAAGGGGCGTGGTACCACCCACTTTTCTCCTAGTGCGTATTCCCAACTATGCCAATACCATATGTACCAAATATCATCGACGTAGGTTAAAAAATGTCCAAAATATGGCGATTTAAATTTTTGGGTAATATGGGCGGTGCCACGCCCCGTTGTTCAATAAAAACTTCGTATAGCCTATTATTCCTTCCAGAGTCATAGTAACATGCTGTGAAAGTTTCTGGAAGATCGGTCAAAGGGTTTGGCCTCCTATAAAGCACCAACAAACAAACAGACAGACCGACATTCATTTGTATATGTATAGATTGAAAGCAGATTAATTATTATTAAAGTAAAATGGGGCGAAAAAGGGGGATTTGGTAATAAAAAAATCTATGGCTACCTTACCTGTAGATAAAAAGTATACAAAACTTTAGGTAAATACATATTACAAAAAAAGTATTTTGTATAGCAAATATTGTTAGTGGTATAAGTAAGTATCTAAATTTAAAAAAGGGGGCGGTGAAGTGGGCGTGGTTCATAGTAATATGGCGACGTTAACAGTATTAAGAGCAATATACTACCAAATAAAAAATAATCCGTTGGAAGGAACAAATTTGTACAGAGAACAAAAAGTTTAAAACTTAAGTTTGGCGTGAAAAGGGGCGTGAAAAGGGGCGTGGCATAAGAAATGTTTATTTCTACCTCCCCTGGAGTATAATGTGTATACAATTTGAATTAAATCTGTTAAAATTTATATGGGAGCAATTACATAATTTTAAAAAAGTAGGCGTAAATGTGGGCGTGGTAGAAAAAAGTACCCTATTAATCATGCCAGAGTCCCAGTTAAATGAGTCAGTGCTGAATTCTCATTGGTTTACAACAAAAAAAGGGGAGAAGCATTGCAATAATTAAATTAAAATTAAATAAATACATTTTTGTAAATATATAAGAACTTTTAATTTTATTTTATCGTGGAAATTTCAGGAAGATCGGTCCAGAGGTTTGGTCTCCTATAAGGTACAAACAAACAAATAAACAAACACACACTCCATTTTATATATATAGATTTATGATTTTAAAAATGTAGTTATAAAAATTTAATTCTCACATAAGTTTCACCATTATTCATTTGGTAAAAGGTTTTCCAACTCAAAATCTTTAAGCAGTCTAGCGAATTTCTCATCGTCTTCTTCCAAATTTGTAACTTCATCCACACTGTTGACAAGTATTGTGTCTAAGTTAAGAACTTGGCCAAATTCATTAATATACTGAATATTTTCCATTTTTATTAATCTGCACTTATTTGGCCCTAATTTTTCTATTTGCACGCACAAACTTAAGCGACATTCGACAATTTTGTTGAGTAAATTGAAATTATTTCACTTAAGTCAAACAGCGTGCATAAAATAATTGTAGCTCTTAGAAGGACAGATAGAGCGAAAAACATAACTGTTTGCTTAACTGTTACTAAAACGATTGCAACAAAATTATGCTGAACACATACACACAAAATGTGTATATGCATCCAACTTCAAATTGAAGTGTCTTCCACTTTAGAATATATACAGGGTCCGCCAAATAACTTTTTTTTTTAAATTCTATAAAAAAAACTACTGGATATTTTCTCAAATTTCTTTTTTTATTTGAAAGAACAATCCTTCCGGATAATAATGAAAAATAATTTCATTCAAATGGCTGCCTCGGCTGGCCATGTAGTAGTCTACACGATCGGTCCAATTTTTAAGCACATTATCGATTGTGTGCAGCTGTATTTCACCAATGGCTTCACGAATATTGTCCTTTAAAGCGTCAATTGTCTCTGGCTTGTCGGCGTAACACTTATCTTTGAGGGCACCCCACAAATAATAGTCCAACGGTGTCAAATCGCAGCTTCGAGGTGGCCAAACGACCTCAGCTCTGCGACTGATAATGCGATCTTCAAAAACAGGGCGCAAAACATCGAGTGTAGCTTCGGCTGTGTGGCACGTAGCGCCGTCCTGTTGAAACCAAATGTTGCCAATATCCTCCTCTTCAATTTTTGTTCAATTGTGAACAAAAATTCGTTCAACATGGCCCGATAACGATCGCCATTGACTGTAACGGCCACTCCTTGCTCATTTTCGAAGAAAAATGGCCCAATTATGCCTCTGGACCAAAACCCGCACCAAACAGTGACTCGTTCTGAGTGCAGCGGCTTTTCAATGTATACGTGCGGGTTTTCTGTGCCCCAAATGCGACAATTTTGCTTGTTTACATACCCACCAAGATCAAAATGAGATTCATCTGAAAAGATGATTTTTTTGGCAAAATCGGCATCTTCTGTAAGTCGATCGCAGGCCCACTTAGCGAAGCGAAAACGCATTGGATGGTCAGTTGGCTTCAAACTCCTGAACCAATTGGACTTTGTATGGCGTCATACCAAGGTCTTTATGCAAAATTCGTCTCAATGATGTCTCCGAAATGTTCAATTGTTGAGAACGACGGTGAATTGATGTTGATGGCGCTTCACGCACACTTTCTGCCACAGCAGCAATATTCTCGGGTATACGCACTGCTTTTAGCTTTTCACGCTTTGGTTTATCGATGAGGATGCCAGTTTCTTTTACTTTATTCACAAGATAACGAACATACGGAGCTGACAGTGCTTCTCTTCTTCCAAAATCCGTACGCAATTTTCGCACACATTCTGCAACATTACCATGATTTTCAAAGTAATTTCGCAATATTTCCCAGCGCTGTTCAAGCGTATACACAACCATATTTGTTCAGCGGAAGGATAAGTCTAATTATCTGTCAAATCAGACATGAGCTAAGTGTTACCATTCACGAAATAAGCACTAGTTGAAAAAAACTTTAGATGGCGGACCCTGTATTTGTTTAAATATTTGTATTAAAGACTTCTCAAATTCCAATACTTTTCTGTGGATTTTATTTTAACTTATAATGAAATGTTGGACTTGATTTTTAATAAAATTTTTATAATTTGAGTTTAATTTTCAAATATATATGACATCTAATTTGAGTTTAGTTTTTAAATATATATATATATTAGAGCACCCATAAAATATATGGCATGTGCAAAAGTGTTATTTTCTTCGCTCCCCGCGCATTTTCGTAGAGAACTAGACTAAAAAATAAAATCTGCAAAAAAAAACCGAGTGCGTCTAGTGGTAAAATGCCAGTCGCATTTGACTTAAAGCCTCAAAAACACACTCTAAAAAAGTTCAAAACTTTTTTGATCTGTAAGTCTTTTAAAAAATGTTTAAAGAAGTTGCTGATTGGGACTTTAAATTTAAGAATAACCTAGCCAATAACAACAGTGTATAAACTTTTGACCAATTTGTATTATTTGGGTCAAAAGCAACGTTTAAAGACAAGATTTTTGAAATTTTTTGCATTTTTTTTTTGCAAAAACGGTTGCCATTATGGTTTTCGTACGGATAAAATTATGTGCTTTATTTCATAATAGTGATAATTAAATAAAGTTTAAATGAAAATTTTTTTTTGTAGAAAATATTTCTTTTTAGCGCCGATAGCGCGGTTCAAAGTAAGAATATATAAAACAATAATTAAAAATATTTATACAAAAAATTATATAATTCAATTATAGTCAATAATATAATTCAAGCAGAAATAATATTTATTATTTTTTAAGTTAAGTCATTGGTAACACATATAAGAACAAGGAACATTAAACAAATATCTTAAAGTTTAGTTTTCATTTTAACAACTGGAATTTTGATTTAGGTAATTTTTATCTGAATATTGTAAAGATTTTATTTTTAGAAAATTTTTTGAATGGCAAATTTTTATAATATTTCTCCATTGCTTGCAGGATAAACTGTTTCTGCTCTTCTTGGTGAGTTAAAACGGCATTAAAACGTGAAATTAATGCAATATCATTATGCAATATCATTAACGACTCATAATTTTTTTAACAATTAATTTTGCAGCAATATAATCTTCATTTTCCTCCCAAGTGGCTCGATCTGATAACAAAATATTTGTATTTATACTTGTACTCGTAATTTCTTTATTCAATATGTTATCGAAAAAGGAGTAAGTATTTTTGGAAACAAAGTCGCACAAATCTGCAGTCATGATTTCTTCAACAGGTAAAAAAATTCGATTCGGTTTGTCAGGATGCCCATCTTTATTCAAATTGAATACCATTTTTCTTTTCATTTGAATATCAACTTCATCGTCGAAAAATGCCAACGCGATATTTGCTTGATTTAGGTACCAAAGGTGCCCAAGTAATTTTTTTTGCACAACTTCTCCAACAATTTTATCAATTGATTTATATAATTCGAGCTCTTGCAAGGAACTTAAATCATTGGAAGGTGCTTTTGGTGCAACTTGACATAAAAACCAGTATTTTATGTAAACGCAAATATGTTGAATCTGCGAACATTTTTCAATATTTGAGCTGAAAGATAGTGCATTTATTTATCAAAAGCAAACAAAAACTTAATAAAATATGAAATAAAAATTTTTAGTGAGTAAATGATTTTTGCCATCCAACTTGCTTGACTGACAGCAACAGGCTTCAAAATTTTGTATTCTGGCATATCTTCTCCAAGAAACAGTGCACTTGATTTTAGCATTTCTATAAGTCATGCATTGTGTTGTCAACTTCATTTCTTATTTGGTCCTTTATAAATTTTATTAGCTCATTTCGGATATTGCTTGGAAAGTATTGTGACACATCGGAGTCTATTGTTCCATGATTGAAATTGTCTTGCTGTAGTTCAGGACAATTTTTACGAGATTTTTCGAAGAGTGAAATTTTAAGACCTGAAGTGGCCGGCTCAACATTAACCTTAAATGCAGCGCCAGCCATCAATTCTACTATGTGGTGTCTACATACAAAATGCAAAAGTTGTCGGTTAAGTTTTTGTTCTAAGATAGCGCAAGCTCCAATAAACGTGCTGGTATTGCTTGCTGTGGTATCAAAACACATACTGAATGTCTTTGGATGAGCTGAGCATGCAGTTATTCTTTTCTTGGCTTAAGAATGAATTTATGTAGATGTTCACATAATTTCAAAACTTTGTCGCACATTTTTTTAATTAATGTTTTATATATTCTTACTTTGAACTGCGTTATCCGCGCTAAAAATAAATATTTTTTATAAAAAAAATGTTCATTTAAACTTTACTTAATTATCTCTATTATGAAACAGAGCACATAATTTTATCCATACGAAAGCCATAATGGCAACCGTTTTAGCAAAAAAAGTGCTCAAAAAATTTCAAAAATCTTGTCTTTAAATGTTGATTTTACCACAAATAACACAAGTTGGTCAAAAGTTTATACACTGTTGTCATTGGCTAGGTTATTCTTAAATTTAAAGTAACAATCAGCAACTACTTTAAACACTTTTTAAAAGACTTACAGATCAAAAAAGTTTTGAACTTTTTTAGAGTGTGTTTTTGAGGCTTTAAGTCAAATGCGACTGGCATTTTACCACTAGACGCACCCGGTTTTTTTGCAGATTTTATTTTTTAGTCTAGTTCTCTACGAAAATGCGCGGGGAGCGAAGAAAAGAACACTTTTGCACATATGGGTGGTCTAATATATATATATCTTACTGCACTTTTAGTGACTTATGCTCTTTTTATAAGATTCTAGTAATGAAAATTTAAATTTATTTCCTGTAATGAAAATTTAAATAAAAAAAAAATAAAAAATAAGATTTATATTAAAAATGCAAAACATAAGATAATGGTCAGACATAAATGATAACTGATTAAAGAGCAAAACAGCAGAAACATCTGATACTACAAATATATCTAATAAACTCGGATAACCATTATTTGCAAAGTGAGTAGATGCACTGCTATTTATTGTTAGTAGACCAATTTCGGATAGTTTGTCATGGAAATGACTAACAAGAGAAGCCCTAGATAAAATGTTAATACTTAAATCACCACTCAAAATAAAATGGTTGTACTCAATTGCGCAATTCGTCAAAGAAGAAAATAATTGGTCCAAGTAAATGTGATGATTTGAATTATATACACAAGACAATAACGCTTCAGTGCAATTATCACGGATTTTAATATTAAACAATTTTACCTCTGAACCAAGTGACACACCCAACAGATTTATATTTAAGTAATTTTTACAATAAATTGCAACACTCCTACATTTTTTATTTATTTGATCATGGCAAAGAATCTTGTAATTTTTTATGTTTAAGCAAGAGTCATTTATATTTTTATAAAACCAAGTTTCAGAAATACAAATTACATCTACAGTATTGTTCGTAAACTAAGCAACCGATTTTTGAATTGCATTCAAGTTCTAATTACGCCTTTGTATATGATTTTATGTGGAATGGCCCATATTTTTGTAATTACTTGATGAGCCACCTATAAGCCAACAATAACAAAATTATGCTCTAGTCTAAAAATAGAATATTACAAATAGTCAAACGAATATACTCCATAAAAAGCTGTTCGTAATGTAAGCAACTTTTTCCGTCGCTGCTAAGTGACCTTCAAAATAAGAGGTCTAACGGTATTTTTTCACTTTATTTTCAACATTTTTCTATTTTTCAAGTGTAAATCATTAAATATTTTAGTTGCTTTTCGATCGTCATCTCGTGATCTAGTTTTTTTACGATGCCGCGTGTACAATATAAACAAGATCTAAAAGACAAAAATATAAATTTTTTTAAAAATGGTGAGTCGCAAATTTCGATTGCCAAAAGATTTAATATTAATAAGTCAATAATTTCTCGACTTATAAAAAAATATAAAGCGACTGGGTCGGTAAATACAATTTATTCTAAAGGTCGACCACGAAAAACTCATTACAGAGAGGACAAACAAATCGTTCGTTTTATTAAAAAAAATCCTTTTGTGTCATCAAAAAAAATTGTTCAGGATCTTAACTTAAATATAAGTTCTAGCACAGTAAGGAAACATGCCTTAGAAAATGGCCTAAGAAGCTACAGACCATCCAAGAAACCATTTTTAACCAAGAAACATTTAAAAAAAGGTAAGTTTTGAAATTCCTAGACCCTGTAACGAATTTTAAACTTTGCCGTAATTTTAGGCTTGAGTTTGCAACACAACATCTCAATTGGACACCCGAAAAATGGAATTTAGCGATGAGTCTAAATTTAACTTGTTTAATTCCGATGGCATATGTCACGTCCGAAGACCCAGAGGAAAGCGGTTACATCCCCGTTACTGTCGTGGTACAGTAAAGCATGGCGGTGGTAATGTCATGGTGTGGACTTGTTTTTCTGGAACAGCAGTAGGGCCCTTCATCGAGATCGATACAAAAATGGATCGATTTGTATACCGGAACATTTTAGAAAGCCATATGCTCCCATACGCCGAATGGGAAATGCCGCTGCGTTGGGAGTTTCAGCACGACAACGACCCTAAACACTCCTCAAAGCTTGTAAAAGAGTGGTTTACAACAAAGGGGGTCCAAGTCATGAAGTGGCCAGCCCAATTGCCAGATTTAAACCCAATTGAGAATTTATTTGGAATACTCAAAAGGAAGATCGGCAGCTGTCGATTTAAAAATAAAAATGAACTACTTTTGGGCCTTAAAAAAGAATGGTTCCGTATTAGTAAAACTACACTTAAACGGTTAATTGAGTCTATGCCAAAACGATGTCGAGAAGTTATAAAAAACAAGGGATATTACACCAAATATTAAAAAGTTGCTTAGATTACGAACAGCTGAATATAGAGTTTTAAGTTTTTTTGTAAATATTTTTTCCTTAGTACTATTGAAAATTAATTGTTTTTATTTTCCTTATAAACCTTACTTATAATAAAATAATAAAAAAATAATTGAAGTTTAAAAACTTTGTAAACAAAACTATCATGAGACTTTGAATTTATACCATGAAACGGTTGCTTAGTTTACGAACAATACTGTATATTAGAACCATCAAAACAGTGACGGATACAATCAAGCTTTATATCATTTCAACTTTCCGCATTAAAATTGACAATGTTTTATGAATATCGCTAGCGCCAGAGACATTAGGAATCATAGAAAATTAAATTGGAAACACAACTGTAAGCATTATAAAAAACAAAGACATATATAGACAAAAAGAAGAAAGCGGAGAAAAGACAGGAATCGATTAAAGAAAAAAAAAAGAAACAATGAAACAAACAAATTAAATTACAGATTAATATAAGAAATAAAAAACATAATAAAATAAAAATGTATGGGATAAAAAATGACAAATGGACCCGAAATATACATTTATAGCAGCCTTTTTATAGTAAAACTAAGTGTTTGAGAAGTTGACATTGAGACAAGTTTAAGCTCTATTAAATTTTTTTTTATAATTTTATTCATATTAAAGCTTTAAAAATCGTATTTGCAGACTAATTTGTAAAATTAATAAATTTTAATTATTTTTTTTTTAATTTATTTGTAATACTATGAACCGGTTTTTCACCGTAAAAAGGAATTTTTTAAGGATAAACAAAGTTTTTGATGGAATTTTAGAATATTTTTGTAGAATATTTTACTATGCACATTCTCTTGTTACGAACTCAATGCAATGAATTTGATTTAGTGCCTAAAATATGAATTTCATCTAAAAATTGTCTAATTAAAAGAGGATTCTTTAATTAAAACTTGACCCAGTTTGCTCGAAATACTCCAAATGATTTGTGGATTTTTACTATTTAATGAAATTTTCAATTAATCGGACTTGACTTAAAGCACAATATTTAGTTAATTCTACTTGTATCTTTACGAAATAAGCATGCGATGAACGCATGAATAAATCGATGAAACTGGAAAATTATGCACATTGAGGTTATGTGGAAATTAATTGATTATCAAGGCAGGAAACTTGTCGAAAGGCAGAATTCGAAACACATGCGAACACAGAAACCTGCACACACGCATACACACTAATATAGATAAGAACCACAAGACGGAAGTATGAATGTTTGCATGCATTAATACAAACGAACAACTCAATGAATGTAACAAAATTTTAGCTAGTCATGCACACACACTCGCACTTGCACACTCTGATATCTTCACTGCACACATATGCATAAATAATGTAGTTACCCAATGTGCACAAAAACGGATGCGGATCCGTTTCGAACCCGCAACGAACCAATCAAAAAATGTTCACAACGTTAACATAAAAAGCAGTCTTAATTTTTTTATAAAATCTGTTATTTTATTTTGAGTGGATTAGGGATTCGAAATATAATTTTTATTTTAAATAACTTTATTGTATCATTAGGCACGTCCTCCTTAAGCTATCCTTCAAATTAAATAAAATTTCTTGTTTAATAAAGGATTTTTAAATAATTTTCATGAGTTTACAAGTAACATGTGACTATAGAAAAGCCGTACACAAGATATTTTCCGGAAACTTTTTTGATCGCGTAATTTTGTATGTTTTTTCCTTATAAAAATAATGTTCAGCTGTTTGAAGAAACAAGTATGAGTCATCCATGAACTTACCAACATTGTACTCCTTTTGAATCCGAACTATTTAAAAAACAAGTCCATTTCAAATTCGCTTTATTTAAAAAAAAAAGAGTCCGAAACGGATTCGCATATGAAGTCCGTTCCGAGTCCATAACGAATCCGAAAAAGTGGAAAAAGCGATTCGTATTTTTGAGAGGAATTTCATACGAAATAGGATCAGTTTCGGATAAAAAATACGAAGAAGTAAGTCCGTCTTGAATTCGTTACGGATCCGTTTGGCACACTGGGTATATTGCTGCTATGATCACGCATCACAGACTAACTCTTCAAATACAACAAATTGTGGCGAATAGATTCGATTAAGAACTGGTTGAGAATCTGTCGAATCACTGCTGTGGTGGCTTCAAGTGATAGATTCTATTGCAGTAGCTCATCGCTAAGCTATCCCGTGAGGTTAGAAAGGGGGTGGGGCGAGGGGCAAAAGGTTCACCTACCTAAACCTGATGCGGAAGTGCACTTGTTTTCGCTCTAATGCCTCTTACAACAAGCGGCAAACTGTATCAACAAGGAAGTCAACAACAACAGCAACAACAAAAACAACGATGCTAGATCTAACAGATATGTAGCAGCATGCATATCCACATCAGTTGTAATGAATTTGTGTATTTTCCGGATGCCTTGATGTTAACGTAAATCTCACAAATCTTTCTGACTGCTTTCTCCTCAGCACCAACTCCTTGTGCCACTTTACTTTCTTCATAATGGCTCTTTTTAACTCTGCAAATCGTGTCTTGTTATGCACGGATGCATATCCTTTCGTTTCCGAAACACAGCGTTTTGAAGATGAGAGCTTCAAGTACACATTCCCAGTTCCACCCATTCGACGGCTTTGGCTCTATCAATTGCAACAACATCATCGTCGTCATGCGTTTCAGTATCGGAAACATCACCAGCGTCATAAGTTGGCCGCTCTGATGCAATTATCAAGTGGCAATGCAGCGCACAGTGGTCGAAAAGCTAACAGTGAACCAACAACTGACTACAACTAACATGCTTACGTAGCACAAAGCCAAGGATTTTTACCTAATGATGGAGCGTTTGCAGGCTCAAATCAGCGTGCGGTCAAGAATTTTTTTTTTATAATTTAATCGCCCTCAGGTTTCTAAAAGCGCCCTGCTATTTGCTTTTAGAGTAAAACTATGTTATTGCTAGGTTACTAGAAGCGTAGGAGAAAACAAGAGAGCTCTTGACAAAAAAAGAAGAGAACAAAAAGAGGATTTTTTAATTCAATGGATAGTGATTATCATTAACAGTTATATTTTAAAAATATCTTATTTTATAAATAAAGTTCTATTTTATTTTAATAGAATTTGTTAAAAAAAATCAATAACGTAAGAAATACTTTTTATAATATAATATATTTTGAAATATAATAAAATTTGTAAGATTTGTCACAAAGTAGGTAAAAAAAGAAAACATCACATATTTATTACTTAAAAAAGTAAACAAACTTAAAGTTAGAATTAATGGCATCAATAATTTTTTTATTGGTGAAATGATAAGTTTAAGATGTTTAGTTTAAATGTTTTGTATTTGACGTTACCTGTTAACTAAAAAGTTTGCTAACGTCATATGACCAACTGAGTGATTAAAATAACATCAGATGCTGACTTGCTGAAAATATGAAAACAAACGGGCTAATCGACTCCGACCATAACCGAATTCTGCCAAACAAAGACAACTTTTGCTCAAAATAGTCGGTTTTTTTGACGTCGATTATTGCACCCAGTGATGTTCCTCGACGCGTCGTCTTTAATTGTTGACATTTTGGTGTCGACAATGCAGAATGTGTCGACAATGTAGACAATGTCGAGAATTCTGTAAGCAATGTCAACAAAATGCAACACTGCGAAAATGCAAGTTCCATTTAGATTATGCTGATTCTTAAAATCTTTTGAAAAGTCGTTTAATTAACACAAAGTAACAAATTTTACAATTAAACAAAAAAAAAGCCATGCCCAGAAGGCGTAAAAATAAGGAATACTTCGAACTTGGACTCAATCTAATTAAATATTACAATAAACATGCAGCCTTTTACATTAATTATCTGCACGTCGTTTAAAGCAATTGTCTACACGACATTCTCGACACCGTCGACAATAGTATTGTCGACATCATGTTCTCTACGCCGCACATCACTGATTGCACCCTGAGAAATCATTTGGGGACTTAAATTCTTGGCCAAAAAAAGAAGGAGTGATCGTAGAGTTACGAAAATTGGCACGAATATCTTTCATAACATTGTTTCGGTTTTGCTCAAAAGAGTCTTTTGAAAATTTTGAAGCTGAGTTGATGTCAAAATTTAAAAATGTGCAAGCTATAACCGGCACACAAAAGTTACACAGTCTTATTCCCATCAATAATAAGGAGATTAAAACTCGACGATATTCAGCTTCAGAGGACTTTTTAATATATCAGCTGATCAAACCATCATAACTTTTTTCTTTAGAGACCGATTTAAAAACTTTTTGGAACAAAATCAGCTAGAATTTAATAATCATCAGTATGGCAATCAAAATTTTGTTCACCTTTTTACAAATATAAGTAAAAAAAAAAATAAAAGTATTTTTTTCGGTATTTACCAGTTTTCTCTACCAAGGTCAAGTGTAAGGTCATCGAAACTTATGAAAAAAATCCGTTTTGAAATTTTATAGGAGATAAATTGTCTCAAAATGATAAGGTATGTGAACAAAAATTAAAATTGCGAAAAAACATATAAAAGCTCCATCATAAAATTGTTTTTGACTGAAAGGCAACATTCTTCTTCAAATTTAAAAAATAAAAAATCGCAAAAAATTACGCGTTTTTTGCGAAATTAGCAAACAATTTTTTTTAATATGTTGGCAACCATAACATTAAAAATTTTTAAATTATATATTTTTTGCAGAAACTACTTTCTAATACCTTTCTAATGGTACCTCATTTATAAAAATTGGATTAAAACTGACGTAGATACACTTATTTAAAAATTTTCCAATTCTAGCGTTTTCGGACGATTTGCAGAATTGAAAGGTCCATAACTTTTTAACGAATGGCGATAAGAAAAAAATAAATGAACTTCTGTTCTTAGAATTTTAATAGGAACCTATAGTTCAAAAATAAAACAAATCGAAAGCCATGAGACGGTCCCGTTTTGCGTTATGCTTGGAATGGGCGACATCAAATATATCTCAAATTTTAACTTTAGCAAGTATTAGCAAGAATTTTTTGGATTTGGTGTAACGTAGTTCTAATGATGTTTTCGTGAAAAACTTTTAGTTAATCTTTCTCAAAATTATGTTTTAAGCACTTTTAAAAATTGAATGTTTAGAAATTTGTATCCCGCTTTTAGTAAAGTTTTAGTTAAAACCATATGTTCAAAATGTTAACAAAAACAGTAACGTTGCCAGACATAGGAAACTTTAAACTTTATTTTGATACATAAAAAAAAGAAATAAAAATTGAATAACAAGCAAAAATTGTATTTTTAAAAATGCAACTTTGACGGCTTGTCATAACGAAACGATTGCTACTATTAAAAAAATTCATTTTGATTTTTTCACCCAATATATTTTCTATTGAAAGTTATAAAAATTTGGAAAAATTCAAACGTCGATATATTAGGTTTTTGGCCACTTATTTTACACTGTGTGTCATTCTCCACTTTAGTTATCAATTTCATCAAGGTACTTGAGGGCGCCCGCCCGCAACGCGGGCTCTGCGGGCCCGCCTTTTACGCCACTGGGGTCATTCCATATTAAATTAACCAACTTTTAAATTTCATCTCTCAGATTTATGTGATTTTGTTTTTGTATGTAGTGCTTAAGATTCTGCATCAAACTGTATCCTTTTTTTTTTGTGCGAAAGTTTAATTTTTTATGAATTTAAAAAAAATTATAAGCTATAATATTGTTTTTTCGAAACATAAAAATAGTTCTAGATTTCAAACTAAAGCAGCTATGTGGACGTTTAATGACTCGTTTTAAGGCTGAAACAAACCGTTTTAATGTGATATACAACACGATATAATTTTTCTTTTTATTTAACCGTTACTGAAACTTTATTTTTTGAATAAAAAAATACTCAATTTTTAATAATTTTTTTAAAAATATGTGATATGTTTATATTTTGGCTACAAGTATACAAAATTTCAAGGTGGGACGGCGATGGGTTCATGAGAAAATGATTTTTTAACAAAAAAAAAACAGATGCGTCGCTGGACACACGAGAGAAGCGAAGCTTTTTCGCAGTTTTATACGTTTCAAAATTTAATGGTTTTTTTATAAAAATTTTTTAAATTGAAAAATTTTAAATACCTCATGTTAAATAAAAAAAAAATTTCCCACCAGTAAATTTTTTTACCTTACATTATTATTTTACATCAATTTTGAATTATTTTTGTAAATGTTAATGAAATTATTGGGTTTTAATATCTAAAATATCAAACGAATATTATATAGATGTAATGTGATCGATATTTGTAGCAAATATTACATCATTAGTTGTCCTTATCTTGTTGTGCAAATATTTGGATCGCTTGTCATTCGCAAATTATATTTATCAAAACAGCATTGTTTAAGGCCTAGAATTTTTATGAAACTGATTTTTTTATATTTCAAAAGTATAGTCTTTCTGACGTTAATGTCCAATTATAATAGAAGTAACGTAATGTGATCTAGTGTCAGTTGAGCAGTGCGCTCTCTCACTCATTGTTTGAAACAATGCTTTCTTATACAAGTGGTTTTAATAAACGTAACGTAACGTGACGGGAAGTATAAATCCGCGGATCTTAGATTTCTACGTTACTTTACATTACGTCTTGTCAAAAAGCAACTGAACATTGTATTTTCACTTCTCCAGCCGTTTTAGTAGGTGTCGAGCCACAGTGTTTCGTCTACATTCAATTTCTTTATACGCATTTATCTCGAAACTACTTTTTTCGGCATGGTGTTGTAGAATAAACAAAAACTATTTAGCCGAATCATCTAAAATTTTAAATTGCTATTCATAACAACGGTGGCTATCGCTGGAACTAGAATAAAAAGTTTTAATTAAAAAACATCCTATATTTTACACTTAATAATCGGTAAAAAACAAGCTGTTTTAAGAACTTAATTTTCAAAAGCGCGTCATTCTGTCAATTTGTCATATCTTTTTTTTCTAGTGCCAACCATAGCTGCACTCATAGTGATTAATAATATTCTAGGTTTTTATTTTTCTGATAAATAGAACAGTTAAAATCTACAACATCGCCCATGCCCCATTTCCTTGAGAGCGTCTCATTGACTGCCATTTTCAACAAGATCAACAATTTTTTAACTTAAAAAAATATTTTTTTTATGATGAATGAGAGTTACAATACACCTTAAAAGTTTAAATATCTTTGTTCAATATTATAACTTTTTAAAAAAATTCTAAAAATACCTAAAATTTTTGAGCGCTAGACCACCATCCTTGTCTTAAGTGCCTATGAACATTCATGTCTGAATTCGCAATTAAAATTCACCCGTTCAATGGAACCTGCTTTTGTTGTTTAGATAGCTAATGCAAAATGCTTTTTACTACGTTTCCATGGCGAGTTGATCCTAGGTTGGGTTTTCTTCAAGTTGACATAATGGCGTTTCTAGCTTGATAGTGCTTCCATGCACAACATTGAGTAGAGTTGGACTTCTGCCATTCAATTCGCCACTTTTTCTTAGTATAAATGTGTGCGTTCAGAAGGTGCAAAATTTACTAAACATATTGAGTCTTTGATCAGTATTAGTTTCCGCTACTTTGTGTGCCTGCTGAACGGTTTGTTACATTTTATGTCAACGCAGTGGCAGAAATAAAATAAAATAACAAATACTCAAGAAAACCTCACTCAACAGTTGAGCAACTGTTTCATATTCCAATCTAACGCCAACCGAACGCATCCAATCTAACTCAGTTAAATCTAATAAGTTTCGCGGAGTCTCGAAATTCAACTCAACTCGCATTTCCATGGGGAGTTAATCCCGAGTCAACCTCGATTTAACTCGCCATGGTAACGTAGTATTTGATCGATAATTGTGATCTGCTGCATTGTAGCTTCACGCATTCACAATAGAATATGTAGGGCATCTAATAAACAGTCTCTTTAATAAATTCCTGTCATCTACTCCAACATAGCTTGAGTTAATATTGAATGAATCAAATCATATAGGAAATGGATGGTTTGGAGTAGTGGTAGAATTCTCGATCGGAAGGCGCGAGTTCGATCCTCACGCTTGCAAAGAAATATTTTTAATTTTATATCCTCTTGATGTAATAGACGCAAGTAAAAAAACAACAACAATTCTAAGAAAAAGGTGTATGGAAAAAAGTGTCGTTTTTCAGATTTCACTCAAGCAAATAACAAAACGAGGCGTAAAAAGCTTCGCTTCAAAAATGAGAAAAAATGAGATTTTTTAAGCACAAAAATAGTTATAGATCTTAAGCCAAACTAAGTTAAACAAATCATCAAAGCTCTGTAGATTTTTAATAACACATTTTAAAAATATTTTTTTTTTTAACCGTTACCGAATTTTAATTTTTTGAATAAATGCAATACCCCATTTTAAAATTTTTTTGTATATGTGTTTTATATATACTACCAGTATGCAAAATTTCATGCTGGAACGTCGATGGGTTCATAAAATATGATTTTTTGACGTAGAATTACGCCTTACAGCGCGGTTTGTATGGGGGTCATTTTCACACAGTTTTTCAAGCACATTTAAGAAGTTTAGTTGACACTGTGAGGTATACCTACAGCTTTTAATATTCATCGGACATAGAACAAATTTATGCTAAAATATCAGTTTTGGGATGAACGCGCACGTTCAAACATGCTCAGCTCCCATGGCAAAATTCTATGAATTCAAGTAAGAATTGCTTCCTCATCCGGCTATTTTCCAGATCTGTCCCTCTCCAACTATTTTATTGTTTCCAAACCTAAGAAAATGACTCGGCGGGAAGCGATTCACCACCAGAGAGGAGTTCATCACCGAAACAGAGGCCTATTTTGAGGACCTTTCCAAAATGTATTTTTCGGATGGGATCTAAAAATTGGAGGAACGTTGGACGAAGTGTATCGAGCTAAAAGGAGACTATATTGAGAAATAAAACTTTTTTTGCCGAAAAATCATTCCTTGTTTCATTTTTCACGGAAATATCGAACGGCCCTCGTACTCTCAAAATAATCTGCTTTCCTTAAATTAAGAAATTAAGAAACTGTGGCATCAATTAATAAGCATTGGTTTTGCTATATTCTAAAGAGGTAGAGAGTTACGAATGTAGAGAATTTTTGCATGATTTAACGACGTTACGACTTGAAAGACACGTTTTTAATTAAATATAAGAAATGAAGGTATGATAAAAGTGATAAAAGTAAATTTCCAAAAATTATATAAAAGCAGAAATAATTTGAAGAAGAACTGCATTGATATCAAGTCCGCTTGCAAAATTCTACAGCATGATTTCTTAAATTTGGAGAAATATTAGTTACAATACTTGGATATTTCATAGAAATATATATTAGTTTTTGTATTTCTTTACACCACAAGTGATTTATTTTAAGGATGCTTTTCTTATATTTCTAGAAAAAATTCTTTAAAATTACTTACAAAGCAAATGATTCTAAATGATGCAAATAAAGCGACGATTGTTTAACAACTGCAATGGTCGAATGGATAAGCTGATGGACTTACACTCACGCGGCTCCGGATAGTGGTAATTTTTTAATTAAAATTCATATTAATAATAATAATGCTTGCAGTTTGTTGTCAGTATAAAAATAATAATTCTCACAGGATGCTGTTTAGAATCTTAAATTTTTTTTTTTGCAGAAATTCCAACATTTTTCCAGGGATTCGATGAAAAATTTTTTATTTTCAAAGAAAAAGTTTCTCTTAGTTATAGCCGCTGATTAATAAACAGTAGAATATTTCTTATTTTCAGAGAAAATGTTTTTCTTAGTTATAGCCGATTATAAGTAAACGATAGAAAAACTTACTCAAATGTCATAAGATTTCAACACAATTGGACTAAGTTTCTTCAATCTAGCGAAGTAGTTCTTAAGTGATTGGAAAATTTTCCTAAACCTTTTCACACTTCTGGTGTCAATTTAACGAAAAATATATACTTCATTTTTAGAAAATGAAAAATTGATTTTTAGAAAAATTCACAAAAAAAAAATCTCAAAATTGTTGATAAAAAAAGTAATCAATATAAAAAAATCCTACATATGTCGATAGATAAAAGTATTTAGAATATACTGTCAAAATATTAAATTGCTCGAGTAATGTGTCCCCCGACTAAAAAAAAGGAGTTTCGATAAAAACGCTTTAAAAGTTTTAAGTACTTAAAATTCGTATAATATTTTCATATGCAAAAATAGCAAAATGAAAAATTTGGGCATTTAAACACTTTTTCCGGAGTCTATTTCTTGGTATATTATTTTTAAGACCCTGAAACATCTTCTAAGCAAAAAAAAATGTTGATTTTTTTAAATTTTACTTAGGTTTCTCCCTTAATATGTTTATCCCTTTTGCTCCAAATTTCTGTTCGAAAATATCGATCAACGATTGATTTTTTTCCATCGAAAAAATAACGATTACTGAGTGATTTTTATTTTTCAAAGACAAAATAACGATCAATGATTGATTTTTATTTTTGATCGAAAAATATCGATCAAGGATCGATTTTCACTTCTGATCGAACAAGTAACGATCAAGGACTGACTTGTTCCATCAAAAAAAAAACTATCACCAAATGATTTTTATTTTTCAGAGAAAAAATAATGATCAATGATTGGTTTTTATTTCTGATCGAAAAAATATCGATCAAGGATTGATTTTTATTTCTGATCGAACAACTAACGATCACTGATTGATTTTTACTTTTCATAGAAAAAAATAGCAATCAATGATTGATTTTTATTTCTGATCGAAAATATATCGATCAAGGATTGATTTTTATTTCTGATCGAAAAATATCGATCAAGGATTGATTTTTATTTCTGATCGAAAAAATAACAATCAATGATTGATTTTTATTTCTGATCAAAAAACTAACGTTCAATGAATGATTTTTATTTTTCATCAAAAATGTAACGATCACTGATGGATTTTTATTTTTCATAGAAAAAATAACGACCAATGATTGATTTTTATTTCCGATCGAAAAAAATCGAACAATGATTGATTTTTATTTCTGATCGAAAAAATAACAATCAATGATTGATTTTTATTTTTGATCGAAAAACTGACGATCAATTATTGATTTTTATTTTTCGGCGAAAAAATAACAATCACTAATCGATTTTTATTTTTCACAGAAAAAAATAACGGTCAAAAAATAATGATCACTGATTGATTTTTATTTTTTATCGAAAAAATAACGATCAATGATTGATTTTTATTTTTCATAGAAAAAAATAGCAATCAATGATTGATTTTTATTTCTGATCAAAAAATATCGATAAAGGATTGATTTTTACTTCTGATCGAACAACTAACGATCAATAACTGATTTTTATTTTTCATCGAAAAAATAACGATCACTGATTAATTTTTATTTTTCATAGAAAAAAATAGCAATCAATTATTGATTTTTATTTTTGATCGAAAAATATCGATCAAGGATTGATTTTTTTATTCTGATCGAACAACTTACGGTCAAGGATTGATTTGTTCCATCGAAAAAAAACGATCACTAAATGATTTTAATTTTCCAAAGAAAAAAATAACGATCAATGACTGATTTTTATTTCTGATCGAAAAAATATTGATCAAGGATAGATTTTTTCCATAGAAAAAAAACTATCACTGATTGATTTTTATATTTCATAGAAAAAATAACGATCAAAGATTGATTTTTTCTGATCGAAAAAATATCGATCAAGGATTGATTTTTATTTCTGATTAAAAACCTAACAATCAATGATTGATTTTTGATTTTCATCGAAAAAATAACGATCAGTGATTGACTTTTATTATTCACAGAAAAAAGAAAAATAACAGAAATAAAAATTTTATTTCTGATCTGAAAAGTATCAATAAAGGATTGATTTTTATTTCTGATCAAAAAACTAACGTTCAATGAATGATTTTTATTTTTCTTCGCAAAAATAACGATTTTAGATTGATTTTTATTCTTCATAGAAAAAATAACGACCCATGATTGATTTTTATTTCTGATCGAAAAAATAACAATCAATGATTGATTTTTTGTGAGCAAAAAACTAACGTTCAATGATTGATTTTTATTTTTCATCAAAAAAATAACGATCACTGATTGATTTTTATTTTTCATAGAAAAAATAACGACCAATGATTGATTTTTATTTCTGATCGAAAAAAATCGAACAATGATTGATTTTTATTTCTGATCGAAAAAACATCGATCAAGGCTTGATTTTTATTTCTGGTCGAAAAATAATAATCAATGATTGATTTTTATTCTTCATAGAGAAAATAACGACCAATAATTGATTTTTATTTCTGATCGAAAAAATATCGATCAAGGATTTATTTTTATTTTTGATCGAAAAACTGACGATCAATGATTGATTTTTATTTTTCGGCGAAAAAATAACAATCACTAATCGATTTTTATTTTTCACAGAAAAAAATAACGGTCAATGATTGAAAAACTAACGTTCAATGAATGATTTTAATTTTTCATCAAAAAATAACGATCACTGATTGATATTTATTTTTCATAGAAAACAGAACGACCAATGATTGATTTGTATATCTGACCGAAAAAAATTATTTGATATAATTTGGTATAATTTGATGTATATCATTCAATTCATAATTGTTTGGATCCCTGGAAACAACACAACATAATATCTTTACTTTTCTTATTTTAAGAAAAGTTTTTTGGAGCGAGCAATCCAAGTTAATTGCTTCTTCAGCATACCATTTTATGTTGCTAGCTTACGCGTTTGCATCATTAGTAATTAAACATTTTTATAGCTTTCTTAGATACTAGACACTAAATTTTAGTTGAATAATAACTATTTTTTCAGAAAATAAACCACTGTGCAGCGCACCGGAAGCAGCGTAAGCGGAAATGTAAGACTCTATCTTGTTCCCTCTTTACTGAGACTTTCTCTGTCGTTTATTTTTTTTTTTTTCTTAAGTTCGAGATTTTGTTGTTGTAGCTGTTGTTGGTGTTGGTTATGTAATCTTTGGTAATTAGTTGCAGTCGTTATACCAAGCATACCAGTGCGACCCCCTTAAAGTATGTGACAAATTTAAGTCATTAGTAATTCTTGAGTTGTGCAGCGGCCTTGCTTGTGTTGTAAACAGTTACCACAGAGTTGATGTTTTTTGGTATTGTTTGTGTTGTATGTGTTGCTTGCTATGCGCAGCATCTATCAACATAATTCAGGCATTTAATTGTAGCTGAGTGTGTGTGTCTGGTGTGTGTGGGTGTTATTCTTTAAACGCCTATGTGTATGCAACAGTATTTTATTTATTTAAATTTCTTTATTGCCACGAGTTGCAATAATCTTTTGTTGACAATTTGTTTTGCATTTTCTGCTCAGTGGCTACAATTGTTGTTGCTGTTGTTGTTCCTGCCGTCCTTGATGCCACTGTCAAATGCATGTTGCCGCTGTTGTTGCTGCAGCTGTTAAATGTTTGAGTGCAATTATATGTTTTGACTTTTGAAATCTGCTTGAAATTCTTTAAATTGTTGCTTTGCAAGTCATGCATTTAATTTACACAAATCGTTTACAGTTTCTTCTTCTTTTTCTTTTTCTCTTCTTGTTGGTCTTCGCCTTTTTCTTATGCTGCTTCGCTTCACTTCTAACTGCTGCACTTTCTTGGAATTCAATTCGTGCATCAAGTCTTTGTAGCAAAGTGAATTTTGTGTATGACAACTGAATGCTTTTGCTGCCATAGAAATTAAATGTTGTAGCTGCTTTGAGCTATAAAATTGCATTTTGATGCCATGCAAGTTTTTTGGCAGCATAAAATATAATGGTATGAGATGTCTATCTAAGTGCTAGCAACAAAGCTTCTCAAGATTATGCTGCAATTCTGGCTCTGCATGACTTAAAATTCTTGTTTCAATTATTTCTTACTTACATTGTTAGCATTTTTTGCAATTCTTTAATCAGAAAAATTCACCTATTCTCGAACAAAATCTCATAAATTCATTTATTTGTTCGTTTTTTTGTAAATATTTATAAATGGCAAGTATTTCAGATTGAAATACTTTGCATAGTTAATAAGTTTTTTAAATACTTACAGTTTTTATTTGTTGTTTTTGTTTGTTCCAGTATGCGCAACACCCACCACAAAGCCCATGCAGCGGCATATCGTGGTTTTCCACATCAAGACACACAAGCACACACGCATGCACACAAAGTGACACACACGAATACTCTGATGCATGCATGCCGAAGCCAAGTTTAATATTTTTTGTTGGCTTTCGATGCCATTTAGCAAGATATTTGTTTGTGCGCCTGTGTTTTAGTGTGAGTTTAAGTACCCAGTAGAAAAAAAAGTACTAAGTGTAGCAGTGGCTAAGCATATGCGTAAGCTGATAAATTGGTACGTGGAAGATGCGATTCAGTTGGGTCGCTCGCTTTTAGTTTTAAGAAAAATAAACTTTTCTTAAAACTATACAGCAGTTCCACTTTGAACGTACCGGCCTTAGGGAATGACCATCTTCGATTTGAGTGCAATTTTGCGTAGAGCATCACTGACGGAAAAAAAAACTAAATTTAAAGGAACAAAGTTTGGCGTGATTTTTGGCGGAGTTATTGGATGCACAAAAATCAGCGAAAACGTCGAAAATCGATTTTAGCTAAAATTGACATCTCAAAAATTTCTCAACCGAATGTTAAGTTTGAACTACCGTTAGACAGGTAATTAATTGGACTTCAATCCAAAAAAAACTTTAAACAATTTCGGTGGCGATGTAAGGGTGCGATGAACACCATTCTAAAAATTAAAGTAATTTTAAATTTAAAGGGGCAGTACACACCTGAATTTTTATAAAAATTAATTTTTTTATGATTTATTTTTGGTCAAAATACCTCAAAGAATTTATTGTTAAATGCCGAAGGTTTTAAAAACTTTAAAGCACTTTTTCTATAAATCACATTTTTTGAGTTGGCGGGCGTGATAAAAAAAACTACTACACTCATAGTTCTGAAATTTCAATATGTTATTGTACACATATAAGTCTATGGATTGAACTACGGATAGAAAGATTGGTAAAGTATTTTTGGTTTTCAAGGGATTTTTTGGTCCAAAAAATCGGCTTATTTCGAAAAAACGCCACCATTTTGCCAAAAATAAACTCTTTTAGATCAATCTATAGCAGCTTTGATGCTGATTAAAACCACGTTTTTATTTTTTTTCAGGCGTTCCAGTGAGCCAAAGTCGCACCCGCTGTGAGAATTCAATGGGTTAATCAGATCTAGACATTTTAGCATCTAAACAAAAATATTTTTTTGATTAAAAAACCAATTTCTTAACCGAATTTTAAGTTTGAACTGCCGTTGGAAATGTAAATGAACGGACTTTAATCCAAAAATAGTTTCGGGAAAGATTTTTTCCATTCCTTGCAGTAAGGTAATTGATCTCGAAGAAAAAATTCAAAGAACACCATTACAAAATTCAAAAATTCTTTTCAACAATACAAAAATTTGGGTGGGGACGCAAGGGGCTTATAAGATATGGTCATTTTAACATCGATTGATTCGATAAATCGTTTTTAATGTCGCTGTACATCACTACTCAGTATCAGTATCACACATATTAACGTTTTTGCACAAGTTAAATGGATGGTAGAGAACTTAATTTGGAAGAAATGACTTAAGAGTTAATAAACTTGTCTAAACAAAATGCGGCGAAAATAATCTTTTTTCTTTGCTTACTTCATATATTAATTGTTAAGAATAAGGGCTTCATGCAACGATTTTTCCATTTTTTTATTTTAAAAAGTACTATGTTTCTTCAAGAAAAGTACTTTTTATGTACTTAAACTCAGCAAAAAATTTATTTCGCCACCCAGCAACACTGTTCAGATTGCTGTTCAGATTGATGGTTATGTGATTTTTGTAAATTTTTTTATTGCATATTTTATCAACACTTTCTAAAATATACATTTGTGTATTTGCCATTTTTTTTAGATCTCTTTTGGCTTAGAAGTGATAAAAACAGCTATGTGCTAGCTGTACTAGAAATCCTCTGAAAAAATCTGTTTTTTTAGTCTCCTGAAAAGTTGCTGAAAACACGTAAAAATTTTTATATGCACGAAATATTTTTTTCTATACTAATTTGAGTGATTCGATAAATTTTTATCAAATGAAAATAAATTATATACCATTATAATTAATATAATTATACTTAATTAAGAACAATTGATATGCAATATTCCAAACACAAACACTTTTTTCACTTTTATTAATACATATTTTATAATCGTGCACTAACAAACAAACTCGAACGTGTTGTTTTTCCATGTCGTTTGGTTTTTTGACAGATATTACAGATTATTGGCACAACAAAAACAAAAAAAGCAGTAAGCGAGAAGCAAACTAAATGCAGCAAACAACAACTACGAAACATTAAGTATTATTATTTTCAACTGACTTATAAACTAAATAGAACTTTCAAATTTTGGCATCGTTAGGTATCCATTTTAGTAGCTTAGAACAGCTTAGAAAAAAAAAAAAATTAAAAATCGATCAACTCATTTTAGAGTTCTGCTTAGTCAAACATTCTTCAGCCAAGCTATTCCAGTTATACTAAAAGATTCTCTGTGAATGTCACTCTCTGTCATTTTCCCGCTGGGTTAATTGCCAGAGTTCATGTTGGTGTTTGTGCGAATTTTTGTTCGATTGTATGTGTGCAATCGTGTGTGTTCAAAGTCAAAGGCCAGCATTATAAATATAAAATTTTGCATAGCTTACTAGGCCAAAGAGTCAAAAGTCTGACTGTCATTTCGGAATGCAGCTGTCATGCACACATCCGACAATTCTTAGAGGCAGATTTTTCTATTTCAACAAGCAATAAATATATTTCTCTAAAGTTTTTAACTTGAACGTTTGGGTCTTTGCACTACTTGGTTGCATTTTAAGATAATCGAAATTAAAAAGTATTCTTAAGAACACGCAAAGAGGTGCACATTTTGCACAATTTTAAGATCTTAAACTTTTCTTATATTTTTACAATGCATGGCATTCCCTTAAAAAATGCCACACAAAGTCTTTGAATGTCTTACAAGTTTTTTTGAGTTGTTAGGGTTTTTTTTACGCTGCGGCACAGTGCGTTGAGCCCATATAAAGAGGGAACAAAAATAGAAGCAGTTGTCTGAAAAAAAGTATCATAATATCTCAGGTCAGGTCAACAGATTGCATTAGAGCTTTATTCTTATTTAACAAATTGCTTTTAAAAATTGTATTTTTTGCTTTTTCGTGATACTTGTAAAAAATACTCAGCAATATTTTAATCACTTTAAAATTTAAGATTAAATGGCCAATGTTTTTAAGAGTGCAGCAATCGTGTCTCATGTGTGTGTGGCATGTCTCTGACTGTGTCTTTGAGTGTTGAATTTTTTTTTTTTTGTTTTTTTCCCAATTTTTTTTTTTAAATCTTAAGCATTTTATCCTGAATATTTCTGCTAATATTTTTGCTTAAGATGCTTAAACTATCTGCACTCGTTTAAAAATAACAAAACAAAATAAGAGTAAGGTTTTCGTTAGTTTCACTGGCTAAGAGAATAATGAATTGTTACAACATTTAAAACATTTCATTTAGAAAAATCGAGCTAAGCCCACTCAATTCTCAAAATTGCTATGTGGAGTTATTGTTGCATTAATTTAAGATATTTCTTATATATTAACTTGTTCTTAAGGCAAATACTCTGTCTTCACACATCGTGAAAGTCTTATTAAAAATAATAAAAAAATAAAAATGTACGTAAAAAACAGGCAGAACATAAATTCACTTAAGTAGCTTTAGTTGCTTTAGAACTCGAAAAGCACACAACATATCGAGCTAATCCGCACTAACACTCAGCTATATTCAGCTAGACAGTCTTACTCACACACACACACATACACAATAAAAAGAAAGCAAATGTAGCTGCTACAGCTTGGTGTTCGTAGAAGCCTCACAGCAGCAGCTTTGCAACAAGCAACAAAAAAAAAACAAACGCACACACATTCACACAGTCTCTATCTGCTACAAGTGGCACATCTTCGATCCGCATTACACATAAAAGTAAGCAACTCAATACAAAAATCCTAGTTGCAGAATAAGACAAGTAGAAGAGAGGTAGAGAGGGAAGTAATGAATAAGCAAAAAATGTCTGATAATCGTGAGAAAATGCACAACAAGCAACTGACAACAACAACTCACAGCAAGCACACAAAATAAATTCGAACATGTGGCAATGTTCAAAGCATCGACAGGTTTGTATTCGTTTCTTTTTCTTTTTTTATCATGTGCCCAACAGTAGAAGCTACGGATCAAGAAAAGTCTTCCAGCCGCTTGAGCACGTTCTACGCCCTCGATATTTAATAAAAAATTCGCACAAAAGTCCGCCTCAATACAAGTGGCATTCACCAACCAAAACACATCCATTCATGCAACACACGCACACACACTCAAATCGAAATATGAGATAAAAATTGCTAATAATTGATTTCAAGCGAAAATAAAGAATGTGAGGAAAAACATGCAATATTTTATTTTAAGAATTTTAACAGCTGCTTGTTTATGTTCGTTTTCGTTCGCTTTGAAGTTGTTGTTGTTGAGTGTGTGTATGGTGAGTGAATATGTGTGTAGCTGAGTTTGTATGTGTGTGTATGTGCGTGTCTATGCAATTTTCCATCCTTCATTCACGTGCTCTTCTTACGCAGAAAACTGAGAGATAGTAACGGAAACGGAAGCGGTAACGGATGCAGACACAGACGCAAACACTGAACATAATGAATTTACTTGCCATGGTTACGATGCTGCGCTTAAATAAACATGAAATATTTTTCATTAATTTTTATTTTTTTCTTTTTTATTTTCATTATTATTTATTTATTCTTATTGTTAAACTTTGGTAATAGGGCCATCCCAAACCATTTTAGCTCCTTTTAGTGCTGGAATTTTGCTTTCGAGATGTCGGGCTCAGAGAACAGCTTGAGTGCATTCAAATGACGTTTCGATTGTCTCGTCAATAAACGAGCTACGAATGTACTTTCTGCATTTAAATTAATTCGCAAATGCATGTTACCAATCGCTATTTATATGAATGCCTAGAATACAAGAATGTCAAACAAGGCAAGATATAAGGAGCAATCGCCAAAAGCAAGGAAAATCCATGCATTTATGCTCATTCGCACAAAGGAAAAATATTAGTTGCAGTGTTGCATTTCTTGTATACCATGAATTTTGTTGCCAGAGACAAAAAAAAATACTATAGTTTTAAAGTAGATTTTAAGTAAAGTTATTGTGCACAAGTTGGCGGAAAAAATGTGTAAAAAATCAACTTCAAAGCTAATTCACCTACAAGGTGGATAGCGAAGGAATTTAATACGATTTATGTGATCTGATATTAAAAACGTATTTTAATACAAAAATTAGTTTTATTAATTTAGCCAAAGCACACCAGAAATTTCATTCCATGGCCAATAGTCAATTTTTTTCAACTTTCAAATTAAAGAAAAATAATAATGCCAATTTAAGTTATTTGTTAATAATAATAATATTTAAGTTATCTGTGTGAAAAATTTGATCACTCAGTTTAATTTGACTAGAATTTAAGCTTGAAAAATTGGCCCCTAAACTTAGTGGAGTTAAACCAGCACTGAAAAACTGGCCCTACAAATGAAATATTCGATGCTGTATGTAGATTTTTGTTGGTCAAACATTAATTTTTTAAATTAAAAGGCTTATTACATTATCTAAAAATTCGATTTTTTTTATAAGCTCTATACATATATCAATGCCAACACCCAATTCAGATATTTTGGCTATTTTTGAAGTGAAAACTTCTTTAGGCGCGTTGAACGATTTTGGTAGAGGGTAAATCTTTGGTTTGCGTCATCGTATTTTTCCGAGGAACTCTCGTCATCAATACAGACAGCAAAGATAATAAGATAGGAAACTTAGAAAACATAACCTCAAAAATGTTTGCATGTATTTGTGCATAAAAAAAATCAACAATGATCGTCACTCTTGTTCTTAATCGGCCGCAAGCTTACAAAGAAATCACTTGGCAACTCCTGAAATTAATGCATATAATCTGTTTGTTAGTATATAAATACTTAAGTTAGGTTGCAATAAGATGTTTGCAACCAAAACTTATTATTAACTCGTTTTATATTGGTCTATATATGCTTTTAAAGTTTGGCAACTTCTTCAGCTGTTGTATTTGTCTACATTTTTGAAAAATTTGCTTATACTCAAACAGCTGCTATTCATGGTGAGATTTAAAAATGGATCGATCTTCTTCTCTTTCTGCTTTTTTCTGCTGGAACTTCGTTTGCAAACAAGAAAAATAATGTATGGATTGAGTGTTTTAACATTTTAATCTTTATGTTGTGATAAGGGAATATGTTGAACATTCAAATAATTACATGCATGCTCTAATTTTATTATATATCGTCCAATAAAGTTTGACAATTTTCACACTTGTTGTAATTGTCAGTGGCTTTTTATTTTCACCACTGCGTCATTTTATTTTTCAGAGTTGCCAACTATCATTGTTTTATTAATAAATTTTTTCATAAAGAGTGTGTGTCAAAAGGAAACTTTTCAGTCGTGGTAGGATAGAAAATATCAGGTTGAATAAAATTTGTGTGTGTTGAAATAAATTTGCCTCTTTTGCTGTGTCGAATAGACGATGAAATTTTGAAAATTGCAAATTTTGAGCGCAAATATTTTATTTTATTTGCACATTATCAATTTGCGACATATTTAATTCGAGAGCTTATACTTGCAACATATTTCGTAAACTTGTAATATTTTAAACTTAAAAAACTTAAAAAAAACAAATTAATGAAACAAATTAGCGAAAGTGCTTGAGTTTGTGTGTGCGTGTATGTGGGCCAACGACCTCCAACGTCAGCAAGTGCAGCAAAGTTAAATTGGTTTTCTTTGCTGGCGAACGTCCTCCAAGTGCCACCACCAGCAAGTGCAGTGCAAAATTTGATTCTAGCCAACATCCTCTAAGTGCCATCACCAGCAGCACAAGCAAGTGCAGCGCTTCTTTTCTTTTGAAATTTCCTGATTCTTTTGCTTGCCAACGTTCTCCGAGAGTCGCCACGAGCAGCACCAGCAAGTGCAGCACAATTCAATTTACTGGTCAACTCTCCATATTTCAGAAGCACCATTTCAGCATGTCTCGAGCGCAGAGGCATATTTCTGCCATTATACTCCGGCGTGAATTAAATAAATAGAAAGCGGAGAATTTGCGCTTCATTTGCTTGTGCTGCTGGTGATGGCACTTGCAGGCTAGCAAGAAATTTGCGCTTCACTTGCTTGTGCTGCTGCTGGTGGCACTTGGAGGACGTTCACCAGCAAAGAAAGCCAATTTAACTTTGCTGCACTTGCTGATGCACCGGGATATCGTTGGCCCACGCACACACAAACACAAGTATTTTCGTTATTTTTTTAAGTGAAAACTTCTTTAGGCTCGTTGAACGATTTTGGTGAAGGGTAAATCTTTGGTTTACGTCATCGTCATCGTCATTTTGCGAGTAACTCTCGTCATCAATACAGACAGCGAGTAGGTTTTTAAATGACGCTCTTGGATCTTGACTACAAGGCGCTCAGCAAATGTAGCAAGCAACCAGTGTTGCCATGAACAAATTTTTCACATCGTAACTTTTGCCATCAGTTCGTCGAATGCACGTCGGATTTGTGAAACTCAGAAAAACAACAACAACGTTGATTTTGTTTCGACTTAATGAACGAAAAATGTTGTTGTTTTTCCCAAACAAAAACTACCAAAATACACGATGTCAGTAAAAAAAATTATATATGGGAAAATATTATTTTGTAAGTCATATATACATTGTTTAATTAAAAAAAAAAATGCGAAATCAGGTATCGGATCTACTTTTCCTGAAATCGTAACATTTTGGTCAAATATCGGATCATCTGGTTCAAGACTGAAAATCGTAACAAACCCGATATTTCGGACCATATGTCAACACTGCAAGCAACCATCAATAAGCAAGCAACCTCTGCTGACGCATCGTTTTTTTCCTCCCTTTGCTCCGCTGCGAAACATTGAATGATATAGTTTTTTCAATGTATATGTAGAGCTGCTGTAGGTTAAAATAAAATAAATTTAAAATTTTTGATATTTGGTTTTTGTTTTACTGGCCGTGAAGTCCCTTTTGATGCCACCACTCATAGTACAACCAGACAAGGTAGTGTTAGGGCTGAATGCGTTCTCTTTCTTAGTGACCACAACTGTCAAACTCAGCCATTTTGGTATTTTGGCCAATTTTTGCTTTCATGTTGCATTCTCATTGGTTGCTGATTTTGTATGATATATCAACTTCGTTTTGACAGTTTCGGTCACCGGCTCTCCGCCCTAACACTACCTTGTCTAATTTTGCCATTCCACTACTTGAGATTTTGCTACCAGGCAAACAGAAAACATAGCTAGCAATTGCTCTGTTTTTCTTACAAGCACGCTATATATAGTTTATGTTGTGTATTAAAATAAGAATATATAAGATATAGATATAGTATAAGATCTAAAGTGGAGGCATTAAAAGAGACTTCACGAGAGTCAAACAAAATACAAATATGAAAAATTGAAATTTCATTTTATTTCAGCAGTTAGCTCTGAAGTCTCTTTTAATGCCTCCCTCCACTTGAGATATTGCTAGCAGGCAAACAGAAAATATAGCACGCAAAGTGCTGTATATTTTACGCCGCCAATTCGGTTCATCCCCTCTAACGCTGCGCAACCGCTGGGATCTTTTCATTCTCTTTGCGTTGTTGTTGTAAATTTGTTAAGTAGTTATTGTTGTACAGTAAGCTTTAATTTTTTGTGGATGTTTATTTGTAGCTACAGTCAGCATATGACATCGAACTATTTTAGAAAACAGTTTATACAAATGAATTAAAGAGTATATATAATATTGGTAAATCTATTTGTTTTTAGTAAAAGTGTTACCGTATCGAAATACGTATATATATATATTAAGGTGGGTCAATTTGTGTGTGTGAAAAAAAAGTAGCAAATCGTACCCCCCCAGGCGTATTCTATGGATGATTTTAAGCAACTTTACCGAAGAAACCATGGGTCGGACTTGGATTTCGAGCCCTCGAGAATTGAATAATAGCCGGGTACTCTATTAATGCAAAGCAAAAATTTGTGAAAGAATAGGTTGAAAACCATCGACATGTTTAGCAAAGCCAACTTTAAAAACCAGAGAATTGGTTAAAAACCATCGACATGTTTACCAAAGTTGGCCAGCATGAAAAATTAGTAGAACAATAAGATCAACACTTAACATTATAACGACAGTATTATTTAAGTAATTTGTATTTTAGTTATTTTTAAAAAAAAAATATTGATAAACAAAATTGAAAAAAAGAAATAAAAATAAAAGATATTACAAAAACAAAATCAAGGAAAATACGAACATTCTTATGTAAACTTACTTAATTACTTAAAGTAATTTTTCGTGGCTTTCTAATATCACCGCCATACTTTCTTCTCGATTTTTCTCTGTTGCACGATCCGAAACACTGGTAAATAGCTGCACATTCCTCTCCGTATTTTAATTTAAATTAAAGATTTATAAATTTTTTTATTTTTCTTCTTCTTATGAATTTAAAGCCAAACTGAACTCTTAAAATATTCGATAATTTCGAAACTATGTTTAAAATTCTACTTTGTTCCTACGTTAAAATGCAACTATAGGGAAGAGTGGAGTAGAATTATAATTAAAACTGGAGTAGAGCTGATTGCTAGAACCGGAGCTAACGAATTTTAAATATATATAGAGCTCCCTGTAGAAAAAAGTTTTTAAATAAGCTTTAATAACATCAACTGTAATTTTAAATAATTTCGGCCCTATACCCTACAATGACATGAGGGACGGTGTGTTGTTCAGGGACCCCTTCTAATTTTTTATCCAGGAAATTTCCATTACACTTTTATTATTTTTATCTTATTGTTACAGTAATTTTTGCTTAAATTGATAAATTACCCGGTTTGGCCCAGTAAAATAGTTATTTTTAAATTTCCGGGGCCTTGAAATCAAATTTCGATTCATGGTTTCTTCAGAAAAGTTGCTTAAAATCACCCATGGAATACGCCCTGGGGGTACTATTTATCACAAAAGTAATTGACCCACCTTAATATATATATACATATTTTTATATATATATATTTATCTTAATATCTGTATGTAAGTACATATTTTGCACTAAGTTGCTAAATAGTTTGTTTACATTTAATGCTCCTTAGTTTTAATTGGCTTTGTCTTCCTAAGAAAGAGATAGAAAATAGTTTTCACAAGAATTCGAATAAAAAATACAATAAATAATATGAAGATTCCTAAAAACAAAATTATATCAAATGAGTTGTGAGTGAACCAGTTCAAGTTCGCAGATACACTTCGCGCCAATGTCGCGCCTTTTGTGTGAATAACGTATTCCACCCACCAGATAGCAAGTTCTAATGGTTCCTTTGGACGGCTTTTGTAGGCTTCCGACAATTTTTTCGCCTGGTTCGCATATAAGGTTGCAAAATTTTTCCCAAAGCTTCGACGATCTTTTGTTCACTTAGATCCTGATACTGGACAATGACACCAAATTTGCGTTGTTTGATAAATGCGGAGTTCAAAAACTGATCACCATAGACAGGTGTCACAAGCATGGTACACCACAGTAGGCTGCTTCAGAGGTGCCCAGCAATCCACCATGCGACATGAACACTTTAACATTTGGATGGCAGAGCATTTCACGTTGCGGCATCCAGTTAAACGTTTTTAAATTCTTAGGCTTATTAGGAAGGGTATCATTTGGCCATTTCATAAGAAACAACTGGGCTGGAAATCGGGCAATTGCTTTCAAAATGGCTGTGCGTTTTTCATCCGGCAATGTTTCGTGTCGTATCATGGAACCCCAACTTATGTAAATGACCCCATGTGAAGCGTTGTCGAGCAAGGATTGAAACGACAGTGGTAGAGGCTTTTCCGCTTGTACTTGTAGACCACCTACTTCCACGATATTGGGAGCATATGGCAGAACTCCAGTAAGCGAGTAGTGTTGGTTGATTAACATTAAAGACGTCTTCTTTACAAGCTTCTCGACCGATGGTACAGAAGAGCCAAAGTGCTTCCGTATCAAGCTATTTGTGGCACTTGTAGTATAGTAGTCATACAAAAGGTTCATAGTAAGAAAATGAAAAAAGTTATTAACACGTTCCACAAAATCCATATCGTCCGTATGTGGCAGAAAATTCGCAGGCATAAACGACATAATAAAAGGGCTTCCCATGCGTTGTTAGTGCCACGGCATAATAGCGCAACTGCTTAGCGCTATAACCGGCGCTTGCAATAGATGTGCAACAGCCATGATACAATCGTTGTTGAATTGCTCCAAAATGAAGCCGTCGAACTTTGGTACTGGCGGTATGAGAAGTTTCTTTATGATCTTATGTTCGCAAGCAACTTCGCAGGCCTCCATGCCCCAGGCATGAAGCATGAAGAACGTTGGTATTTTGAATGGTATCAACTCTATGCTGTCACCGAAAACCTTCAGATCTACCTTGCTTGTCATGATCAGCATTCCAGTAAGTTCGTAATCAGTGTAATTTACAACAGGTTCCTTATTCGGAAAATAGCTTATCATTGTTATATTATGCCCGGCGGCTGCTAAACCAAGAAAAAGTGGACGGAATAGTTCATATATATGAGCAATTTAGCTCATTGAGGAAGTTTAAAGAATATTTATGTATATTTATATAATAACAATTACGTATTAAACCTGCGAAATAATTCATACTTTCAGTAGTAATTGAATAACTTAAGTCTGCTTATCCTAAGCATTCTATTTTTTAAACTGTACAGCTTCAATTTCTTATATGAATTATATATAATGTATATGCTATTTTAATAATTTTAATTTTAAAATATTCTATTTTTAATACACAACGCAATATAGATATGGTGAACATGTATATTGTGTTAGTGTCATGATATAAATAGATATAAATAAGCTTTAATTTTTTATATTAATTCAATAATTTAAATTAATTACTTAAATTGTATGTATTTTTGATATGGTAATACTTTTGCTTAAAAGAAATAGTTTAAGCAATATATAAAAAATTTAATAAATTGCTATAAGCTCTCAACAAAAATAATTCTTATTTCATATGCCGACTGTAGCTACACGATTAGAATTCACAACGTCTACAAAAAATTTCCGGCTAACTGCGCCAACAACAATTACCAAGGAAATCTATAAACAAGGACGCACAGAGAAGAACAAGATCAGAGCGGAACTTTTAAAACTTTTTGATTTCATCCTACATGTAGGACGGGCTGCAGTATGAGCTTTCGCACATCCTACATGTCCGTCCGACCTGTCAAATCCATCCTACATGTAGGATAGTCCGAAACCTCCTATTAGCATGAAAATTCTAATCTGACAGTAAGGCGGTCCGTGGCAGGACAACGTCTTCCAGGGAATACTAATATTAAATATATAGGTTTTCGCTTCGGTCGGCAGTCCCCTCACTGCTATACTTTTTTTTTATTAAATTTCGGACCTATTTGCAAAAGTGTCTTTGTTCAACTCCATTTCTTTATACAAAAATATATTTTTCAATACTTTGAAGTCGATTATTTCAAAATATATATATATTTTTTTTATCATATCATGTTCTTGCCTTAAGCTCTTCAACTGATCTATTTGATTTAATATTGAACTGTACAATATTACAATTAAAAAGGGAAGAACTATAATTTGCTATGTTTTCCTTTTCATATTGAAAATGTTGTTGTTTCTTTGGAAAAAATTCGTTAGAATAATTAATTGTTTTCACCTGACGTAAAGCTCAACAAACGATTTTAAGCTAGCAAACAACTAGAATTTGTATTTAAAATCAAGAATGATTTAAACTATCAAACATTTAAAATTTGTATTCAAATCATAGAAAATCAATATAACTTGTTTCATTTGAAAAATCCCTTGATTTTATATTTTTTTTTTAAGTTTTAGTGAATATTTTCAAAGAAATGTAATTGCCTAATGTGCCCCTCTAAAACTAAACACTTGATAAATGTACTCTTTTTCTAAAAACTGACAAAAAACTGTCTTATTTACACAACTCCCCCCCCTCCCGAAATTCTTCACTTCACTTGTCATATAAAAGTTAAATAATAACTGTGTTAAACTCAATTAATTTCATTTGATTTATTTGTACATTTCAAAGAAAAGCAGTCTCGGAAAAATGGGGTCAAATACGTCCCAGTGCACCCTATATACCTACTCACGATTGAATAAATTATCTTTGCTTGTAAGCATTTACTAGCTACTGCTATTGCTGCTCTAGCAAAAATAATTACGAAAAAGTGGAGTCACAGAGCAATAAATTATCTGCATTGCTGCCAATTAATGTTGTCTGTGCTCTCGAAATATCATATCTTCTTGAAGTAAGCTTATTTTTAAGGTTAAATGAAAGTCTGACTGGCAATAAAGTATCAAAAAAATTTCCCATAAAAGAAAAGGGAGAAAATCTTATTAGAGGTAAGTGTGCATTTCTGTGGAGCTCATTTTTCATTTTGTTTGGGTTCAAATTAAAATGCAACAATAAAGTTGTTCCTTGCGTGGTGTCACAATCTTGCTTTTTATTAAATTTGGTTATTTTGTTTCTAGCTGATGATACAGATATTTTCACATTATGCTTTTAAATCATTGATTTTGACAGAAACACTGACACATTCTGCAGCAGATTTAATATGATTTTATTAAGTGAATTTTGTTTAATTCGCATAATATTTTTTATTTTTCCACACTCGTGCCACTCGTGACCGAAATAATTGAAAGTATTGCACAACGCCACACAAACACACACACACACACACACACACACACATACTCACACATACACATCCGACTCAAAGTGCATTTTCATGGACACTCCAGCTGCAACATGACTAACTTTAGTGGTGTGGCACCTCGTCAAAAGCCAGCGTAAAATGCATGCAAATGCGATGGAACTCGGTGAAATCTGTGCAGAGAGTTTTAAAGCAATTTGCACTCGAAACCATTGGCACAAGACCACAAGTCTGGAAGTAGCACTCGTACATTGTCAGTGGATGGTGAGGGGAAATGGGGTGAATTTTCAGCTCATTAGAATGCCGAAAACAAATGGCGCTCAATTTTAAAGCGTGGCAGGCTTTGATGCTGATGCTGATGCTGCTTGAAGCTAATTCGCAACTCATAATAAAATATATTTGAATGAATTTTTGAATAAGTTCCGAACAAGAGCGCATACAACGAAAAGTTATGATTATGAAGTAAGCGGAAACGGAAGTGGCAACCGCATTTGGCGTTACAATTGAATTGCCAATGGCAGAGTATATTTTTAGTTTCCTTTTTTTTCACTGAATGTGTGTTTGAGTGTGTGAGTGTGTGTGAAATTGAGATTAGCTGAGTTTTAATAGAATTTGAAATAATTGGCTAGCAGCTAATTCTGTTGAAAATTTGTATTGATGTGAACAGAGCGAAAAATGTGCTGTAAATTAGAAAAGGGTAACGCAGTAAAAACTCTTGCGCTGATACACCAACTCAAGCGCAGTTTACTGTAGCAGCGTAATGCGTTAGCTCATTTGCATCAGGATGCAGTTTTAAATGCTTTAATGCCTGTGTCAGCAGACCCTTTGTCAGCACAGTAAGATTTTTTTATTGAAACGTGCATTGAATAATGCGGTAAATTAAGTGTGCTAAGTTGAATGGCGCATAAAAATATGTGGTAAAGTAAGCACAGTTTAGTCTCACTTAGAAAAATACAACACTTCTTGTCTTTGCAATTTTCTTAAATGATCAGCAGCCAAAAAACTTTACTGGTTTCCAAAATCTAATAATAGAACCTTGATAATTTCTCCTGTTTGCTCTAATTTCCTCATTTTTTACCACAATATTGGAGGCTTGAGAAGGAAAGCCCGAAGTTTTTTCTTGTTTTATTCGACGATTCAACATAACGTGATTGCAGTCACCGATAATTATAACAATGCCGAGTATTTTTACTCTAACCAATTCAATGTCTTTAGGAAAGATCGTTGCCCACACTTAACTGGGCTAAGTAGAAGCGGTGGTATCTTAATAGCTGTTCGTGCAGCGCTTTGTTGTACGCAAATTGCAATGCCTTTTTTGAGTACGCATTTAAATTTGGACCTGTTAATTGTGAAAATAAATTTAAATTCTTTTCAAGATATTTTCATTATATTAAGTTATATACCTCCTAATAGTTGTATTGATCTGTATAAAATGAATTTGGATAATTGTATTAGCGTATTGAAAATTCTTAAAGGAAATCAGCATATTATAGTTATGGGTGATTTTAATCTCCCCAACATTGATTGAATTTATGATGATGATATGCATTATTGATTGCCGTATAACGTTGCTTGTAATTGTAAAAGTGAGATTGTTGATACGCTGGCAGAATTCGATCTTCATCAAATTAATGGTATTTTTAACAACTCTAATCGTTTACTTGATTTAAATTTTGTCGATACTGAAATGAATGCGGATGTCAACAGTCTTAGCTCCTCATCCATACAGCATTATGTATTAGTGTTAAATTCTATAAATATCTAAAACCTGTAAATGAAGATAGTTTATATTTTAACTTTGCCAAAGGTGACTATATCAGTGTTTCAAATTTCTTGAACAATGTTGATTGGTGGTCAGTATTCAGTAATCCAGTATATGCTCTCCAGGAAATGGAAACATTCCCGGATATAAACAGGAAACGTTCCATGGAATGTAGGAAGCATTCCTTTCCGTTGGATACTCCATTTCTTTTTTACATAGCATGTCATTAAAGGGAAACATTCTTCTCCGCTGTGTAAAAATTAATGTGGAAACATTTCTCTCCGCTGTCTTAAAAAGTGAATTGGAAGCAGTCTTCTCCGCTGTTCTGAAAATTAATATGGAAACATTCCTCTCCCTTATTATGAAAATGCCCGGCCAGGATTTCAACCCGGGACCCTTGAGCGACAGTCAAGCGCGCTACCACTAGACTATCGAATTCTATAATAAGCGGCTAGAAAACAATGATATTAATATTTTCTGCTGTCATTGCTTGACAATAAGTAAAAGTTTCCACATGCATTCTTAAAGAAGCGGTTTGGAAACAGCACAAATACAAAACTACCCTTAAGCTTCCGGAAGATACGGTAGGGAATGTTTTCTTATCACTTTTAGATGGAAGGCTTCCAATATTTCCTGGATGGTGGGAATTACAACATCTGACCCTCTATCAATTTGCAATCTTTTCGCAGAATTCTTTCGATCAGTATATCTCTATTTAAATAACATCACAAACACAAAGACTTATAACAACTCATCCAGTTGTTTGCTTAATTTAGGTGGCCTTGAGTTCAATACCAATTCCTTAATCTGGATCCAAAACTGAGGTAGCAAACTATCGTTCAATATATAAAATATCCACGATTCCTAAACTTTTTGAAAAATTGCTATACAACAGACTGACTTTATTGACAAAGGAGTTTAAATCACCGTATCAACATTGTTTTATGTCGGGAAGGTCAACAACTACAAATTTGGCTATATTTTCTAAATATATTTAAAATTGTTTTGAAGAGAGACGGCAATGTGATGTTATATTCACTGATTTTTCAAAAGCTTTTGACAGAGCTCATCATAAGTTATTGTTAGATAAATTCGAATTAATTGATTTTCACTCAAATTTTTTAAAATGGTTCGAGTCTTACCTAACTGGACGGACACAATTTGTTCGAATCCTGTCATGTTTCCTTACCTTGGTTGCGGTCGATGCGTCATGTGGCTAGGTAGCCCTTGTTGCGCATCCCTGTCGTCCCTCTGGCAGCGCTGGTACGCTGGCATATTTGCGCGGCTAAGGCTCGCCGGATGGGGTGGTGTCCTTGCCAGCCCGGACTGACAGGTGGAAACTATACACGAATAAAAATCGTACCAGCTGACTTTAAAAATCTCCGCCTGGTAAAAAAAACCCGAAAAAAACATAATCACCTAAAAATCTCGAAAGAAGATACCAAAAAAAAAACCCGATTATATTACGCGAACGTGCTGAAAATTATTAAGGAATATGAGTTTGTTGCTCGCTGTTGCCACTTTGGCACGTCTCGTGGGTCGATCTTGGTTGGAATCCGATCGCCCTTGGCTAGCCCGCCCCTTCTGGCCTCAACACAAAGACCAGCCATGGTGACCCTGCGCCTGGGTCTAGGTCATCCCAAAAACTTTTATACTTACGCCCTGACCAATTTGTTCCCGCCACCCATCCTCTTCTATTAATTACTCATTTTTTCCTTTTCTTTTCTTCTTTAACGTAACAAAATCATTTATTATTTCCATTCATTCTTAAAGCTACTTACATTAACAGTAGCTTTTTGTAGGTTCTTAGATCGATTGCTAAGATTATTTTAGTAAATATTAAGGTTTTTCTATATTAACAGGAATTTAATAATTCAAATAAGAACCGGTATCACACTACAGTAAGATACCAAAAAAACGGCATAACCATCTGTAAAGTCAGATCGGTTCGCAATTAAAACGTTTTAAAAGTCTTTTTCTCAACAAGTGTCCACGCACATCGCGGAGCTTTCAAAATCAGAGGGATTTTGATTTTATTTTAGTTTAGTTTCTAATTATTGGGGGTTGGAATTAATTTTAAAGGTTTTTTTCGGTTTTTGAGCATTTATTTAGAAACAACGGTACAATGTATATTATTCAAAGTATTGTCCATCGTTAGCTACAACATTTTCCCATCTTTCTGGCAGCATATGGATTCCGCGCCGGAAGAATCGACCCATTTTTTGGTATCCTCGTAAGAAGTGAAGCGCTGCTCAGCCAAGCCATGCGTCATCGATCTGAATAGGTGGTAGTCTGAAGGGGCTATGTCTGGGCTATAAGGCGGGTGGGGTAGCACATCCCAATTCAGCGCCTCCAACGTTTCCTTGACGGTTCTTGCAACATGTGACCGTGCGTTGTCATGTTGAAAAACCACTTTGTCGTGTCTTTTGGCATATTCCGGCCGTTTAACCTTTAATGCTCGGCTCAATTGCATCAATTGTTGTTGGTAGCGTTCCCCAGTAATGGTTTCGTTAGGTTTTAGCAGCTCATAGTACACGACACCCTTCTGATCCCACCAAATACACAGCATAAGCTTGGCGCCATGAATATTCGGCTTGGCCCTCGATGTTGATGCATGGCCGGGTGGTCCCCACGATTTTTTTCGCTTAGGATTATCGTAATGGATCCACTTTTCATCGCCAGTGACAATACGATGCAAAAAAATCTTCCTTTTATGCCGTTGAAGCAGTTGTTCGCACATGCAAAATCGCCGTTCAACGTCTCTCGGCTTCAACTGGTACGGCACCCAATTTCCTTGCTTTTGAATCATTCCCATGGCCTTCAAGCGTTTGCCGACCGTTGATAAGTCGACTCCCAATGATTCTGACAATTCTTGAAGGGTTTGACACGGGTCTTCATCGAGCAAAGCCTCCAATTCCTCATCTTCAAACTTTTTCGGCTGGCCCGGACGCTCTTTGTCTTCCGTATCAAAATCACCACTTTTAAACCGATGGAACCAGTACTCACAAGTAGAAATCGATGGAACATAGTCCACGTAAGCCTCAGTAAGCGTGTGTTGTGCTTCAACCGCTCTTTTCTTCAAATGGAAACACAAAAGTAAACCTTCCCGCAAATTGCGTTTTGTTGGAACGAAAGTCGACATGTTCACAGAGAAAAAAATATATGTTGTTTACACTTCAGTGGAATGACACATACTGAAAAATTAAGCTTAGACAATGTGCTTTGAAATGAATATAGTCACAGGTGTGCCCGATGCGATCTATTGATAGTTACGCCATCTCTTAGAAAACCTTTAAAACTAATTCCAACCCCCAATATATTGCTTTTATTTTAGTTTAGTTTTTTAATTATATTGCTTTTATTTTATATTGCTTTTATTTTAGTTTAATTTTGAATTATATTGCTTTTATTTTAGTTTAGTTTTTTTTATTATATTGCTTTTATTTTAGTTTAGTTTTTAATTATATTGCTTTTATTTTAGTTTAATTTTTTTTATTATAATGCTTTTAGTTTAGTTTAGTTTTGAATTAAATTGCTTTTATTTTAGTTTAGTTTTTAATTATATTGCTTTTACTTTATATTGCTTTTATTTTAGTTTAATTTTGAATTATATTGCTTTTATTTTAGTTTAGTTTTTAATTAAATTGTTTTTATTTTAGTTTAGTTTTTAATTATATTGCTTTTATTTTAACGTTTGATTTTATTTTTGTTTTAGTTTGGTGTTATATTGATTTTATCGCGGCTTAGTTTCGGATTTCAATGGTTTTATTTCCGGTTAGTTTAGTTAGTTTTAGTAGCTTTAATTTAGGGTTATATGCAGTTTGTTTTGAGTTCGATTTATTTATATTAGTTTTATTACAAATCAGTTTGCATTTATATTAACTTTCTTCTTGTTCAGTGTCATATTATCTTTCGTTTGGTTTCAGTGTCCCTTTATCTTAGTGTTATTTTAGATCAATTCATTTCAATATTAGATTAATTGTATATTATTTCTTTGTTAAGTATTTCGTTTCCTTAAGTTCCGGTTCTAGGTCAGTACCGATTTTAGTTTTATTAAATTGATTATGGGTAAGTATGTAAATTGTAAAACGTAGCTAGGTGAGTTTGTAGTTCTTAGATTAACTGTGATACTTTGTTTAAATTTTTATTACATATAACTATCGAGATGCAAACTTCAATCTCCCTCCATGTATACCCTTAGAATCTTAGATACATGAACGCCTATCGATGTTTAGCCAGTTTGAAGTTTGAAGATAGCCATGGTATAAGGAAGGAATCAAGCCGAATTGACATACGGTTCGGAAGTTAAATAAACAAAAAAAAAAACGCTCCATGAGCTCTCACCAATTTTGAAGGGCCGCCTTCAGAGAAACTATTAAATTTTGAAAATGTTTTTTTTCTTCGATACTTTTCTTAGATTTTTCCTTTGTTGCGCTAACAGACGCTCTTGGCAAGATATGGGATCATGCGTAACCTAATCTCAGCCGTTGTCAATGCCGCCTGGTTCCTCACACCATGATATTTAGCCAAAGGTTTTAAGTTTAAATCTAATTTGACTTAGTTGGTAACTGTTAGGTATTATGGTTTTTTTTTTTATTAAGGTAGTTTCATTTTAATGTTAGTGTTTAGTATAGGTAAGATAGAAATGTCTATTCATCATCTTATGATGCTATCCAATTAATTTTAAATAGTTTTTGTTTTAGTTCCCTTTACCTTCTAGTTTTTATCAGAATTCAACTTAAGTTAATGCAATTTTTTTGATTCGTTTTAATTTAGTTTCAATCTATACAGTATTTCCTTAATTTACTTTAGCGGGCAATTGTTTGAGACTAAGTTTTGGTATTAAGGTAGTTTTCTTTCAATGTTCCGATTTAATACATGAAGAATGTTAGGTGTTTTAAATATAGGATTTCAAATTGAAAGTACTCGTAAAAACAGAAACTATGACAGTAAAAAACCTGTTGTCCTGGTCTGGTGGGTGTTGATCTTGCTGGTGCTTATGAAGGTGGTGTAGTTTTTTTTTTTGGTGTGGTTGTTGGTGTCAGTGGTGCGCTGATGTCGGCAGTGTGGGTGACGCAGCCGCCCTGCGGCGAAACGTCAGCGGTGGTCTGTGTGTGGGCCGCCGTTTCTGCGACGACGAGGCTGCTGTGGGTGCGTGCAACATCCAGCGGTTGCGACGTTTATGCTGCCGTTGCTGCACCGCAGCGAAGCGTTAGCTGGTGCAAAAAATTACAAGGTTTTAGTGGCTCTCGCCTGTGGTGAGGAATTTTCACTTACCGGCAATTGGGGATGGGGTGCCTATGTTGCTGTCTGTCGCGAAAGTGACACCGGTGGCGTCGTTGCTGCCCTGCAGTGAAACGCCCGCAGCTTTCGGCTAACTTTGTTGGGTGTTGTGGTAGTGTTATCCAAATAACCGGCGCTGGCAAAGAGCACAAAAACGTCGAAATTAGGATTATGTAGTGCAGTGGACTTTACGGCACATGCCTGCCTGGCATTAAGACCAACAAAGTAAACTCCATGCGGCAATGGCGAGGGTGTTGTTCCCGATGCTAACGCTGCTTTTGAGCGAACCACCGAGCCAAACGAGTCCTAAACAGAGGCCTTTGACTTCAGCGGCAAGTGACAACTTGTTTCCTGAAAAAAAGAATGCTCCTGCCCGGTGTAGGCCTGCGAAGAGCCAATAGTATATCTTCTACTCGACGCAAATCTAGCGCGTCGTATTCGTTTGTGGTGTGATCCGATATATTAGATGATAGAACTTTATTTAATACGTTGGCAAGATATGCTGCACTCTAAAAAATAAATATAAATTTACTATAATTATTATAGTAATTTTTTGTTGAAATTCAAACTGATGTGTAATTTTACTATAAATCTTATATTGACCTTTGGGTATTTACCATTAAACACTATTCTTAGCAAAATTAAGCTATAAATTTTTAATTTTGCTGCAATATCGACTACAATGCTTTATATTACTACCAAAATTGAACTAATGAAACAGATGTTGAATATTAAACATGGACAATATTTTCAACAGATATTTAGTCGACTTTGCTTGTCAACGTGTACGGATCATTATATAAGAGTTATATGATTTTTAATTGAAAAAAATTTAGTGTTAACCCGATTTTTAGTAAAAGTTTTACTATGTTGTAGTATCTTATGTTGTACAAAACAACAAAATGGGTAAATGTGGGCAATATGCTAATAATTAAATAAAAATCTATAAAAAATATCTGTGTTTCATTTGTTTTTTTCTTTCGGGTACTAATCGGCAGGAATTTCTTTATGCAAGTGTGTATGTCTCATTTTGGTGTTTATGGTGTTAATTTAATGAAGGATAAGCAGTAAATATAAGTCAAATTTATTTCTGCACGTGTCGTCAAGAGTGTAAAGTTTTAAGATATATTAAATTATGTTTTAAACTAAGAATGTCAAAACTAAGAATGTTGCCTTTACTAGAATATCAATAGATTACATCAATTGTAGTAAAAAAAAAAATTCTAGTTGTTGAATTTTGCTAACATGAGAGTAGTAATATTGTTATGGTACTACACAGATGATAGCAATTGATGTTTAATTTTACTACAATATCAATATTTTTTCATTTATATTGCTACATATTTAACTCAAACATAAACAAGTTTTGTTGAATTTCACTACAAGTCAATAGAACACAATATGTTTAATTAAATAAGGGTGTGTAAATTTACTACAGAAACAGCCGCAAAACTGTTGCCTACAAGAGTTGTAGTAAAATTCAACAAAAACTTTTTAGAGTGTGCACCTTCATGGTTGCAATGCAGGATTCAATTTAATTTTTCTTGCATTATCAATGACAACTGTTCACTCTCCCTTTTGTAATGGCGACCTCTGCGGCCGAAACGTCTACCCAGGGTTGTATTTTTTCCCAGTTCAATGATTTTAGGTACTTTGGCAGTGTTGCCACATGTTATCAGTTAAGGTGAGTACGCATTCCTTTTCGAGGCATTCAGACGGGCAAACTACCGATGTTTTTCCAACTTTGCTCCCTTTTCGGTAGAATCGACCATAACCGAGGGGAGTAGGTAATGGTTGGTTTAGACTTTTAGATGACACGTCGAAAAATGGCCGTTAACCGACGCTTGTTTCGGTATTCCCATTGGCTACCGATTCAAGCGCGTGTTGGATCACGCCATTTTTCAGACCGGTTTATTCGCGCTGAAACTAATTTGGCCATTGTTGTTGGTGTTTTTCCACCTCAAGCATATTTATCGCCATTTTGGTTCGCCCGAACGTTCTCGAACCTCACCGAGATGCCACATTTAAATGAGAACAAAAATTGTGTGCACTGCCACACTAGAGGACGCTATTGGAAATACCAGGGGTATTCATAAACGGTATTATTCACTCTGTGCAGGTGCCCATGACAATCCACAATACTGTCAGATGCTGTAATGATTTCTTCAGGAGTTCTTCAAGGCAGTCACGTCGGACCACTTCTGTTTCGTCTACGTGTAAACCCAATTCCTAAAAAAATAAAATTTTCTCATTGTTTAATGTATGCTGACGATATAAAGATTTTTTCTATTATAAATGACATTCGTGACTGTTTAAATCTTGAGAGGGATTTGCTACAATTATCTGCTTGTTGCAGCGACAGTTTATTGCCGCTAAATATATCTTAATGCCAAAGTTTGACTTTCAATCGAATTTTATCTCCCATGGCTTACCCATATAAACTAGGAAATATAACATTGTCTAGAATATCTGAAAAGAAGATCTTGGAGTTATACTTGATAGTAAACTTAGGTTCTCAAGGCATATAGACTACATAGTAGCAAAAGCCAATGCTATGTTAGGGTTTATAAACCGAAATTCTAAAGACTTTTGTGATCCTTTTTCACTAAAATCTTTATATTTGGCCTTTGCAAGGTCCATTTTAGAATACTGCTGCATAATCTGGGACCCCTTTTATACATGCGCTTTAAATAGAATCGAAAGAATTCAGAGACGTTTCACGAGAATCGCAATAAGTAACTTAAGATGGAATATTGAAATTCCTGAATATAATGTAAGAAGGCTTCTTATAGGTATGCAATCCTTGGAAAATCGCCGTAAACATTTTGCAATCATGTTCGTAAGAGTTAATTTGCTTTGAAATAAACTGTTATTTTTTGCTTCTTCAAATATGCTTTCACGTACCATCATGTGATCTTAGATCTCAAAGATAATTTTATGAGCCCTTTCCATCCATGAACCAATCACTGGTTGCTTAAGACTGTCAGTATGTCAAGATATAGACTTTAATTTAGGCTCAAGTAGAAATGTTTTCAAGAATTGTCTGCTTTTGTATTTAAATAGTATATTTAATAACTAGAGTAATTTGACTTAATATGTACCTAATTGTTAAATACTCTGATAAGATATTTCTTAAAGTAGTAAGTAAGAGAATAAAAGCTCTGTTTGATGAATGAAAAATCAATAAATAAATGTAAAAGCTACGGGTCTCATCATTAAGAAATATTTCTCATAAATTCATTGAAAAAAATGTTAACTTATAATAATTTAATAACATGTTTAAAATAATTTAAAAATATGAACAAGCATGTCTAAACGAAGCGCAGAGGAAGTATTTACAAAATACATAAATAAACCTTAATTTCGAGGCCAAACTGTATTTCGTTTATGATTGATACGAACTGTTAAAAAGACTCGTGCAAATTTCTTGTCTGTAAAACCAAATGACACTACATAAATTTAAAGACGAAGAAACAATAACGAAGTAAGACAGAATTTATACAAATACTTTATTGCGTTAGGTAAAAAAAAGTGTATCAGCGCAATAACGCAGTAAAGTGCGCACTTATAGCGCAATGCAGCGCTGCATTACCCATGACTACTGTAAATAATAACAAGGTCAAGAGGGTTTCCCTACGCTTCCTACCCGCAAATGGAGATAGTATTATTTTAAGCGTGAATATTTTTAAATGAAATCAAGTAAGAATTTGGTTTATACGGTGCCAATTTTTTGGAAAGTGTATATGGACTTTCTGTCTTTATTTGTAACGTTGATAATGAGGCATGGCAGGTACAGAAAAGTATATTTTTGGCTGATATTTATGACATAGTCATTGCGAAGTAGACTGTAATTTTTTTTTTTTATTCGCCCGAAGGTATGAAATCTTCCAAAGATACGTATACCCGTCCTATACGCATGCACGATTTGCATTTTAGATCCTGTCCGAATCAGCCGGGACAGACAGAATGTACCTACGTACTAAAACATACCCCCTATTGGCAATTAGGATTTTCCACTAAGCACATTAATTGGCTTTTCAGCGGAATTTAAAAATTGAATATATATAAAACGCGTATTTAAATAAACTTGATTCTATATAAATAAGCAACATCGAATTAAATAATAGTAATTATCAATTTAAGGTACCCGAAAAACAATCCTGATTTCAAAAACAATCCAAAACACTAAACTCATTTTAACTGGTTTGCGGCCATTGTCCAACCCAAGGACCTACGTGAAAATGAGATAAATCTCATACACGCCAAATCAAAATCCCAATTAGTTGGATATGCATTTGGGCCAACGCAGGCATAAACTTGTGTGGAAAAGAGATATACTCTGGCACACCAATCCAGGTGATAGTGTGAGTTCAGTTCGATTTAAAATTAAAATATTGAATAATTTAAAAGTAAGTTTTAAAAACGATTCATATTTGATGGTACTTACTTTATAAAGTATAATATCGAGACAAAAAGGAGAAACAGAACAATCTCAATTACCAATATTACATTGTTATAAAACTGCGTTAGGTATAATAGGATGAAGTTAAATTGATTTAATTATTTAAATGTAATATAATTTTTAATTGTAACATAATAAAAAAAATAAAAAAAAAAAAAAGAGAGAGAGGCAGAAAAGCGCGAGCAAGAGAAGATTGAGATGTATGGTGACAGGAATGAGGCCCGAAAATTTTTCGAAAAAATAAGACGCCTTGCCGATGGTTTTAAAACCGGGGCCTCTTCCTGCAAGGATGAAAACGGGAATCTAGTGACAGATGTCCAGAGTACACTGACGTTATGGAGGGAACACTTCTCTAAGCTTCTAAATGGCGACGCTGACAACAATCCCGCCAATAGAGATGATATTCCGGAAACCCCAATTGCGGATGACAGCGTCGAGGTTCCGCTGCCCGACTATGATGAAGTTCTGACAGCTATAGCTCGGCTCAAAAATAACAAAGCCGCGGGAGCTGATGGCTTACCTGCTGAGCTGTTTAAGAACGGAGGCGAAGCTCTACTTAAATGCATTCACGAGCTTCTATGCAGAATATGGTCGGAAGAATGCATTCCGAACGATTGGAATCTCAGTGTGCTCTGCCCAATCCACAAGAAAGGCGATCCCACTATCTGTGCCAATTACCGTGGGATAAGCCTTCTTAATATCGCATATAAGGTCCTGTCGAGCGTTTTATGTGAAAGATTGAAGCCCATTGTAAACCAACTGATCGGACCTTATCAGTGTGGCTTCAGACCTGGAAAGTCCACCATCGACCCGATTTTCACGCTACGACAAATCTTGGAGAAGACTCAAGAAAAACAAGTCGACACCCACCATCTTTTTGTCGACTACAAAGCCGAATTCGACAGCCCAATAAGGAAGCACCTGTACTACACCATGTCTGAATTTGGTATTCCTGCAAAACTAATACGACTTTGCAGGATGACACTGAGCAACACCAGCAGCGCAGTTAAAATCGGGAAGGACCTCTCCCCACCATTTATTACCAAATGAGGTTTCAGACAAGGTGATTCCTTATCGTGCGACTTTTTCAACCTAATGATGGAAAATATCATCCGAGCTGCTGATCTGAGACGTAGTGGCACAATATTCTACAAGAGTGTTATGCTGCTGGCGTATGCTGATGACATAGATATCATTGGCCATAATACTCGCGAAGTCAGTGCAGCATTTTCCAGATTAGAAAGAGAGTCAAGTCGAATGGGTCTGGCAGTGAATGCAGATAAGACGAAATACTTGGTGTCAACAAACAAACAGTCCCAGCGTCTTGGAACCCACGTTACCGTTGACAATACCTCATTCGAGGTTGTGAAGAACTTCGTTTATCTGGGATCCAGCATTAATTCAACAAACGACATCAGCATTAGGATCAAACGAAGAATAACTCTTGCCAACAGGTGTTATTTTGGGCTCAGTAGGCAATTGAGAAGCAGAGCCCTCTCTCGACGAACAAAAATCACGCTCTATAAATCGCTCATCATGCCCGTCCTACTTTACGCATCACAAACCTGGACGCTGAGCTGTTTAGATGAAAAGACTTTAGGAGCATTCGAGAGAAAGGTTCTTCGTAAGATCTACGGACCAATCTGCGTCAATGGCGAGTACCGAATACGGTGGAATGATGAACTGTATGAGCTGTACGCTGACATCGACATAGTCAAGCGCATTAAAATCAAGCGGCTTCGCTGGCTTGGTCATGTTCAGCGCATGAAAGACGATGCTCCAGTGAAGAAAACATTCGATTCGGTACCCAGCGGCGGTCAACGCAGAAGAGGACGACCGCATCTTCGTTGGAAAGACCAAGTAGAGGACAACCTCACGAAGCTTGGAATTTCCAACTGGCGCCAGCAAGCGAAAGACAGAAATGGCTGGCGCAAATTCTTAGATAAGGCCAAGATCGACATACGGTTGTAGCGCCAACTAAGTAAATAAGTAAGTAAGTAATATAATTTTCCGTTTTAAAACGTCTACCGAATCAGAAAAATTAATCATGTTGAAGTTATCATTGAAATCACTGCACATACATCGTAGAGGTTCATGAAGAGCGTAATTAGAACTGCACTGACTCAACTTGAAAAACAGAAAATGTCTAGTTTCTCTCCTTGGGATGTTAAAATTTAGAGCTGAGATGAGATATTCCGAATTAATCTCGCCACGAAATAATTTATACAGAAACATGACATTAAGCATCATTCTTCTGCTTCTTAGGGAAGGTAGTAAAATAATTTTAAGGCGTATTTCATACGATGGAAGCATAATATTGGGGTTCCAACGACTATGACGTAAAGCAAAAAGTAAAAACTGTTTTTGAACGGATTCTATGGCGTCGATGTAGACATTATATTGTGGGTTCCATACAACTGATGCATATTCAAGAATTGGCCTTACGAGAGAGGTATATAATAATTTAGTAGTAAAGGGATCACTGAATTCTTTAGCCCATCTTTTAATGAAACCAAGGACTCCTCTTGCGTTATTTATCACCATATTAACGTGGATATTGAAGCGAAGTTTTGAATCCATAATAACACCAAGATCGAGAAAACTGGAAACTATTTCTAAGTTAGTGTTATAGTTATAGTGTAATTTATGTTATTAGCAGATCTTCGCGAGAATGTCATTTGCTTACATTTTTATTTATTTATTTATTTATTTTTATTTATTTGTTAACGTCTATGGACAATATCCTTACAGACTAAGCAACATAATTTAAAAATAATACAATAAAGATTAAAACTAGTTTTTATTTAACAACAGTGTAATAGTGGTTTTAAAAGCAACTTTGGGCATAGAAAAATCGAGTAAGTTATTATTATAGATACTGTTTAAAGCTATAAGAGCTCTATTAATTGGCTCATTAGTGGCATAATTAGTTCTATGGCAACTAATGTAAAAATAATTCGAGCTTCGTAAAGACTTTTGCGGAATATTAAACGATATTATTTTAAGTAAGTTTTCACAAATAACATTTCCATTAATCAGATCATAAATAAACATGATACTATGCAGTAGTCTTCTATCTTCGAGAGATGAAAGACCAATAAGCAACCGACGTGTCCTATATGAGGGAAGAGGTTCAGGAAAACTAAAAGAGCGCAAAGCAAATTTTAAGAATCTTTTTTGAACTTTTTCCAGTCTAGCAATATGTATCGAGTAAAAAGGACCCCAAATAAATGAGGCGTATTCAAGGCTAGATCTAACAAGGGAAGTATATAATGTTTTTAGTGTGTAAGGGTCAACAAAACCAACACTGTTTCGTCTAAGAAACGCTAAAAGTGAATATGCTTTGGGGATAATTCTATTTAAGTGAGGGCTAAAAGTTAAGCTAGAATCAAAAATTACTCCAAGGTCACGAATTTCTGATAATCTGGCTAACTTAGTGTTATCAAAATTATAATCAAAAATAGTTGGTGAGTGGAGCTTGTAATAAGAGACAACATAACATTTTCCGAGGTTAAGAGATAATTTGTTTTGTTTAAACCAGGAAAAGACATTATCAAGATCAGACTGGAGACGAGAAGCGTCACAATCACTTTTAACTTTAAGGAAAACCTTAAGATCATCCGCATAAAGTAAAAATTGAGCATTAAGAAAGCATTTAGAAACATCATTAATGAAGATAACAAAAAGTAATGGTCCAAGGATGCTACCTTGTGGAACCCCAGACACTGCTAAAAATGGCGAAGATTTTGCATTGTCAATGACAACATAAGAAACCCTATTTGAGAGGTATGAACTCAACCAAGATAGAAAAATTAAATGAAAACCAATTTTGGCTAGCTTGAGCAATAAAATATCGTGTGACAACCTGTCAAAAGCCTTAGAGATGTCAGAGTAAACGACATCAAGTTGGTGCCGATCTTCAAAAGAAGAGATGCAGTAATTTGTGAAGACACTCAGGTTAGTTGTAGTTGACCTGCCAGATACGAATCCATGTTGGTTTGGACAAATTGAGTTTTTTATAGCAAAGTACATTTTATCTTTAACAATTTTTTCAAAAAGCTTTGAAACGTTAGTCAACTTTGAGATCGGTCTATAGTTTAGAACATCGTGCTTGTTGCCAGCCTTGAATATGGGTCTGATAAGCGAAACTTTCCATTTATCAGCGAATTCACCAGATTTTAATGATTTATTGAAAATTATATAAATTGGCACGGATAAAGAATGAACACATTGTTTAAGTAAATAAGCACTAAGACCATCAAGATCGCACTTAACTGAATTTTTCAGGGAGGCAATAGCTGTTTTAACGTCAGACAGGGAGACCGATAAATAGCCAAAATTTACGCAAGAGTCAATATTATCAACAACCTGAGGGTTAACAGAAGCCAAATTTTGGTCAAAATTAGACTTAAAATAGTCAGCGAACAATTGAGCTGTTTTAGCAGCAGAGTTTGATATTTTATCCATATAAAACATAGAAGATGGGATAGTTGATGAAGTATTTTTAAATTTAATAAAGCTCCAGAAGGACTTGGCATCCGTTTGTATACGATTTTCAATGCTAAGAATGTACTGCTTATAAAGAAATTTGTTCAAAAAATTAAATTCACGAGCGAAATGTAAATACTTTGCTTTGCAATCGAGGTTTCCAGTTCGTCTAAATTCATTGAAAGATTTATTCCTTAAATTTTTCAGTGTTTTTAACCCTCTAGTATACCAAGGAAGCTTATGTAATTTGGTCTTAAAAGGAATATTATTTGCGAAGATATTGGATAGGTGCTTAAGAAAGATATCATAGCAACCAGGAGTATCCAAATTATCAAACAACGATTCCCAATTAATATCAGTAATGAGCCGATTAATAGTTCCAAGATTGCAATTTTTAAAATCATAATGATGTTTTGTAGAACTTGTAACACTGAGAAATTCATAAAATTCAATATTAAAGGCAATGGCCGAGTGATGAATACTATGTTCAGAAATAGGGAAAGGACACTCATATAAATCAAAACTAAGTGACTTATTTATAAAAATTAAATCGAGTAAATTACGTAACTTATTGAAAATGGTATTAATTTGTATAAGATCCAAACTGAAAAAACTATCGATGAGATGAATTTCATAAGCATGGTTAACATTTGTTGGTAAGTATACGTTGTCATCGGTTGAAAAGGCCCAATTTAATTTGCTGAGGTTAAAATCTCCAACGACGCAAAAATGTTCACATTCGTCATCTGCGGATAGTGTTAATATATTGTTGACGTGTGCACTATAGATTTCATTAGAACTGGTTGGCGGGATGTAAGAGGCACAAACAAAAATCTTTCCTTTAGGAAGAAGGATGGAGATGCAAACCTGGTCAATCAATCCATTCAACGTGTCAATATTGCATAGCGATGAACATAAATTTTTACGGACGATAATTAGAACTCCCCCACCTCTAGAGCAACCAGTTTGAACAGCAGAACGATCCTTGCGATAAACTTGGAAGATAGATGGGTCAGCAATCTCCTCATCAAAAAAATCATTGGTAAGCCAGGTTTCAACTAATATCAATACATCAAAATCATTTTCAGTGCAAAAAGAGTGCGTTGTATTAAGTTTAGAGCGCATCCCAGACAAATTTTGGTAGTAGAATTTAAAAGAATTTTTGACAGTGTTGCAGTTTGATGGTAAATTTAGATTTGCATTTGAGGCACACTCAGTTGTAAAAACACAGTTCGTTATTTTTTTGAAGAGGCTGAGGGGAAGTCATTTAGAGTCTGGTTGTTTAAATGGTGAGATGGCCTAGGACGTGGAATGAAGTCACGAACTAGGACCCCGAAAGGCCAAAAGTCTTTGCATATTATTTGAGCATAGTCTGACTCATGAGCATAGATTTTGAACGAAGCAATATCCTGTTGAGGTTTTTGTGTGAACTTTAAGCAAGTGATGGTTGAACCTGAATGCGGAATCTTACTTTGAACATATGCTAGAACATTTTCAACACTTGTGGCGGGAGCTAGCCTCGAGACAAAGATGGATTTACGTGGTGGCCGGATTACTGCCACCAAATCAACCAATGGGCCACATTCAGTGGCCTCGAGAGGCTGTTTTGGCATTTTAGTTTGACTAGGCGAAACTATAGGCAATTTATTAGATTGTTTCACAGGACTGCATAGGTCGTGGACAACTAAATTCGAATCTGGAGCATTGTTCAATGATTGCGCTGCATCTAAAGATTTAGCATTTACAGACAGCTCGTTAGCAGCACTTGGTTGCACAGCCGTAGTGCCAGACATGTCAGCAGCAGGTTGCACGGTTGCAGAAGCGGTCAGCGTGGCAACCATAGGTCCCGAGGCGGTATATTGCGTCGCAATAGTGGATGCGCTAACAGCAGGTAGTGCAACAGCAGTAGATAGCGATGTAACTAAAGGTTGAGCATTTGGTGCCAGCTCCTTAGCAGCTATTTGTTGCATAGCAGCAGTATTTGACCTGTCAGCAGCAGGTTGCACGATAGAAATGGCATGCGCAGCAGCCAAAGACTGAGTATTGGCAGTATGTTTATCTGAGCCGATAGTTAGTGCAACATCAGCAGAATTTATAGACGGCAAAGACGAACCCGAGTTTGATACGGTTGTCACAGGCACAGTTACACAAACAGAAGGAGACGGTCCAGATTTCGATGAAACGGAAGCCATATTTGAGATTTTAGATTTAGCACGCTTTGGTCTCGATGAGCCAGTGCCAGTTAAAGCTAGATTAACATCAATTAATGCGGAAGCATCATTAGCAGTAGATAGTTCAAACATAGAGTTTATGTCCAGCATAAGATTATGGACAAGTGATTGCAGGCGAGTAACTTCTTCGTTAAGTCGCGCAGCTGATGATTTATTTTTTCCATCAAACATAGCAACACAGTCATTGAAAACCTCCAACAAGATTTACACATTTATCATGAAAAAATTTGGAACAACCCGAACAAACAATGAAGCCGCCCACTGTAGTCCATTGGGATCTGCAGATCTCACAGCAAGTCATCGTTCACTTTGAGGTTATGTCCAATAAGTAGACAAAATTTATTTGCTTTAAAATGTTTGTCCAAGTATAAGTGACTCTCAATCACGGAATACATTAAAGAATTCAAACAACTATATGCAGAAATTAATAATCGCGGTAAATAATATAAAAATTAATAAACTTAACAAAATTTTCACGTAGCTAATAAAAGAAAGTTGACAGCTGTTTTTTTAAGTTGAGATCTAATATATTTTAGCTACACCAGTCCACAAGTCTATTTATATCAGATTGTAAAAGATGTCGTTCTTCGGGTGATTTGTAACAAAGAAAAAGCTTCACGTCGTCAGCGTACATTAAGACGCTACAGTGTTTTATTACCGAAGAAAGATCTTCACCGACACTACTCCATCTATCCACCCTCCAACTAACTATTACCCATCTTCCGTCTCAACACAATGCTTACACATGTATAGGGAGCATTCCCTGAGCGTTGGTTCAGTCTAATAAGTTTATTGTTGTAGCAACCAAACTTTTAATGAATTTATCTAAGTGCAAGACACTGTTGTATCTACTAAATTTTTTTCTCAGTGTATTTGTGCTTCCATGTGTTCAAGGGATGTCACTGATTTTTGCTGGTTTTTGTCGAATTAGATTAGCTCAAAAGAACACAACAACATTTTTAATTGCTGATGAACTATTTTTTGTGTGCGCCTAAAGATTTAAAATTTTAATTATATTGGTAAAAATGTCCATTGTTTAATAGAAAAATGTTTGTGTGTGTAAAGAAATTGCCACGCAAGCATTTCACTACCTTTGCAATTAATATTAATTTCCTTCCGAGTGCCATAAATTAAGGTGTTAAATTTTTTTTTGCTTTTATGCCAAGCTAAATGAAGTAATTCTTTGTTAGCATTATTTACGTTACAATGTGACACATGTACTAACGCACAAACACGCAAACATACACCCAATGACATTTACACTTGCACGCAATGCTACTTACACCCAAACATTCGCTACGGTTGTGTCAGAAACGCCCTCCGAATTGCAATAAATCTCAATCGTTCCCAGTGGTACAATTACAAAAGTTCAATTAGAACTCTCTGGGCTACTGTCTGCAGCTCTTCTTCCTGACATCCTGCCTGCTGTACAACACACTCCTCTCCTTTCCGCATCAACCTTTGCTATCCGAATAACGTCAGCTGCTGAATACCGTTAAATAAAGCGAATATTGACACCTTGGGAGTTTGTGCGACGAATATCCAAGCTGGTGAAAAACAAAGAAATGCTAGCTAGCAAAGAACCAGCCGGAAACGCAGACATATTGGTAGACATGTTTGTTGTTCTTGTTGCTGCCTGACTGGCTGGCTGGCTGGCTGGCTGGCTTGCGGCAAAGCCACAGACACAGCAGCAGACAAATCTGAAAAAATAACAACAACAACCGAAACTTAATACAACTTGCAGCACACTAAATTCGCTCGATTGGGAATAAATTCGACTTCTGTTGAGATTGTTCTTTCTTCTTTTTTTTTGCCATCGTTATTCTTTGTCTCTGTTAGCTGTTTTTGGTTTTTGTTAACGTGTACCCAAAAAAAAAGAGACAAACGTGACAATTTTAAGAAATCGCACCAAAGCCAAAACGATAACAACTTTTACTCAAACTAACTAATTATTCCCCATGGCAGCTAACAGCAATAAACAATGAATTGCAGTGCAAGAACAACAACAACAAACTAAAACCTACAACAGCTAGCTTCCTTAGTTATAATGAAAACATTCTTGGTGCTCATTTATTAACTTGTCCTATATAGATGTATTTTATTTTGCCACGTTTATTGGAAATATTGGCCACTTTCGTTTGCTTTTGCTGATTACTTAACTATGCAATAAGAGTATTTATCATAAATTTAAGCAACATAAAAATGGCCAAAAAACCAATTAAGAGCATGCACATTTTTTTACATAAATTGTTTAGAAATAAGTGATTATGTTTGTTGTTGAGAGCATAGAAGCAACTTTTTTGCATTTTTCATTATACACATTTCTTTTACTTGACAATCACATTAATTTGCTGGCTATAAAAATGTCATTGGCCAGTATGTTGCTGTTTATTTCAATTTGGCAACAAGCGTTACCAGAGTAGCACTCACACACACACACACCTCTTTTATCCTCGTACTACGCACTTCTTAGGTGATATTTGAGATTTTACTTTTTGCGTACATGAGCAATAAATATTAATTACCTACACATATGAGCACTAATTGGCAATGAGATGGCGCCAAATTTGGCAACATTTACTGCCTACTTTTATAACATTAATAGAATTGTTGGGGCAATTGTCGCACATGTGTAGCGAATGTATTACACTGTTTGACAATTTTCAAAATTTTTCCCAAAATTACAAACTAAAGACTTTACATTCGAGCCATTTTAAATATAGATATTAAATTTACTCTAAATTTACTAACATAAAAAGTAAGCAAGTTCTCTCATGTCTTTGATATTCTTTGTCAAATCGGTCAACAAAAAGATCGACCACCGCCCATCATGCTGATATGAATATTTTTAGTTTTCATACGGCAATTCAGTGGCGTAGCTAGGATTTTCCAATGGGGGGAGAAGCAGAAGAGACTTGAGTTCGCTAAAAAGTATTGTCATTAGGGAACAAAAGAGTTTAAGAGAGAATTGCTTTCAGACGAAACTAAAACTAGGAGTAGCAGTTGCTTAGCAATCGCGTAAGCTGGCTACATAAATTGGTACGTTGAAGATGCATTTAAGTTGGATCGCTCACTCTAATAAACTTTTCCCAAAGCAATAAAAGTAAAGATATAATGTTGTGTTGTCTCAAAAAATGGACGTACATATTTCATAATTTCGTAATATTGCGTAATGAATAAACTTAACCGATCTCATAATCTTTTTAATACAATAAAATTTTAATTTATTTAAATTTATTGCATATTCATTAATTTATTTAATTCTTGGCGTTTCTTAACCAACCCCTTCTTGTCATTTATTTTTTTAAGCCGATCATAAGAAATAGCTGATAGCAGCGGGGGCAGCACTACATCCTCCAAATCAACAAGGAGGCAGAGGATATCCTCTACGCGCGTTGCGGGAAGATGGCGTGGGGCGTTGGTAGTGTTTATCTTCGCCTCAAAAAGCGCCACCCCAAGGACAACAACAGCAACACACTAGAGTCCGGAGAGGTGGAAAAAGACCTCGGCCTAGAAGCCGTGACCGACGCTGCCCAAGGACTCAGTCTGGAAGATGCGGGTGACGGAGGCACACTCACAAAAGTTGACCCCGTAAAGGAACCTTCAGCCTAATGGAGTTGAAGGTCCTTCAAATAAACCTGCATAAGTGCAAAACCGCCAGCGCAGAACTCCTTCTCGTATTGGAGGAAGGAGGCTACGATGTGGCTTTAGTACAGGAGCCGTGGATTGCCTCGGGCAACGCGGTATCTGGCCTAAAGTCACAAAACTTCAATACGTTCTTCGCAACAACAGTAAGTAGAACAAGAACAGCCATCCTTATAAGGAAAGGCATCTATACTTATCTAATGTCTCATTACAGCACTGACGATCTCACCGTTGTGGCGCTAGAGGGCGACGCGGACGAGCCGATCCTGGTCGCCTCATGCTACATGGCGCATGACGTCGACGCACCACCAGACGAGCTACAAAGAATGGTAGCAGTCGTCGGCGGGAAGAACCAAGCAGTTGTCATCGGAGCAGATGCCAATGCACACCACCCAGTATGGGGCAGCCCAGACATAAACGATCGAGGTGAGTCCCTACTTAACTTTATTCTACAATATAAACTTAGCGTAGCTAACATCGGCGAGGAACCCACGTATGTAGGCCCCACCTCGTTGATAGTGTTAGACCTTACAATATTCTCCGACAACAACACTCTGGTCACAAATTGGAGGGTGCTAGCACAGCCCTCCTTCTCGGACCACAATTATATTAGCTTTAGTATAAGCTTTAACTACACTCCAGCTCAAAAGATCTTTAGAAGCCCCAGAAACACTAACTGGAACCGCTTCAGAAGCATCATTGAGACCAAATTACCAGCTACTAAACAAATTAATACGGAAGAGGGCATTGAAAGGTCACTGAAGATTCTCTCGGCCCATCTTCTCAAAGCCTATCATGCCTATTGTAAGCCCACGCGAACAAAGCGTAAGATCAGACCACCATGGTGGAGTCCGAATCTTACAGAGCAAAGACGCGACCTAAAATATTTCTTTAAACTAGCTTAAATAGCTGACCAAGAGGAAATTTGGGGGGAATACAAATGTATTCAAACTTTTTAAAACAAACGTGCGCAGAGCAAAAAGACATTCGTGGAAGAACTTTTGCTCAAACATAGAAAAAACTGTGGACACAGCAAGGCTCAGGAAGCTACTCTCAAAGCAGCCCTCCATTTAGAGCCAGCTACGCAAAGACAATGGCCAGTGGACGGAGAGCAGTCAGGAATCCCTCGAGGTGCTTTTAAAGGCGCATTTTCCTGGCTGTACCGAAGCTCCTAGCACTGCTACAATACGAGGGCACAGGACAACCCCGCTACAGGTTCCACACGACTTAATAACGTCGGACGGAATCGTATGGGCTATAAACTCGTTCTCGGGATACAAATCTCCGGGACCAGACGGTATAATTCCTGCCATGTTGCAAACGGCTGAATCGCGAGTCGTCCCATGGCTGAAGAATATATTTAACGGATGCATCAGGCTAAACTATGTACCTGTGGCTTGGAGGACAGCGAGGGTTGTATTCTTACCGAAGGCAGGTAAGAGCAGCCATCCATGTCCGAGAGACTATAGGCCAATAAGTCTGACTTTCTTTGTACTCAAAACGCTCGAGAAATTGATTGACTTGCACCTAAGAAACACTTCAATCCACACAGAAAATAAAAAAATTGATTTATTACCCTAAACTTGATTAGGTAATCTGAAATTTTCTACTGCACCTAATCTTTTCGGCAACTTTTCTACTTTCACGGTTAATAAAACAATCATGCATTATGTTTTTTACCTAATTAAAAATTGTAAATTCGACTGAAATTTTGTTTAGAAAATAACAAAATTTTTTATATATTTTACCTAATACAAGTTGTTGAATTCGTACTTCACTTGGTATACACTTGCTTATAAAAAAAAAAAATTTATTTTGAAATTTTCTGAAATCATTTTTCAATCATTTTTCAACCGTCATTTTTTCAAATAATTTTGAACGTTTCAAAAAACAAACGTACTAAAAAAACATAATAAACATAGCATCTATCGGATTAATCAAATTTATTCCTTTATACTACTGGCAATGGAGGGGGACCAAATAATTGTTCTGCCAACAAACGACGTTTGCTCCCAAATGCTGCAGCTCCTTTTGGATTGGGGGCTGGAGGAGCTTATTCCTGACTTCACAGGTATTTATACTAGAATAATTTCAGCAAAATGTCGCTAGCAATCCCTGTTTTTATATGGGGACTTTATTTAGCCATGTCCGTCTGTTCGTCTGTCTGTCTGTGATCTTACTTACATAGTTGGCGCTACAACCGTATGTCGGTCTTGGCCTCATCTAAGAATTTGCGCCAGCCATATCTGTCTTTCGCTTGCTGGCGCCAGTTGGAAATTCCAAGCTTCGCCAGGTTGTATTCTACTTGGTCTTTCCAACGAAGATGCGGTCGTCCTCTTCTGCTTTGACCGCCGCTGGGAACCGATAGCAGTGTCTTAAGCTATCTTAACAAAATTCAATATATCGTCACCTAAAACGCAAGAAGGCGTAACAACAAAAAATTCAAAATCGATTTTTTGATTCACTATGATGCACCGTATCAAAATACATGTTCCTGCAAAATTTAACACTCCTACAACTAAAAACGACGTTTTTATTAACAACACTTTAAAAGCCTTCAGTACAAGCGCTTGAGAAATTTATAAAGTTTTTGCTTCTCCTGCAAAATCATAAAAAGTGTTGATACGTCTTCTTGCATTTTAGGTGATGATATGTATGTATAAGTTTTTCATCCAAAAATAAAGATCAAGTTCGAAAATGAATCGTATGAAAACCACGCCTTCCTCTCATACAAAGTGGCTTTACCAAATCGGACTTTACCAAATTTCTTTGAATTTCACTTAAATTAATATAATGACTTAAAATTTTTTAAATTTTGAATGTTTTGAATTTAAAAAAAGAGCGAAAATTTCGCCCACCATTTTTTTAAATTTAATTTTCTGTAAATGTTTAGTAAAAATGGCCATGAATAAACATGGTATTGACTAACACTTTGAAGGTCGACGTAAACCAGGTGACCAGACTGTTTTGTTGTCTATTATCCCTAGCTGCGTGATGGTTTCACGTGACATCGCATAGTCTTGGAGTTATAGGTTGCAAAGCCTCGGAATTCGTTATTCGAAAACAATTTTCACGTGCCGTTTCATCGATAACATTTTATGGGTGTAAGACAAGGGGCGTGTCACCTTCCACACTACCCAAATTTGCGATATCGAATAGGTTTGGAGTTATAGGCTTCGGAATTCGGCATTCGACCACAATTGACACATGCAGTTTCACTGATAATATTTTATGGGTGTTTGTCAACGTGGGCGTGCCAGCAGCGTGCCGGGTTTTAGCTAGTATTTTATAAATATATATGTTTTTCGATTTTAATGTTTTTCTGCAGTTCATAGCAATTTTATATCTTGACATGAAATCATGACTCATTATTTAATAATAAAAAAAATAGCAATTTGTTTGAATCTTTTTCTTTTAAAGGATTTTGTGTTGTGTCGGTAACCATTACACGTTTACTTTTTCCCCCGTTTAATAATAAAATCTTAGTTATATCTTAATAATATTTTTTATTTTTTATGTAGGCCTTTGGGGAAAACTTCGCACAAGTGCTATTTAATATTTACTTATATATGTTCTAACTAGTTTTATACAAATTATTGTTGTATGTTTAACTTAGTTTTGGAGGTTTTCACTTTTTTTAATTTTTTTTACAGCTAAAAAAATAAATATTGAGGTAATGAGAAATTTAACGCACGATGATATAAGCGCACTTATTCCACCAGAGCGTTTCGGACTTAGAATTTTGTTTCGGACAAAACTATTTAAATGGAAACTTGAAAATGTAAATTATTTAAATTTAAATAAATATGGTTATTTTCCTTATAGTTAACTTTCAAAGGGTATTAAGCCAGTCATGGAAAGTTTTTTGAATAACTCTGTAAGTCCATTTAAGCCAGATGGTGAAAATAACCCTGGAAATACCATAGAAGTCTCCGATATGGTTTGTATTCACTATTTCACGTACTTATGTTATAATATGATAACGTTGGCCAGAAAGGTTTAATAAAATAAATCGAGCTATTTTTTGTAGTGGCTAAGCAATAAAATTTAATCCACCTAATATTTTTCTCTCTTCATTTAATTTTCAAATCCGTCGAAATTTAAATTTTCTTCAAGTTTTTTAAAAAAAACTCATGTGATCAAAAACACAACTGCGTTTTCAACTGAAGAACTGAATATTCATAAGAATTTGGTTATTTTATATTTTTTTTTAGAACTTGAGTAATCTCTTACATGCTACAATTCGCGGTAAAGGGATTATATTAAATTTTAAAAAAAACGGAGCGTTTTCAACTGAAGAACGGCACTTGCTTGTTACAATAGTTGCGGAAAATTGGCTACATCAATATAGACAGATTTCAAAAGAGGACTTTGAAACAGCTGCAGAACAAATAATAAGTTTATTTCCATGTGAAGATAAAGTATGTCAGGGAGTGTACACAATAAAATTGAGACAGCGATTTAATTTTCCTCGTTTCATACGTGGTAAGCATGGTATATTCAACATGGTATATAGGTACCGCAGCTATCAAACACATGGTATATTATAATTTGCAAGTTTTGTTATTTGGTTTGCTTTTATTCGTAAAAACCTGATTTTGACAAGTGCTGTCCTACCACAAAAGAGAATTTTATCTACCACTTTTACCAGGTTGAATATATCTTGCGTGGCAAGAATATTTTTTTCGCCTCCAAATTTATTAAAAATGTATCGTGTACACTCTTCAATCTTACATTTTCAAAAACAAAATAATATTTTAATTCAAACTATAGTATGTATACACGGGCTTTAAAGGGACACGCGGAAAGTTAGCGGAGAGGTATTACGCCCTCTCCAAAAAATATAGGAAGCAGGGCTTTTTAAAAAGTAGGTATAATTTAAAAAGAGCAGCAGCCCCCGAAGAAATAACTCAAGAATCAAATGTTAAAGGTTGGTAAAAGATACAAGAATAGTTTATTTTAAAAGTTTATTTCTATTTATTTTACCTTCTACTAACAATTTTCGATTCAGTAGCTATAGATCAATCAGATGGAGAAATTGCTGATCATGAGATGTGGTTGAAAAACAATGTATCTCCTGAATCACTCGTTATTGAAAAATGCAACTTAACATTTTCTAATCGAAGAAACGATATAGACAAAAAGATCACATCGAATAACTTGCTGATAAAATGGCCTATTTTAAAACAAAAGATTGGAATGACTTTGGTAATTAAATTAGTTGTTTAGTTTCTTTCTTGAAAAATGATTTTATTATCTGACAGTTTTTTTATTGTTTACATGGAATAAATTTTGGGATTTATAAATTAATTTATTAATTTAAATAAGTCATTTTTTATTTTTCTGCTGTGTATTGGCCCAAAATAGTGATTATATGATATATATGCTTCAGCTAAGTTATTAATTAAAAACTTAATTGCAGATTGAACTCGACTTCGAACGCCTGTTTCCACTGAAAAATAATCTTCTGTTTTTAAAATGGGATCAGTTTGAATGCAAAATTTTAACTCTTTACAAAAAAGAAATTCGAGACATAAGAAACAAGCATTTATTCTCGATTGTAGAGGAAGACATTGAGAAAAGTATGTTTAATTTGAGTGTTTGAGGAAATCTTTATTAATCATATCTTCTATGTAGATTCCAAACACTACATATTAATAACTCTTCTTCATGCAGTATTAAGACCACAGCTCATTAAAATTAAATCCTATCAAGGAAGTAAGCAATGGAAACCCTCTATTAGTGATGGCCAGTCAGCTTTTGCAATTCATTTAAAGGTATGATCAGTATTTAAGTCAAATACTATAAAAACCAGTGCTATTTTTACCCATAACTTGTAGGTCAAATATGAGGTACTCACCTAACGAGGGATGTAAATTGGGTAGGGCAGGGGACCCCTCTTATTTGAGATAATTTTCTAAAATTCTTTTAATATATAAAATTCACTTAAAAATATTTATTTAACATGCTATCATATTGTAATTAGTGAATTTACGTCCCTGCACCTAACGCGACTTCAACTTTGAATAGTTACTATCAGTTTACGTATGATTACGTGATTAACGCAGCTGTAGCATATGTCACATTAGAGTCAGCTAAATGGGTTCTGTGAGTATGTGGCTATACAGCAATTAAATTAGTTTAGAAAAATATAGACCATATGATAATTTCATCTTACAAACTTAAAATGAATCTAAACTTAAGATCCAATTCAATTTTATTTTGAACTCTCGTTTTTGTTAAATGACGTTTGCCCCGGTTTAGCTAAAGAACAAGTATTTTTTAGAAGAAGATTTTGTGCGTTAATCTGTAAAAAAAACTGCTGATATATTTCAACATGTCCGAAGTTAACACTGTGCACTTTTTTGTACACTTTTTTCTCTGTATTTGATAATTTGAACGTTATTCACTTAATTTTGGTATGAGAAATCTCGTGGTTGCATTTGTTTTACCAATTTTTTTTAAGATATATCAAAAATTACTCAAGACATGCACTCATTTTCATGTTGATAACTCTTGAACCAGTAAGATTTTCACTTTTGGCTCTTCAGTAAAGTTCTACCTATTATTCTGACCAACAACTCTGCTGAACAAGTAAATATGAAAAAACCGCTTCCAGTGGGTCTTATCGAATGAGTCTTACAAAAAGTCTTGCTTAAAGTCAAACAAAACATTCTAACAACATTGCGTATGAGTAACATTATTTGCTTTGAAATGTTGAAAGCGGGCAAGACATACTATGTGGCTTCCTAAAGGTTTAAAGACAATTTCAAACGATATTTCATATATATTTGATCAGCAAAGTTGTTGGCCAGAGGAAAAGGAAAAACTTTACTTAAAAAACCAAAGTGAAAATCCTAATGGTTCAAGAGTTATCAACATGCAAATGAGTGCATATTTGGAGTAATTAAAAAAAGGAAAATTTTGCACTAAAGTCTTCGGTAAAGTAGCAAAACGGATGTAACCACGAGATTCCTCATATTAAAATAAAGGGAAAAAAGTTGAAATTATTAAGTACAGATTTTCGTGCCGCACAGAGTAATCTACGTCGCACAGTGTAACGAGTGTGGCCAACAAAAACTAAAGAATAAAAGTCATTAATTTGTAAATCTAAAAATGCGAAATTATAGTTTCGAGTTTTAATATGTCGAGTATAAAAAGATTTTACGATATCTTTTCAGCTAAGGAAATGCCACTCTTTCAAAATTGCATTGGATATGTAATAATTTTTCTTTTACAGTTTGACACTGTATATTTTTAAAAAGGCGTACATTTTAGTAATAAAAGTATGCAAAAAAAGAAATTACAACTTATATTACAACTTATAAAAAATTGTGTACAACTAAAGATAGGTCTTAGAAATCTAAAAAACGAAAACTTTGAGACACAATAAAAAGAAAACAGAAATTTTTCAACAACTTTTTCTCAACATTTCTCTTTTGTGGAGCATGTTTTGGTGAAAATATGGTAATTTTATATGAAAGTATAAAGCCAATTTCCAAACTTTAAAATATAAATAAATAAATTTTTTTCATAAAACTTTTAAATAAAACACTTTCTTAACATAGCCCTAATATTTTACATATGTAATATTTACAGAAGTAGGCTAATTTTTTGGGGTACTATACCAGATTACTGATTTCAGTTATATGAAAGGTGGGTGAGCTAGTAGGCCGATTTGATTTATTTTCACACTAGCTGACTAGTTCTGACTAACATGCTGACAAAATAAATATGTGTACCAAATTTAACTGATCTAGGATAAATTTTTGGAGAGCTATTCCAGATTACCGGTTTCGGCTATATGAGAGGTGGGTGCGGCATTCATTGAATTCGAACGAAATTTTGTGAGAATAGTTCCTCTACCGTAAAACTCATTTTCACAAAATTGCATGATTCTCCGGCAACTCCTCATATTTTTGGCCACTCGCTATATGGGCTCGTTACATTGTGCGTTGCGTAATCAACACTCGATTTTTTACTCGCTATTTGCTTATTTACGTGCTTAGCTAATTTACGTTACGCGAACTTAATTAGGCCATTAGGTGCGCAGTGGATTTCCACATGGGGTAATATTTTTTTTATTATTCACAATGATTTGAATTAGCAAATATTATTGAGGGACTGTACAGAGAAGATGCCTATTTCAAAGATTACCCTTTTTTCGTCGAGGCCAATGATAACCCTTTTTTAATAACCAAAAATTAGTGCAAAATAAGTAACGCAATTTCAAATTTTTTTAGGATGAAAACTTCATTGAATCAACAATCAATATTAGAAAAGAACATTACCTGGCAAGAAATTTAACCCTACAACCTTTTATTATTGTCGTTGGTGAAACCATTAATAAGCTACAACACTTCTTCATATATTTCAACGATGTTATTTATCAAACGGAAAGCTTTTTAAAAGCGGTTTCAGTCATTTTTCAAATATACCAAACCTTTAACTTGGAGTATGATCTGCAGTGCCGCCAAGTGTGGAGTTTCATCGAGGAATACTTTTACGAATTTTCAACTGGTCCTATTTCTACATCAACAAGAGTGCTTTTAGCTTCCCTGAAGTAAGGAACTTATTTCTTTTTTTCATATTTCTATTGAATGCATCCCAAAAATGACACACAAAGTTTTATAATCAAAAATATTAAAATATATTAATGTTTCATATATGTAACTGAAATGTATCTTCACAATTGTTTCAAATAATTTACATGTTAAAATATCATATTGTTGATGAAACATTTCTACTGGTCCTATTTCTACACTAACACGTTTACTTTTGTCTTCCTTGAAGTACAAGATATATTTACTTATTTGTTTAATATACCATTTGATGACATACAAAATTTCAAAATGGAAAATATTAAAATATATTCATGTTTTCTTTGCTCAAACCATTTTCAAAAAGTTAATATTTATATCAATCACCTTAAGTTTCAACATAAACTGCATGCTTGTTCAACCTTCAAGTGCAGTAACTGCCCACAGTTGTTTCAATCGATTTACGCTTTCAAACGTCATATTATTAAAAAACATGAAACTAATTTAGATGAACAATTTCACGCAGAGGTATCCGAAGCCATTGAAATTAATCAAATATTTCCAAGTCCTCAAACGAGAGACGCGAATTGTGTACGGACTGAGATTAAAACGAAACATACCTTAGAAGAAATCAATGTGTTAGGATTTTTACTAAATTTATATGGAAAAATGTCGTTGCCTAGAAATATAGCTGAAGAAATTGCGAATGATCTTATGAGCTGCATTCTTAATCCCATAATATCTTTTATTGAGCAACAGTTAAGCGAAGTAAACATTGATGTTATACTTAAACTTGAAGACTTTAAAAATAAAATTAAAAATTTAAATTCAGAGTACCAGCTTAAAAAATTTTTACAGGAAAAAGACATTTTTACAGAGCCTGAACAATTTCTAATTGATGATTGTGTTACAATCGCAAATGTTTCTAATCTCCCAACAAAAGGAGTAATGTTACCAATTAAAGAAAATTTGAGGAGGTACTTAGAATTGCCAAATGTTTTAGATTCAATGCTTGAAAAACTTCGTCAATCAGAATCCGAAAAAGATTTGACTAATATATGTCAGGGAACAGTTTGGAAAAGTAAGGTGGAATCGTTTAATGGAAAAACTGTTTTACCATATATTCTATACCAAGATGACTTTGAAGTTAATAACCCATTAGGTTCAAAAAGTGGTATACATAAGATATCAGCATTTTATTTAACGTTTCCATTATTGCCACCTCAAAACTTTTCCAAACTTGAAAATATTCTCGTGTGTTGTTTAACGAAATCTTCTAGCATGGAATTTGGTAGTTCTTCGAATTATGGACAACTTTGTTTAGTTTTGAAAGATTTGGAAGAGGAAGGTATTATAGTTAGATTAAATGGGATTCAACATGAAATACATCTTGTTTTAGCAACTATTACAGGCGATAACTTAGGGCTTAATGGAGTACTTGGTTTTACAAAATGTTTTTCATCTAATTATTTCTGCAGAATATGCAAGGTTCATAGGAACGTCAGCCAAAGTCTCACTAAAGAAAATTCAAATCTTCTTAGAAACAAACAAAACTACTACAATGATTTAATTGAAAATAACTCATCCTTAACAGGAATAAGAGAGCCTTGTGCTTTTAACAATATTGACACATTTAATGTAACTGATGTTGTAACCGTTGATATAATGCACGACATATTTGAGGGTATATGTCACTCTGAATTAAGTCTAATTTTAAATTACTTCATTTCCGAAAAACGATATTTCAGTTTACAAGTACTAAATAACAGAAAATTAACTTTCACACATGCTCACAATGATTTAGCCAACTTATCTGCTGAAATAACAATTTCTCATCTGAATAATAAAAAATTAAAAATGTCCGCTACCGAAATGCAATGCTTTTTACACTATTTGCCGATATATATTGGCGACTTTGTTCCAAAAGGCGAGAGGGTGTGGAAACTTTTGATTTTACTTACAAAACTAGTGGAAATTGCTTCGTCACCATCTTTCAATGATGAAAAACTGATAGAATTTCAAGAGATTATTCAACAACATCACGATACTTACTTAAACATTTTTAAAACATATTTATTACCAAAACATCATTTTGTACTCCATTACCCTACAGTCATAAAAAAACTTGGTCCTTTGAAACGATTGTGGGCAATGAGGTGTGAAGCGAAACATAAAGAACTTAAGTCATATTGTAATGTTATTACATCAAGAAAAAATATCATTTTGAGTTTAGCCATGAAACTTCAATTTAATTTTGCATATCAACTTTTTGAAAAAAAACACAGTTTAAATGAAAGTCTTGACTACAAGTCTGTGAAAGTTATCGATTTAAGTGAAAGGATAGATGTCAGTAATAGAAGTGCACTTAAATCATGCAATATAAAAGCGTTAAATTGTGTTAATAAACTTTTAATTCACAATACTTTATATAAAATTAATGATGTAGTGGTTATAAAATATTTACACCATTATAAACTGTATCTAATACATTATATTATATGGACTCAGGGATTACCTTCTCTATTTCTTTGTGAAGAGTTACTAGTAAACAGTTTTGACTCACATTTTTATTGTTATAAAATAAGTAGACAACATAACAAACTTTTAACATTAATTGAACCACCGAATATAAGATTTCCGCCACTTCACATTATTACGCTTTCAAATAATGATTTTATAATAAAAATTAAACCACCTTTTGTATAGTTTAAATATAACAATGCTTTTTTCTTTTGCAAAATGTTTAATGTTAATAATACGAAAGAAAAACCTATTTTTAATCAAACTTTTAATTGTTGGTATCATGTGGTAACTATTATTAACTATATTATTGTCATTAGTCATATAAGTTTTTTATAGAACATACTATAAGATAAGTGATCTAAAAAAGTAATAGGTAATAAAACCACATTTTAAATTACAAAACTTATTCGTCTTTGTTTTATTTATTTCGATTTGTTTATGTATTTAGTTGGTTATTTACTCCAAAAATTTAGTTTCATTAACTACATTAAAGTAGAAAAATGATCTAACGGATTGGATACATTTTCTAAAATAAGTAGTTGTTTTTCCAACTCTAAAGTAGATATGGTATCAAAGTAAATAGTTTCTTTTTCTAAAATATTTAGGTGCCGTTCCTACTCTTAAGTAAGAAATCCATCTAAATAGTTAGACAAATTTTCTAAAATAAGTAGTTGATGTTCCAATTCTAAAGAAGATATTCTATCAAAACAAATAGTTTACTTTTCTAAAATATGTAGGTGCCGTTCCTACTCTTAAGTGAGTAAGCATTCAAAATAATTAAGCCCATTTTCTAAAATAAGTAGTTGTTTTTCCAATTCTAGAGTAGATATGTTATCAAAATAAATAGATGATTTTGTGAAAATATGTCGGTGCCGTTTCTACTCTTAAGTAGGCAATGCCGTCTAAATAATAATATAATTTTTCTACACTTAGAAAGTGGCTTACCTACTTTGAAGTGGATATTGCTGCAAAAATAAATTGTCAATTCTTCTAATTAACTATGTGTCTTATCTAATTTATGATTGAAAATACACCTAAAGACTTAGGTGCTTTATTTACTCTCGCAGTTAGAGTACCTAATTCAATTCTAATATTTTAACATTTTGGAATTTATAGAGCACCTAAACAAATTCGTTGACTGAAAATCACCGGATTAATTTAGCTGAATTTTCTACATTTTTAGGTAAAATTTCTACTCCTTTTTTTCTGTGCAGTTATCAACCAACCAGCACGCATAGACGAAAGGGAAATCGGTTGAAATGGCACTACATTCCCTAGTAGTAACCATAGAAAAAGCCCTCCACCACAAGGAATACGCACTCGTGGCGTTTCTAGATATCTCAGGTGCATTCAACAATGTATCAACCACCGCAATCCTTAGTGGATTACTTGCAATAGAGGCACCACCGGCAATAAACCTTTGGTTAGACAAGTTGCTAAGCTGCAGAAAGGTGCGGGCTGAGTGGTGCACTAAATCCATGGTAAGGGAAACTCTCAGTGGGACACCCCAGGGAGGGGTCCTCTCGCCACTACTATGGAATCTTGTAGTTAATGAACTACTCGAAAAGTTCGCATGTAGAGCCCCGAGGATAACTGCCTATGCAGACGACATAAGCATTATTATAGTAGGGAAATGTCTATCAACAGTAAGCTCCATAATGGAGAGCACACTCAAAGATGTACTTAGATGGTCAAATTCAGTCGGTCTTAGTATTAACGCAGAGAAAACGGATCTGGTTCTGTTCACGAAAAGGCACAAGATACCACAGTGGATACCACCGAAATTGAACGATATACGTCTCATACCGAAAACTCACACAAAATATCTAGGAGTCGTCCTGGACAGCAAGCTGTCATGGAAAACCAACGTGGAAGAAAGGGTGAAGAAATCCACCATTGCACTATACACATCCAAAAAGATGCTAGGCAGTACTTGGGGTCTCTCACCCTTTATGATGCACTGGATCTATGTAACGGTAGTGCGTCCTATTCTACTCTATGGGATTATTGTGTGGTGGCCGGCTGTGAACAAATCAACATTCCTCAGGCACTTGGAGAAAACTCAGCGGCAGGCAGTGCTATGCATCACGGGGGCACTGAAGTCAACTCCAACTAAAGCGCTTGAAACCATTCTAAGAATGGACCCCTTGGACATACACGCAAAACTAATAGCCGGAAAAACGGCACAACGCCTTACGGCAGCAGGCAACATGCACATTCAAAATTTTGGACATTGTACAATCGGAAAGGATCTACTTAGTAGCACGGACTACATGGTACCTCGCACGATAGTCAATTCCAAAGTACGAACTCTTCTGGGACCAAACGACTGGTGCAAAGGTATGGAAAGAGCACAGCAGGCGGTCAACATATTTACCGACGGCTCCAAAATGCCTACGGGGGTAGGTGCGGCGGTGTATTGCGCAGACCCTAATATAAGGCAGCCATATAAACTGCCGAACCACTGCAGCATCTTCCAGGCGGAAGTATTTGCCATAAGGAAGGCTGCTGAGATAGCCCTCAGCATGGACACACAACACTCTAACATCAACATTTTCGTTGACAGTCAAGCGGCGATCAAATCCATGCGCTCCGCTAGCATCAAGTCCAAAAGTGTCTTGGCTGGCAGAGATGCACTAGATGCACTATGCGCTTCGAAAAAAGTGCGCATCTACTGGGTCCCTAGCCACCAGGGCATTGAGGGAAACGAGATGGCAGATGGTTTAGCAAAGGAAGGCGCCGGGCTGGAATCAGAACTCGCAGAACATGTACATACTCCGCTACAAGAGTTGTACAGGAACCTCGAAAGAAGAGCCACACTAGCAGTGAATCGTAGATGGAGAGATACGACATCGTGCAAAATCTCGAAAATCATGTGCAATGCACAATGCGAAAAACGAACTCTGTTCATCTTGGCACGCCCGCGCAAAGATTGCAGGACACTAGTGAGCATGCTCACTGGTCACTGCATGACGGCAGCCCACGTGAGGAAGCTTGGCATCACCACGGATGACAACTGCAGGAAGTGCAAGGAACAGGGCATAGTGGAGACCCTGGAGCACCTACTCTGCACATGCCCCGCCCTACTTAGATCGAGACTAAAATACCTAGGCTCATCGACATTCCCGTCGCTTAAAGATGCAGCCAGGGTGTCTCTAGAATCCCTCCTAAGGTTTGCGAACTCAACGCAAATCTTTAAAGACTTTTAAAACAAACACAAAGGTTCCTTTTGTTCGCTACCGGTACCACTAAGGACCTGAATTGGTCTATGTGAGCCTTCACGAAGGCATCCGGTTTAACCTAACCTAACCTAAGAAATAGCTGGTTCGATAAAAAGTCCACTTACACTACGAACCCTTGGTAATGTTTTATGCACCCTGTATGTAGGTAATCGCAGCCAAGCTCATAGCAAAGCCTTATTGCATCATCTCTACAAACTTAAATTTGCAACTTTAGAGCAAATATTGAGAAGCAGCATAAGCAAAGACACATACAATTGAAAAACACCCCCCAACAAAGGCCAGCAAATTTCTTTTTTATTACAACTTTCTATTAAATTAAACACAATTCGTGAACAATAAACAAATTTCAAGTTCCTAAGAACTCTTGCCTTTTAATTTTGGTTTTGTCGCTGACTTTACACTCTTGAGAATGCTTCATATGCCATTCCCAATGCAAATATCTACAACTGCTTGAGCGAGTGTTAATCGTTGCGATCTATGAATACTAATCGCATAAGCAAGTTGTAGTGGAATTTGCTTGCGAGTAAAATTGTTTGATCCTTTTTTAAATAATACTACAACAGGAGGAATAGGTATTACATTAGAGTTGTTGTATTTTGGTCCAGAATAATTGGGAAACTTGACCAAAAAGCTCAAAGGAAATTCTTCTATAAATCGGCACTTTCGCAATGGTTATAAACAACTTCAACAACCTCACCGATGCAGCTATTGAACAGACCAGCTGAAGTAGGGGAAGCCCGGGCAAGGCGAATATGTTAAGAAAAAGGCTAAAAAAACACAAATTTCTAATCAACTACAGACTTTTTATTATTAATTTGCACTTTAGTTAATCATCTTTGGAAAATGCTAGTAAAAACTTTAAAACTTAAGCAACTTCGAAATAAATTTTTTATAACAAAAATAAGTGGCTATTATCCGTTTTGCCCGGCCCCCACGGGTAAAATGTATACACCCCAGGGCAAAAAGGATAAGTAGATCAATTGGTGTTTTAGTCTTCGCACTCATCACAGTAGTAGCTGTCTAACCCTGAATAAGAAGTGCAGTTCTCGTGTGCCCACCTCTTGCATTGGTTGCATTCTATCCAATCTTCGATAGGCGGTTCAATCTATACTTCTGAGCACACTAAACATACTAATTTTTTATCCTTCCAATTTTTATTGTTAGACTTCTTTACTATTTTATGTTTAGTAGAACCGACCAAATCTGATGTATTGGTGTTTTTGCATATAGATTTTCCAGAACCTACCAAATAAGATTTTTTTTGTTTTTTATGAGCTAATTTACAGAGGCCTGCTAGCTCAGTTATTTTTGTCTTTTTATCATTAGATTTTTTAAATTTTTTAGCTTGCTCTTCTTTAACAGAAGAAGATGTCAACACCTCTGATTTTTGCCTCCTCTGTTTTCGATTTGTTTTTGGAGCAGCCATGGTTGGTATGGGTCTGATTTGCAACGGTGTAAGGCTATGTTTCACTACTTTTAATGGATTGTTTTCAGCTGGACAACCATAGTTGACAGAGCATCAGTAGTATTCGATGTTGCGTCATTGACAAGGTGGTCAGTCACTGTTGACAGAGCATCCGTAGTGTTAGATGATGCGTCATTTATAGGTTGGTCAGTCATAGTGGAAGGAGAAAAATCTTCATCCCCAAATACATTTGGATTATAGGGCCAAATTCCCGGTTTATTAAATCCACTTGTTGCATTCTGAACTGAAGCACTTTTGACGTAAGCTCCACCAAATAGTTTTGCCATGTCATACTGATTCACGATTCTGCCTGGGTGACTCTTTTGAAACGTGTTCAACTCTTGCTCAAAATACTTTTTTAAAGGTCCATAAACGGCCACGTCTAGTGGTTGCATTCGGTTTGTAGTGTGTGGTGCGAATGATAAAAATATTATGTTATTTTTTGATGCAAACTCTAAAGCTGGATAAAACTTGTGCGATTCATGGTTATCAAGCAATAGTAGCACTTTTCTGTCCTCACTTGGGTGAACTTTTTCGGCAAAAAAGTGCAACCAGCTTAAAAAAGCCACTTCGTGGATCCAGCCGTTGTCTGTGACGGTAGCTTGTGAGCCTGGGGGCGCACCATCTAATAGTCTTTCCTGCATTCGTTTGCGTGCGAATATAAAAAAAGGTGGTATAAATGTACCTGCTGCGTTACAGCAGCATATGACAGTAGTTAGCTGAGCTCTTTCTGTACTCCTTATGACGCCGACTTGTTTTTTTCCTTTAATAGACAGGACTTTCGGTGGTTTTGTTGTGCTACTCTTTATGCCGGTCTCATCCATGTTATAAATATCGGTTGCATCAAGGATGTATTTTTCTACAAAAACCCGATAATTGGTATAAAACAACTCAACTTGGGGTCTGTTGAAACCTCTTGTTCTTGCCAGAGATGTTGGCTCCGGTGATCTGAGTACAATTTCTGGATGTAAACTCTTGAAACCAGAAAACCAGTCATTACCCACTTTGCCATTTTTAAAGGGATTAGCGATATTATTTTTTGTTGCATATTGATACACCAGTTCTAAGAAATCTGCACGAGTTAGGCCAAAAAACAGGCTGTCTAATTTTTTCAAGTATTCACATAGCTCTTTCTCTTGATCTGGTGAAAAAACCGTTGTAAATCTACCCAGTTTCTTTGACGTGTTTCCTGATTTTGCATATGTCGATGCAAAGTTGTAAATGGAATTCCAAATTCAGAAGCGGTAGATTTAATAGATTTACCCGCTTCTTTTACAGCTTTTATGGCTTTCTGAAGTGATTCTTCTGACCATGCTCCTCGATTACTTTTGCGTTTGTATTTAAACACCATCTAAAACAAAATAATCATGTTTTTAATGTAATAGTAATATTGACACTAATTACTCACATACTTCTATACCTATATGCTATACCTATATGCTAGACATAAAAATATTATCGAACTTACCGGGCAAAACGGATAGCTATCCATCTTGCCCATATCCATCTTGCCCAAAGATATTTAAAGTTGTATTAGCTAATACAGACTAACAGACTAATATTTAAAGTTGTATTAGCCTACTGTTAAACTTCTTCCGACGAATGAAAAGTAACAAACACAAATCAAACTTAAAAAAACATACAATCGATTAAACAGAGTCTATTCGTTAACATTTAACACATAATTAAAAAAAATAATATACATACCTTGGCAAAAACCGTAACAAAACATCAAAGAACTTTTCTTTTTATTTTTACAACAAATGACCGCGTCTATTGTTTTCTTTGAACTGTCATGGCGCTGCTGAGTTGCTGCTTTACCGACACGAGCTCGTCCAATAGTGCCACCTATTGTAAGTATTGAATAAAATCAAGTATTCGTCTTACCCACACTACGCATCTTGACCGGGCTTCCCCTAAAAAGATTTTGCCTCAAAATAGCTTGTGAAACTTACATAGATATAACTTTGGGCTTAAACCTCTTGCATCGTCGGAGGAGGCTAACAACGCTCGTGGGTCATTGTGTTAAGCATTGATGATTGTTACAGCATTTCCAACATTTCTGAGCATCTCAGTGTTATTTTTTCGGGTCTATGAAATAACTCCCACGAAATAAGTCCCACTTTTAAAAATGAAATAAGTCCCACCAAAAATTACTATTTTGAAAGTGGGAGTTATTTCGTTTTTAAAAGTAGGACTTATTTCGTCAATTGGTGGGACTTATTTCGTTACGCATTTTTATTTTAAATGGGACTTATTTCGTTTTGAGTGGGAATAAATTCGTTTTGTAAAGTGGGAGTTATTTCATACCCCTAAATTTATATTTTGGTGGGATTTATTTCGTTTTAAGTGGGACCTATTTCATTTTCATAATGTTGCATTTTAAGTGAATGCTTAATAATTTTTGCCGTTATTTGTTGCTCTTCACGTTGTTTCTCATTGAATTTCATAATGTTCTTTTTGTTGCTTTTAAAAAAAAATTTATTGTATTGTAGAATATGCTTTCGAAAAGTTCCGTTATTTCTTGCTCTTTACGAAATGAATGGTATTGTTTCAAATTTGTTGTTAAGTGTGCTAGTTTACAAGACGTTATCATTATATTGATTAGTTAAGTTTGTGAATTTCAATAGTGAACATGAGTGTGACATACGAAATAATTGCAGGGAAGAGGAATAACAGCAAGCTTCTTTATATTTTTTTTTTGAGAAACAATTATATATTAAAAAGTGCACTAAATTAGAAAAACATTTTTATGTTTGTTATGTAAAGGATTGTCCATCACGAATAATGTTATTTGGCAGCGAGTGCATTAAAGCAAAAAATTATAAAGCGCACAATCACGATAATCAAGAGGCTCTGTACAAAGAACTAAAATTTTTAAATAATGTAAAAACAAAATGCGCACGTCTTAATGAAAAGCCAACTGAAAACAATTGCGCTGGAAGTATACGCAATATTTTTGTGAATACTAGCATGGAGTAAGTACCACCCACATGATAATTATTATTTATTAAGTAAGTACTTAATAAAGTCTTTGCAGAAATCAAAACGAAAGCAAAAATATTGTCTTTGATAAAATACAGCGGAGTTTGCAGTATATTGCGAATAAAAATTTTAAAAATTCTCCCAAAACACCGGCAGAAGTGCAGGAAGTTTTCCAAGACGCAGCAGTTTATGATAAATTCGGTTATTCCAAATTAAATGGAAATAAACAATGGCAGTTTTTCAACATATGCTACCAAGAAAAAGACTTTGTATATTGCGTTTTTTGTTCCGAAAGAACTGTTGAACTGATAAAAGAATGTATTCCTGTTAATTCGAAAAGAAACATTTTAATTGATGGTACTTTTTCTGTACTTCCTCTAGGAAGCTTTAAACAACTATTAATCTTACATTGTGAATACTTTGGTTCGGTAATTAATTTCATTCATAACTATATATAGATTTATATTATGTATACATTGTAACGAACCTCGGGCGTTACAACGCTTTCCAGCCAGGGTATGCTCAGCGGCTGTCCAGAGGATCTTCCAAGAAAGGTGAAGTTTCGGTAGTAGGTCCCGCTCGCACTCCGTCTTTACGGGAGCACTCCAGGTCGCGGTACCCGTGATGCGTGGCTACCAGTCCACTGAGTGTTGGAGAGAGCTGCCGATGACTTTGGTCGAGTCTAGTCAGTCGGTCTCGTTTGTCCTGTAGTGTTGATGAGTCTTCAGGATAGGAATTTGGGGTTGTGATGGGTAGTGATGGTCTCGTAGAGAGTCACAATGGGGAAATAAACGGCGTCTCGAGAGATTTGGTTTTGACCCTCGTCAAAAGGGGTCCTTACAACATATGTATATATTTATTATTTTTTCTATTTTAGGTATTCCCCTTTCTTTTCGTACTGATGACCAAAAAGTCTCTAAAAGCATCAGCATTTATTAAGTTATATACAAAGGAGCATTATTGATCTGTCACAAGCAACTTTTATAACAGATTATGAAACAGGATTGAGAAGCGCAATTGAAAAAAGTTTCCCTGATTCAAAAATATTTGGTTGCTGGTTCCATTATTGCCAGGCATTGCGTCGATTCATAACCATGAAGGACAAAAGGCTCGCTCAATATATTCGGCAAAATAAAGAAGCGTCTAGAATTTATCACAAATTTCTATCTCTTCCATTATTACCTGGAATGCACATTTCGGATAGCTTCCAACTACTAACCGAAGATTTAGGAAAATTGAACGCTTTAGATAGATTCAAATCATTTATAAAATATTTTGAGAATCAATGGATGCAAAAGGTACAATATTCCCTTTTACATAATATTTACAGAAAGGTGTTATGATTTCATTATTACAGATCGGTCCACATAACTTTTCAGTTTTCGATTCTGAAATCTGCACTACGTCTGCAATAGAAGCTTACAATAGCGTTATAGGAAAAAGCATTCCAAAGAAGGCTTCTTTTTTCAAATTTGTAGCATTTTTACAGATGCAAGAATTTGAAAAAGTAAGACAATTTGAACTATTGATGAATACCAATGGTAGTGTGGAAAAAAAGCGTATTAAAAAGTCCTGTGTTTTGAAAGCAGATATGATTTCGAAATTCAAGAATGATCTCTTACAAGGTACTATAACTCCTTCTAAATTCCTTGACCAACTGGTGTTATCAAAAAATAATTTAATTGTACAAATGGAGCCTGATGAAGATCTTTTTGAAGAATTATCATATTTGGAAGAGGACATTGAAGACGAGTCGTTAAACCATATTGAAACCAACCAGAATACAATTAATAATAATATGTGTGTGGTTTGTTTCATAAAGCAGCCAAATATCTTATTTTTTCCTTGTAAGCACTTGAAAATTTGCAGTGAATGCCGTCTTACAATGCAAACTCACAAAATTGATCAAACCAGTAAACTAGTATGTCCATTCTGTCGTGCAGAAGTTCATGAAATCCTTCAAATATTTATCTGATAAATAAATGATTTTTTTATGGAGGGGTGCAATAGAGCCATGAAATATAAGGCCATTATGGCTTTATTTCTCATTTTTTTCTTATGCAAAAAGTTATATATTGGCCATTTCGTAAAAGGGACAACCATAATTTTTTGTCCTTATCTCTCATGGCACTCCTTTTTTGTTTATTAATTACTTTATACTTACTATAATAAAAAAACTTTAAAGAAATGTGTACAAATAGGTACCGAACTTAACTACTGGAAAAACAATATTAAAAATAATTGTTGACGTAATTACGTATGTATGTGTTTTATTATATTTTTAGTAGGAAATTGGAATTCGTGTTCCATGTTTTCTAATATCACCATTACAAAATACAACTAATCCCAATGCCACGTTAAAACTATAATACCGTCTACCATGCACTGGATCTTCAAGCCATTTATAAAGGCCGATAATTTTAATCTGATGGTCCTTCCGAAACGGTTTCCATCTTAATAATAAGAACAATTGATCTGTACTTAATCCATTTACGAATCCAAACGTTGTTACTAGTAGGCGTTCTCTATACGTTCCTTGACCGAAAAAAGAATTAATAATAAATTCTGGAACTCTATCAAAATTCGTAATATCCATTCCATTAAGAAGCCTTCTGCAAGCTTGCATACGATTTTTCTTTATTATTCCTCTGCTTTGATTATTCATATTATTCGACGTGTGTTTTTTTCGAAGAGCCAAAAACTTCTTATTTGAAATCGCATTAAACAGTGAAATAGTGGGACTTATTTCGTTTATGAAAGTGGGACTTAATTCATTTAAGAAATATATTATTCAAGGGGGAGTTATTTCAATTTGAGTGGGAGTTATTTCATTTCAAGTAAATTTTTAAATCATTTCATTTTGGTGGGACTTATTTCGTTTTCAAAAGTGGGACTTATTTCGTGGGAGTTATTTCATAGACCCATTTTTTCAGCGTTCTTCGAGATTAATCTTAACACATTTTAATTCGAAAAAATTAACGCTGATTGAACATAGTCGATAAGTCTTGTAGCGTCAGTTCTCTTAATGATACTTCTAATAAACATTCCCTGAAAGCTGGTTGTTCTAGTCGAATTTATCTCATTATCTGTTTCAATTCGAACACTTTGCTTATTTGACGATAGACTAATTGACCTTGAGTGGCGGTAATATCACCTGACCTAGGATTTCCGTAAAGTGGGATATCTCCAACTGGCTGCAGTTGATTGAAATCTCCGAAGAACAGCACTACGTACCCTTTTTTAGCAGCATCGGCAAAGAATGATGAACGTTTTTTGTGTTAAAAGTTTTGTCACAGTTTCTTATAAATTTTGTGCAGTGCGGGTTGAAAAAATTTCAGGAGATTAGAATAATTTTATTTTGAATCCTGTTAAACATAAATTCAATTAGAAAATAAATATTATAAATATTTACTTTTAACATGAAAACATTCATCATTCTCTGCCAAAGCTGCTTAAAATATTTCAAGCAATAGCAGCAGCGTAGCAGCTACAGCACGACTCTGCATAAAGCACAGCAGCACCGCATGCCAAAATCGATAGCTGCTGCTGTAAAGCCTGCTTGAAGATGTGAAAATGTTACAAAGCAACAGCAACAGCAAGAAGACGACTTCAAAATGCAATAGCTTGCTGTTGCTGTGGCTTCGATAATGTTTCAAAATTACAGCACGACTGAAAAACCAAACGCTCGCTGCCGCTGAAACTATTTGTTTCTTTTGTAGTTTGCAGCCGAAGTAAAATTTATTTATGGAAAATTGCAAAATAAATTGCTAAAGTGCAGGCAAAATAAAAACTTCGATGCTTTTGCTAATTTGGCAGCAGCAATTTAAACTTGTATGCATCAAAGACATGAAATAACAGTTGATCCCGTAACGCCAAGGGTGCGAAAATCGACCCCCTTCCATACGATTTTTTGTTTCACTCGACCAGCTCTTTCACCTCCGTAAATATTCGTACTCTTACACTCTGTATATGTATGTATTTTTGCTTTTTTTGTAGAGAAATTTGAATGGTTCGATTAATTTTCATCAGTTTAATATAAATTGCTTACAATACAAAAGGCACAAAAACGCCAAATTAATAATCAATTAATAAATATTGGGGGTTGGAATTAGTTTTAAAGGTTTTCTAAGAGATGTCGTAACTATCAATAGATCGTATAGGGCACACCTGTGACTATATTCATTTCAAAGCACATTGTGCAAGCTTCATTTTTCAGTATGTGTCATTCCACTGAAGTGTAAACAACATATATTTTTTTCTCTGTGAACATGTCGACTTTCGTTCCAACAAAACGCAATTAGCGGGAAGGTTTACTTTTGTGCTTCCATTTCAAGAAAAAAGCGGTTGAAGCACAACGCACGCTTACTGAGGCTTACGGGGACTATGCTCCATCGATTTCTACTTCTGAGTACTGGTTCCGTCGGTTTAAAAGTGGTGATTTTGATACGGAAGACAAAGAGCGTCCGGGCCAGCCGAAAAAGTTTAAAGATGAGGAATTGGAAGCTTTGTTCGATGAAGACCCGTGTCAAACCCTTCAAGAATTGTCAGATTCATTGACTTTCGTTCCAACAAAACGCAATTTGCGGGAAGGTTTACTTTTGTGCTTCCATTTGAAGAGAAAAGCGGTTGAAGCACAACGCACGCTTACTGAGGCTTACGGGGACTATACTTCATCGATTTCTACTTGTGAGTACTGGTTCCGTCGGTTTAAAAGTGGTGATTTTGATACGGAAGACAAAGAGCGTCCGGGCCAGCCGATAAAGTTTGAAGATGAGGAATTGGAGGCTTTGCTCGATGAAGACCCGTGTCAAACCCTTCAAGAATTGTCAAAATCATTGGGAGTCGACTTATCAACGGTCGGCAAACGCTTGAAGGCCATGGGAATGATTCAAAAGCAAGGAAATTGGGTGCCGTACCAGTTGAAGCCGAGAGACGTTGAACGGCGATTTTGCATGTGCGAACAACTGCTTCAACGGCATAAAAAGAAGAGTTTTTTGCATCGTATTGTCACTGGCGATGAAAAGTGGATCCATTACGATAATCCTAAGCGAAAAAAATCGTGGGGACCACCCGGCCATGCATCAACATCGAGGGCCAAGCCGAATATTCATGGCGCCAAGCTTATGCTGTGTATTTGGTGGGATCAGAAGGGTGTCGTGTACTATGAGCTGCTAAAACCCAACGAAACTATCACTGGGGAACGCTACCAACAACAATTGAAGCAATTGAGCCGAGCATTAAAGGTTAAACGGCCGGAATATGCCAAAAGACACGACAAAGTTGTTTTTCAACATGACAACGCCCGGCCACATGTTGCAAGAACCGTCAAGGAAACGTTGGAGGCGATGAATTGGGATGTGCTACCCCACCCGCCTTATAGCCCAGACGTAGCCCCTTCCGACTACCACCTATTCAGATCGATGACGCATGGCTTAGCTGAGCAGCGCTTCACTTCTTACGAGGATACCAAAAAATGGGTCGATTCGTGGATTGCCTCAAAAGACGAATCGTTCTTCCGGCGCGGAATCCATATGCTGCCAGAAAGATGGGAAAATGTTGTAGCTAACGATGGACAATACTTTGAATAATATACATTGTACCGTTGTTTCTAAATAAATGCTCAAAAACCGAAAAAAAACCTTTAAAATTAATTCCAACCCCCAATATTTTTGCGAAATATTTTAAACACTAGCACTTTTCACTATTATTGATACTTTCTAATCGTATACCGACAAACAAACGCGAAAACCTCCATTTCGATCGGTTTTTTGACAGATACATAAATTTCTTTTGTTTGCACAACAAAAGCAATAAGAAGCAGTAAGCTGAAGCAAAGTGAATTCAGCGAACAACAACAACAACGAAACATATGGAAATATTTTTTCAACTTACTTATAAACTAAATAGAATTTCGAAATTTTGGCTTTGTTAGAAAATAATATTAGAGGCGTAGAACAGTTTAGAAAAAACAATTTTAAAATCGGTCAACCAATTAAGAAGTTATGCTCTGTCATACATTTTTCAAACAAGCTGTTCCAATAAATATAGTGTCACCCGATGGAAAAAAATATTACCACCGCCCAGGGTCAAAGGAGTTCGACCCAAAGTACACTCGATCTACACTGAAGCACTGCTGAGGAGGAAGCATTATGCTCTGGGGTGCTAGTCATGGCGTGGTGTCGGCCCACTGAAAAAATTGAGGGTCTTATAAACCGGTTCCAATATACTGAAATTCTGGACAATGTGATGACCGTAATTTGCATATTTCAGCAGTACTATGACCTGAAGTACACCGCTTGGCTATTCAAGCAGTGGTTTTCTGATAATCAAGTTACTGTTTTGGACTGGTCATCTTGCTGTGCCGACCTCAATCCAATTAAGAACTTATGGCAGGTTGTAAAAAAAAGTGAGCTTGCTCAAGATAGGCAACTTTGATAAGCTGTACGATGAAACAAAGAAGTTTTGGAAGCGCTTCCTAACAGTGTTTGAAAATTAAGTGGAGTCTATGCCTCGCAGATGTCAAGCAGTAATTGACAACAATGGTTTTGCTATAAAATATTAACAAAATAATAATATGGTACTATATATTAAAAACTCAAGTGTCCTTAATTATATGCACGACTTATTTGATTATGTATTTATGCTATTTTTCCAGATCTTCAAAACTACAATTGAATAATAAAAAAACATGCTTTTACAGAAAGGAAATGACCTATTCAATTTAAATAAGACCAAAACTCTGAGTTTTTCTTTAACAAAATAACGAATTTTCCTAAAGTTTCTATGTTTATATAGTGTCCCTAATTAGTTGCAGTGAGCTGTACGTGTAAATTTTTCAAAAAACAATTTTCTTTTTGTTTGTTTGTTTGTTTGTTTGTTTAATGTGTTCTTTTGGTGTCACTCATAAATTCACACTCATAATCATTAAATAAAACCTTTTTCCAATTGTATGAAACGTTTTATCAATTGAACGAAACCTTTCTCAAAATCGATGAAACCTTTTACCAATTGAATGAAACTTTTTTCAAAACCAATGAGATCATTTTCCAATTGAATGAAACTTTTTTCAAAACCAATGAAACCATTTTTCAATTGAATGAAACTCTTTTTCTTTTAATTTAAACTTTTTTCAATTTTATTCAAATTCTTTTAAATTATATTAAACTTAAACAAATATTTTAAAAATTATAGTTTTTATTGAGAAAAAAAATAACTTGATGATTTAATGAAGATTTTGACGTTCTGTACCTCGCGGAATTTGCAGAATCATCCATTTTGTAGTTTGCGCAGTCGTTCCGTGAAATATGTTGTATGTTTGTATTTATAACGTCAACGATGCTGTGCTCTGTGTGCAAGGTTGCGGACAGAGTGAACGCCGATTCAGACAGGCAGGCACACAGGCACAGGCAGTAACATCCCTTTAGGAAACAAAGGGATTCAAAACCACATGCAAAACACTTTACAAAACCACAATAGCGCTTTGTTCTCGCTTTAAATAGAGCTTTATTTAACATTGTCATGTCATTGGAAAGAAGACCTTTGTTCTCGCTATGAAAAGTGATTCAAAAAAGCGCTTTGTTCTCCTTTAGGAAAGAGCGCCTTCTTTGTTCGCACCTGCATTCGCGACTTCATTTTCGATGGCGTATATTTTTGCCCGATGTAATATTTTACAATTACGTTTTGAATATCCAAACCACTTGCCACTAATTGTATTACCTTTTTTATGAAAACATTACAATTTAACACTTTATAAACGTTTTAACCTTATTTTTTTCATTTTTTACTGCAACACTTTTTCACGAATTGAACTTTTTGCATAAACAAGTGATGAATAATGATGAGAAAACAACAAGCGATGTTAGTGATGAGAGCACGATTACTCAGCAGAGTAGATAACGAAATGAACGAAGAATTTCGAAACCAAACAGCTTTTTTTAAGCTTAAATTGTAGTGGGAGCAAAGCACTATTCATAGGCAGAGTGAAGACCTTTTTACTTGCTTTTTAATAAAGCACTTTAAAATTTTCGATAGGGATGTAAAGAAACGAAATATAAATAACTTTTGTCTCGCTTGTTCACATAGTTTGCCTGCGCCTGTCTGCCTGCCTATCCGCTTCGGCGTTCACTCTGTTTGCAACCTAAGTCAGATAATATTGCACGAGAGTGCTTTTTTAATTTAGAGAACACTTTTTAACGATACGCATTAACTGTCACTGGTGATGGACAAACTGAAAGTGTAGAACATTTTTCGTTAACTTGAGCGTGTTGCTGTCTTCGCTGTAGCCGGAGCACCCGAAGAAGAGTAGGAAGTATTCAAAAGTAAAATCAGACATGTAAGGTCTTTTAATAAAATTGTATGAAGGGTGAAAGAGGATCGAAGAAGCTGTTTTTTGTCGATAAAAAATATTATTTTTAAAATATTTGTTTCATATAATTTAAAAACAGTTTCAATAAAAGTGAAAAAGTTTAAATTGAAAGAAAAAAGTTTTATTCAATTGAAAAATGGTTTCATTAGTCTTGAAAAAAGTTTCATTAAATTGAAAAATGGTTTAATTGGTTTTGAAAAAAGTTTCATTCAATTGGTAAAAGGTTTCATCGATTTTGAAAAAGGTTTCATTTTATTGGAAAAAGGTTTTATTTAATTGAAAAATGCTATATATTTTTTTTTTTATTTTGACAGATTTCCGCGGCTTTAATTCTTCCACTTGACCTGAGAAACATCCTCTGTGAAGCGCATCTCAATTGGTAAAGGTTTAGAGGTCGCGAATTCATTTTCTAATTTTCCCATACGATTTGTATGGGGGAAAATCCGTTTTTCTGGTAAATTCAATTTAGAGCCACTATCTTTTAAGCAAAATGGTTATAAATACACACGTGTTCCCTCAAATTTTGTCTGTTATGACATATCCAAATTTCATTTTCATCGGATTTCTTAGGTCAAAGTGGAAAAGCGCGGACATCAAACACGATTTTTTTTTTGGGACATCCTTATATACGTACATGTTTCTAAATATGTATTAAGAAAACAAGACAATTTATAACGGTTTTCGTTAGCCTATGTCTAAACTCCCTACAGCGAAAAAATTTTAAACGAGATATCCTCGAAACTAGTTCTTTTTTAAACGGTTTCGATAGATAACTCAAAATATATTGCTTCAATTTCAATGAATCTTATTGCATTTTGTTCGTAATCTTGCCTTTTAATCAACCTTACTTAATTCAAGAACCTATTTTTTTGTTTTTTTAGAAAAAAAAGCGCGCGAAAATCTATCTATTTTTTACGTTTTACTCGAACTTTCAACATAATTAAAAAAAAACACCACGGAAGTCGTGCGTAGGGGATGCCGAATTAATGATCTATACTTTAAAATGTCTTTTGATTTGTTTGTTTCAGAGACATGGGAAAGGCCATATCCATCGAACCATTTTGGATGTCTTTTTTTCAATGTCATTTGCAGCGCCATCTTTAAAAAAGCCAGAAAATTGTTTGAACAAAACAATTTTTTTAAAGTATTTTTTATATACAATAACCAGCATTAATTTTTAAAAAAAAATATTTACTTCTTGTATCTAAAAAAAATGTTTGAAAAAGTTGCTTTTTTTCTTGTTTATGTGCTATATACCTAAATTATTATGATGTGTTTATATAAAAAATAAAATTATTTTAATGCCTAATTTGGCTGTTTTTGGCTATGTCAAAAATGCGTCTCTGAGTGCTACGAGAAACAAAACAACTTTTAAGTCGAGTTTTAAGTCTCCCAAAAATATGACGTTCCTCTTCATTTTTCAACTCTTCTATTGATAACAAAATATTATTATTCTATTTTACAATATTTCTTCCTTACATAACGTACATACCTCTTTGCATTATTTTATTTGAAACCATAAATGAATTGGGTTTGTCCTATAGTTTTATCTATTGCGTAAACTCTTGTGAGTTAATTTAACTCATAACCATTTTGCGGTTATCTGTTTTAACCAGTTTGTAAGAAAGGAGTTTTATGCGAAGACAGAGCAAAATAATTTAATTGAACCATAAAGTTTGTTTGTTATTTATGCTAGCTTCTGCGAGGCACAGCTCTAGCATACGATCAAAAACACTTTCATACAAACGCAAACATAAACACAAGCTTCCGTTTAAGTAAAATGAAAAAAAAAGCTCAGTCCAAATTGAATAAATGTTTATTATAGCAATTATTATCGAAGAACACAACATGTGGTCAACAAGACTTAAATTGAGCAATTTGTGTTTAGGCAACAAAAAAAAAATCAAAAATAAAACACAAAATACAACTATAGCAGCAGCAAGAAAAACAAACTGCCAACACCCGCTGGTAAAAATTTGTTGGTCATGACATTGTAATGCAGAACTGTAAGCGGGGTGTGACAAAACATTGTTTGCGTTGTTCAAACCATAGTTTCTTTTCATTTTTCAAACAGCAGTTTGATTTTATTCGTCTGCGTAGCAACATCGTATTTTCTAACAAGAAGTTTTGCAGTGAAGTAGTGTATTTATAAAAATTATTAATCTAAGTGTAATCAAACGTTACTTATGCAAATGCTAGGTAAAAGGTAATAAATCCGTTTATTCATTTGTAAAATTTATTGTGAAAATAATTTGAGGCGTCATTTGCTTTTTTTTGGTGAGTTCTCTTGCGTTTTCGCTAATTTTTTGGCGAAGAGAGAATTTTGGTTAAACTATTTTATTTTGTTCTCTCCAATTTTCTGCGCCATTTTTTTGTTCTCCCCCTCTTGTGCATACCTACTTAAATCGTTGCTTACGGTGTATGGTAAATGTCATCAGTGTTTTAGCGGCCATGTCTGAACAAGTGTAATTGAAAATTGTAAACAATCTTCGGAGGCCTCGCAGCTACATTGTATTTAAGAAATAACTGTTAACGTCATGCCTCCATTTACCACTGGGCAGCTACACTTTAGCATAAAAGTGTGTTTGTGTGTCTGCTGCTTTTTTTCATTTCTTTCCTTTCTCTTTCTGTCCTCTGCACTTGAGTGCTAACATGGCTAATAGCATTCGACCAACCACAAATTGAATAAACGTTGTGTATGCCATTCGATTGTCAAGGACTGTCAAGAAGAAAGAAGCCTTTCAGATATGAAATTGTTTATTTTGATATTTCATTAACACGTAGCAGCTTTACGTAGCTGCTCATACTTTGATCCGGTTTCATTATTTTTTTCTTTTTGTGTTGAATCCTTTTTCGATTTGTTTGTTGTGTGCTCTTGGCCACAAACTAGCTAGTAGTAGTATTAGTAGTAGTAATTGTCAGTTGAAATAAAAACAAAACAATCACAAGGACAATGTTGGCCATATGTGCCGTTATTGGTTTGATGCTACTACTGCTGCTTGTGACATGTTATTAAAAGCATTTTGTTTATGTGGCAACATTGCATCAGCATACAAACGAGTGGTTATATAAATAGTAGAAGTTGGAGTCCATTCCAAAGGACCAACAATTTTCCCAACAAAATAAGAATAAACTGAAAATGATTCTTGCTTTATTTGTTTTTATTTGTTTTTATTTCTTATTTCTGGCTTTAGTTCTAAATAAAGTTTAATTAGCTAATGGCGCAAAAAATTAATGACAATTTTATGCTTTTGCCATGACGTGGGCAATTGAGGTAATTAGTTCTTTTTTTCTTTGTTCTTTTGTGAATGTTGTTGCAATTCGTTGTTATTTGTGTTTGAAGTGGTGCAAGATTTTGCTGCGTCACTCTTCGAGTAATTGAGTTTTTGCTTACATTGCGTTAGTTTTCTTAATTTGTCGGCTGGCACAAAATATCAATTGGCTTGTTGTAAAATCTTGCAGAATCCAAGTGGGCCGATTTGTTGTTAATGTTCACGATTAAGCTACCCCTGATGATTTGTCGAAATTTTTCGAGTGCTTTTGACTTTTGTCATTGTAAGTAAATGTTTTTATTAGCAGTGTTTGCATTGGCTGAAACCAGCATGATTTTTATTATAAGTCCGTTGTTCTTTTTGTATTTTGATGTATTGAACAAATATTCTGTTGAAGTAAGTATTGCAAAGGGCCTTCTTAGTGCTGCTCTGCAGCAATGTTGAAATATCTTTTAAAGAGAAGTCATATTTTAAAATCACTTTTCTTGGACTTATATATTTTATAAATAAAGTCGAATCTGGATAAAAAGAATTAATTTTTGCAAGGCCTGTTCGTTGTATCCAGATTGTTCGCATTTTCGAGATTGAATTTTTGTTCAAAAATGGATGTATTGGCTTGAATCTTAAAACTTTTATTTTTTTGTACTTTTTGCTTCTTGTTCTTTGAAATTTCAGTCACTAAAACGTTCACTATTTCGACCTGGTCACTATTTTGTGATGGACGCGTTACTTTAACTTTCGGGTATAAGAAAAATAATAAAACTACTGAAAAATTCTGTATTAAGATTCGGAATAAAACATAATGTAAAAACAGGCAAAAAGTCCGTCACTGTTAAGAATGGTCAGAAAAAATCTTTTACTTTTAATGCAGTGAAGTCGAATTTGGTGATAATACAGTAAATTGAGCGAAGAAAAATTTACGTTAAACGCTTAAAACAGAAGTGGATTAGCTTGAAGGCATTCTATTTCCGCCTTATTTCAAATTTAAGCTACCTACAAGTACACACTACTTCGGAAAAATCCTTTAAAATCTGATGAACAAGTGTATAATTTTAATATAAAAATATATCAATAGTTATTTAAATAAAATAGAATAAAGTTTATTTTGGCTTATATTCAAAAATAGTCTATGCAATCGCGTATGTGATTGCAACAGCTTGAAATTTTATAATTTTGGATCAAAATATCAAACATTTCTTCAATTGCCTCATGGTAAGCTTAGCTACTGCTGCTAATCTATATAATCATAAAAATATTCAAATGAAAATATTGATAGGACACCTAGAAATCGCCTCAAGAAACTGCATTCCTCGTCTCAGTCAGTTAAGATCAACGCATTTCTCCCCTCAGAAAGTGCTTTGCATTTTGGGTTCTGCAACATCACAAAAATAGTCACTATTGGAGCACTAGGCAAGAGACGTAAAGACAAGTTGGACACGATCACTGTTGGAGCGGGCGCTACAACGGCCACGTCGCAAAAACGCTGCGTGAAGCAGAGATCAAGCTCCACCACCTTTTCTCTCAACTGAAAACCGGTTTACGCAGTTGGCTTGCAGTAAATATTTAGGCAATTGTTAATTTCTCGCCGCTGTCTTAAATGTAGTTTTGATTTAGTTCTTAAACGCAACAATATCAGTATGCTTTAAACTAATGTCGGGCAGCTTTGCACACTTGAGATTGTATTTGTGCAGTAAAATATATACTTACCCTCCAGGAAAAATCGGAAGGCTTTCATCTTAAAGTGATAAATAAACATTCCCCACCGTATCTTTTGAAAGCTTAAGGGTAGTTTTGTATTTATATTGTTTCCCCACCGCTTCTTTTGGAAGCTTAAGGGTAGTTTTGTATTTATATTGTTTCCAAACCGCTTCTTTAAGAATGCATGTGGAAACTTTTATTTATTGTCAAGCAATGACAATAGCAAATATTAATATCATTGTTTTCTAGCCACTTATTGTAGAATTCGATAGTCTAGTGGTAGCGCGCTCGACTCTCGCTCGGGGGTCCCGGGTTCGAATCCTGGCCGAATCCATTTTCATAACAAGGGAGAGGAATGTTTCCACATTAATTCTTAAAACAGGGGAGAGGACTGCTTCCAATTTACTTTATGGACAGCGGAGAGAAATGTTTCCACATGACTTTTTAACACAGCGGGGAGGAATGTTTCCCTCTAATGACATGCTATGTTAAAAAAGCAATGGAGTGTGCAACAAAGGGGAATGCTTCTTACATTCCATGGAATGTTTCCTGGTAACATCCGGGAATGCTCACATTTCCTGGTGGGTATCTCACCTACAGAACGATCAAAGCTTCAGTGTTCAAGCGAATGTCAAGCAGATAAGATCTGCGCTTGCGTGTTCCTTGAATAAATTATATTATATCTGCGTCGATAACCAATAATAGCTTAAGTCGATTTAAGACAGAACTGAGTTATTGGAGTAGTTGTGTTTAACGTATATATATATCATTATGAAGACACAAAATCTTGAATTTCTAGCATGACCTTAGCCAAAGATATGACGCAAAAACAAAAGACTCTCTCATATAACTTATATGGCGATTGAAAACTTTGAAGCAAGATTTCTGGAAACTTTGAGATAAGACTTAAGCTGTTACTGCATATCGACACGGATATAACGTAAGATTACACTGTATAAAATTTTATATAGGCAAAATTTTTGGAAGTATGTATGAAAATTTTTTTGTTTTTAGAAAATAACGGCATGGCGCTGCATAAAAGAGGTAAAATTAAAAAAATGGTGCATTACAAGGCATTGCGATAATTTGCATGGCCAGTATAAGGTAATTGTGGGGCATGCGATGGAGAAATTATTTATTTATTTAAAAGCGGCATGTCCACATATCATATCATATAGTGATCAGTTCCAAGTACGTATAATATAAGCATTTTACTCTGTCAGATTGGCCTTGGTAAAACACAATAAGCAACATAAGCACAATATAAAAACATATTTGTTTTTTACTATAAGTCTGCTCTTTTTACATTTCCGTTTGCTTATCTGTATTTCACATTATCCGTCTGTCGGTCTGTTTCCTTTTGACATTCCGTCCACTACTTATTTATTTAATTTCGCAAAACAAATCGGAGCAAAAAAAATATCCGCGCTTTAGCACTACTTTGTTTTCAGTGTGAGCTTTAAGGCGCTCATTAATACATACTCAAGATGAGAAAGTATAGGAGTGCAAAGCTGCCCGACACTGCTCTAAACTATAACGATATTTGAAGAAGTTATTATCTTAATTTAATCTTATTCACCTAAAAGTGATTTATTTCTGTAACGCGATTTAAAAAAAATTAAAATAGTGCGAAAGGAGTATTAGTAAGTTAAAAAAAAAAACAAAATTTATTTAAAGTCTTTATTGGACATCTGAAGAATAGTTTATTTATTTAAATAATTAACAAAAAAATAAGAAAAAAGAAGGGTGTCTTACATATTTAAATATAATTTAACGCTGAAATTAACATTCATTTGTGCAACGACAGCAATAACAACGAGTCACCAAAACGTTAGCGCTAGCGTCGTGGGAGCACCTTATTACCAACAGTAAGTGATCTTGTCCTTTTTTTAATTATTGTTGTACTTTTCAAGGTTATTTATATTTAATAAAAATTAACTAAACACAAAAAAGTGGTCTAAGAAACTATCTTACTAATTATCTAAGACTCCTAATATTGCATAAATTTAATGAATTTAATCTTAATTTAATTTTAAGAACAAAAATATATGAAAATAATTATAAATTTTAAATTCTATATTTATAAGTAACCAAAAAAAAAAAACAATTTAATTAAAGTTTTTTCTAAATGACCTCTATATTTATTATGTTGACTTTATATGATTTAAATACAAATTCTAAATGTTTGATAGTTTAAATCATACTTGATTTTAAATACAAATTCTAGTTGTTTGACAGTTTAAAATCGTTTATCGAGCTTAAGGTCAAAGTTAGAACAATTAATTGTTCTAACGAATTTTTCCAAAGAAACAACAACAACAACAAAGTTTTTCAATATGAAAGGAAAAAAAAACCACTAGCAATTGATTTTATTGTACAATTTCTGCGGTGCTAAACGCGTCACCAGAAATCTTTGTGATTGCCCGTGCAAGCGCGTTGACGCACTGCACCATCGGGGCGATGAGATTTTGAAGCTTCAATTTCTCATTTTTTTTCCTCAATTTCATAATGTCACATTTGTTGTTGTATTTCTGTTTTACTTTAGTTTCTATGCTTATGTTATTATATGTAGTCCAACAGCCTGCTGGAAGTCTGCACTAACAAAGCATGTTTACTGAAGTTGTTTTTAGAATTTTTGCTGATTTTGTTTTCAGCTGTTTCCGTTTGGTCGAGCTCTACCATTTGATTAAAGTTTTTTCTAAATGACCTCTATATTTTTTATGTTGACTTTATATGATTTAAATACAAATTCTAAATGTTTGATAGTTTAAATCATACTTGATTTTAAATACAAATTCTAGTTGTTTGACAGTTTAAAATCGTTTATCGAGCTTAAGGTCAAAGTTAGAACAATTAATTGTTCTAACGAATTTTTCCAAAGAAACAACAACAACAACAAAGTTTTTCAATATGAAAGGAAAAAAAACCACTAGCAATTGATTTTATTGTACAATTTCTGCGGTGCTAAACGCGTCATCAGAAATCTTTGTGATTGCCCGTGCAAGCGCGTTGACGCACTGCACCATCGGGGCGATGAGATTTTGAAGCTTCAATTTCTCATTTTTTTTCCTCAATTTCATAATGTCACATTTGTTGTTGTATTTCTGTTTTACTTTATGATTTAAACTATCAAACATTTAGAATTTGTATTTAAATCATATAAAGTCAACAAAACAATTTAATGCTATAAGTATAGTGTTAAATGCATTATGGTGCTTACATATGTATTGTGTATACGTATTTGTATATACATATGTAATGCACCTGTATAGCCTTTAGTTATTTCATTTGCTACCATATATTGTCTCGTTCCATTTTTCATTTCGATCACAGCAATGGCATAGTTCATTGACTACCTAATGAGAAGTTAGCCTTAAGCTCTCAGTCAATGCTGTTTAATTTTCATTTTGTATCCGCTGCATCATGCTAGTTAGAATTGAATATATATTAGTGTTTAAGTATTGAACATTTTTTTCTTAGTTAACAATGAATAAACACTGAATTTAAAATATAATGTTGTGAATTGATTTAGGCCATTAGAATGAATTGGTTGGGATTGGTGATCAAAGTTTGATCCGGAATTTTATGGTTGGGTAGGGAGGATAGAAAAGCGAATAACATCTTCAGCTTTTCAACCCCTTTAATTTTGGTTTTGCTTTCTTTGAGTTTTTTTTTTTTCTTCGCATTGTTATTCACAATTTTGATTTTTTCTTCTATCCTAATTGAGGATACTAATATTTTTTTGTTTAATAATAATACTGATCACGTCAGTGGAATGATTTTTTAGTGCATGATTCTTTATGTTTAATGGGTTTTCTTAAGTTGTGGAGAGCAAGAACCACGCCTTTTCGACGAGCTTAGTCTAGATTATACAAGCATGCACCCAGCTCTACCACCCACAACTAATCCGCTTCATAACAATTTCGTGAGTTCGTTGTATCCAGATTTGACTGTAGTATTTTTGATATAAAACTTTTACTGGCTTGGACTGTAAGCACACAAAATAAAACGATAGTGGACTTAAATCAATGCTTCTACTGGTTGTTTCTACATCAAGAAGATATAACTCGCAATAAAGGTTAAATATTAACCAGGTAGGCTCGATAGAAAAGACGGTCTCAAAATTTGAAATCTTGTTCTGCTTCTCTGCAACCGACATTACGTCGATGCCCAAGAGAGTTGAGAGAGGATGAAATACTTTCATCCCCTATCAAATATATCACACGACGTTGAAACCGATCCAGAAGCTCCAAATAAGATATTGAAGCCCCTGCCCAAATGTGCGAATTGTACTCCATTCTCGGCCTAATATATGAGGTGTAGATCATGCGAAGATCAGCTGAAGTGAAATATTTTTTGCATCGTTTTAGAAAACCTAGACACTTGCCCGTTTCTTTGGACACATCGAAAATATGATCATTCCAACGAAGATCATATTGGATCGATATGCCCAGAATGTCAAGAGCGGCTGATTCCACAAGATCCACACCATTCATAATGAGATGAGCTAAGGAGCAATTCACACGTTTGTGGGTTAACAGACAACACTGGGTCTTGCTTGCATTGAACTCTACTCTATTAACAAGACCCCACTCGGAGATTTTTTTATAGATCATTAAGGAGTGTGTCATTCATATTTTGCCTCTTTCTCTCAATCTCCATAGAGCTTGGGTGTTTTTTGAATGAATATGAATGACAAATGCTGCTGTCGTCTGCAAACGAATGCTTTGGGTTATGCGTCTACGACAGAAGGTCGTTGATAAAAACCAGAAACAAGGTGGGCGATAGGACTGAACCCTGTGGTACTCCTGCGTTGATGGCGTGCTTCTCGGACGAAATACCGTCAACTACGACACGAATCGTTCTGTCCTTGAGGAAACACGTGATCCATCGAGCAAAGTTACCACCAAAAACATTTGCAACAAGTTTTGACACGAGCGCTTTATGCCACACTCGGTCGAACGCTTTTGAAATATCTAGAGCAATAACTCTGCTCTCGCCTAAAAAGTGAAACGCATTCATTCCATTCTTCGGTTAAGAACCTCATAAGATCACCAGTAGAGCGAGCTCTACGGAAATCATATTGACGGTCACTGAGCAGTTGGCTGTACTCCAGTTGGTTCACAACGTTGAAGTTTATTACGCTCTTCATAACTTTGGAAAGCGTAGAGCATATCGAAATGGGTCGCTAGTTTGCAGGGTTTGTGGCATTACCCTTTTTAGGTACCGGCTGGACATTTGCCACCTTCCAACAAGATGGAAATATTCCTGTTCTGTAGGGGATGTTGAAAAGGTTGCGCAAAGGCCGAGCCAGCAAAGAAGCACACTTGGCGGTATGCCGTCAGGAGCAGAGGCTTTATTTACGTTGAGATTTTTAAGGACCCTTTTAACTGCTTCCGTTCAAAAATATATCTCCTGCATTGCAGAAGATTCACCCTCAACAAAGGGTAGTGGCTGATTGCTATCAGAGAGAGTGGAATTTTGTGCAAACCATCTAGCCAATTGGTTCGCTTTATCAGCCGAGTCAGTAAAGATTTGGTCATCTTTTAAAAGAGCTGGAATCGATGACAATATCTGGTTCTTAACACCTTTAACAAATGAACAACAATTTTTGCTCCTTTTGGGGCAGAGAAGAACCTTTCTCGAATGCGAGCTTCGCGCAGAAACTTTTCGCGTCTTAAAATTGCATTACTGCAATTCCTTGTCTCGATGCGAAGTCTTTAGGTGTCGGTATTCTTGTTAGAACGCCAATTCTGAAAGGCTTCCTCTTTGGACCTGACTGCAATCCTGCAAGTCTTATTAAACCATGAGTATATATATCCAGCCCACCCGATTTTCGGGGACATTCACTAGTTATCTTTAATTGTTGTAAAGACATGTAGTGTAGTGTCAGTCTAGAGTAAGTATTTATGCTTTGTTTTTGATGCTACGGTGACCATGCTACTTTGTCTGTCGATATTTTATTAGTTGCTTATGAATTTCCTGTGTTTTATTTCAGTTTAAAGTTCTCTGTTTGTAAGAAAACACCCTTAGGTTAGGTTAGGTTAAGGTGGCAGCAGGTCTTAAGACCAGCCCACTTAGATGATTATTGGTTCGTTGTGATACCACAGAATGAAAGAAAGAAGTAATCAAGTGAAACTTTTATGAAGAATGTTCTTAATGTGGCAGAAGCTGTATAAACATGTGATATTGAATCTGAAGCAAGTGTTATGTCTTGCCCTCAGTCAAATCAAGTTACTAAGCGTTCCTCTCCACAAACTTTTCCTACCGTCATTAACAACAACTTTTCGTCGTAAATTGCCGTGTTTTAAAATTTCTTTGATAAGAAATAAGGAAAGAAAGGTTATAGCGTAGGACCATGGACCGGCCAGGATTCGAACCCGGGACCCCTATGCGACAGTCAAACGCGCTACAATTAGACTATCGAGGCCGCAAAACATCCTTATTTGCCCAGGATATTAGAACGAATATTTTTGCATTACTAAAATGGATATTTTTTAATATATATGGGGCATTCCATTCAAAATTTGCACCAAAAATTTTTTTTTCAATAAAACCTATTTTTTATGGTTTATTATTCAAAAATATTTGTCATATATTTTTATTTCAAATAAAGAAAAGGGCTTCAAGAGAAAAAATTTTTTTTAAATTACATTGTTAAAAAAGGACATTTTTTCAATCGCTTATACTGCAATGACTATAGAAGATAGAAAAATTTGTTCCAAAGAAGAAATGTGCACCCTCTTTTTAGCTTTTGATTGATGTTCACTAAAACTTAATCACATTACTTTTAGAATTCGAAGAATAAAGATTTCCAAATTGAATTTTTTTTAATTTGGGCCTAATTTTTTTTTTTTTTTTTTTTTTTTTTTGTTAAAAAAAGTCAAAACCTTTTTCTTAACACTGGTAGAATTTCTATATATCTACTTATTTTAGAGCAAAAAGAATATTTTCTTGGAAAATGTATAAATTGTCTAACAAACAATCAAATGTCCAAAGAAATTTCTGAAGTTTTACAAAAACATAAAATCAAAAAAGTTACATTATTATTTATACATTTTCCAAGAAAACATTATTTTTGCTCTAAAATAAGTAGATATATAAGTTATTCGAATATAAAACCTTTTTTAACGGATTACGAACGATTGTACTCTGAATCAAGTATATTATGAATGCTAAAAAAGCGACTCATTGCAGTTCTCTGCCTCGCACGTGTAAGTTGCGATTGAAAAATTCATTGCTCCGTAAGTATTCAAGTGCCCACTCTGAAATTCTACCAGTATTAAGAAAAAGGTTTTGACTTTTTTTAACAAAAAAAAAAAAAAATTAGGCCCAAATTCAAAAAATTCAATTTGGAAATCTTTATTCTTCGAATTCTAAAAGTAATGTGATTAAGTTTTAGTGAACATCAATCGAAAGCTAAAAAGAGGGTGAACATTTCTTCTTTGGAACAAATTTTTCTATCATCTTTAGTCATTGCAGTATAAGCGATTGAAAAAAGTCCTTTTTTAAAAACGTAATATAAAAAAATTATTTTCCTTTTTTTTTTAAATAAAAAATTATGTGTCAAATATTTTTGAATAATAAACCATAAAAAATAAGTTTTATTGAAAAAAAAAATTTTGGTGGCAAATTTTGTATGGAATGCCCCATATATATATATACATATATATTTTTTTTAGCAATGAAGTAACAAAACTTTTAGAAAAATAAGGTTTGCTTTTGTATGCATTTTTTTAAATTCTGATTTGGTGTTATTTTCAACAATTAGATATATGAACGTTTGGTCAAGCTTTAAAAATTACTTTCACGAATGTAAAATAATTACGAAGTCAGTATTTGAAATATTTTGATCGTATTTCTTAAAGGCGACTGTATTCTATTAACGGAAATGCGTATCATAACAAAATCATTCAAATGGTAATTTATGTTAATGTTTTTGTATTATTCAATTTCATTTTTTATCTACATTTTTACTTTATCGTAACTAATGAAGAACTGCTGCATAAGATACTTCAACCAATTTAAAGATCTTTTTTAACCATTTAAAGATCTTATTATATAATTAACTAGCTGAAACCCGGCGCGTTGCTGCCACTCTCCCTATTCAAACGCCCATAAAATGTTATCAGTTAAACAGCATGTCTAAATTGAGGTAGAATACTGAATTCCGAGACTGTGCGACCTATATCCACAAAGCCATTCGATATAACAAATTAGGGTTGTATAGGAAGTGCCACGCCCTCTTGATCACCGCTCATAGAATGTAATACATTAAACTGCATGTGTACATGGAGGTTGAATACCGAATTCCAAAACTGTGCGACATATATCTCCAAAACTATTCGATAGCACAAATTTAGGTTGTATGGGAGGTGCCACTGCCCTTTTCCTTACGCCCATCAAATTTAACCAATGAAACTGCATGTGTAAATTGAGGTCGAATACTGAATTCCGAGGCTGAGTTACCTTTAAATCCAAAGCTATTCGATATCGCAAATTTGGGTTAAGTTGGAGGTGCCACGCCCCCCGACAAACTCTAAAAAATTTTATCAGTAAATCTGCATGCGTAAATTTTGGTCAAATACTGAATTCCGATGATGTGCGACCTATAACTCCAAAGCTATTTGATAGCACAAAGTTGGGTTGTATGGGAAGTGTCACTCCCCTTTTCCCTACGCCCATAAAATGTAAGAAATGAAAGTGCATGTATAAATTTAGGTCGAATACCGATTTCTTACGCTGTCAACCTATAACTTCAAAGCAATTCGATATCGCAAATTTGGGATGTAAGGGAGATGTCAGGCCTCCCTGTCCAACGCCCATAAAAAAAAATCATTGAAACTGCATGTGTAAATTGAGGTCAAAAACTGAATTCCAAAGCTGAATTCCTATAAATTCAAAACTATTCGATATCACCAATTTGGGTTGTATGAGAGGTGCCCCTCCCCCTTGTCCAACTCCCATAAAATTTCATCACTGAAACGGTACGTCTAAATTGTGGTCGAATACCGAATTTCTAAGCTGTGCAACCCATAACGCTATTCGATAACACAAATTGTTTTTATATTAATGGGAGGTAAAAGAAGGTGTGGCATTTCTTCTTAAACCATCTCGTACTCAAAGCAAAGCCACTTACAAAATTTAAGCTCAATCGGACCAATAGTATCGGAGTATTGTGATATTTCCAAAAGTAGGCGTAGATGAAGTGTGACAACGCCCGTTTTTATTAAAGTTAGTGACAGTCATCATAAGAACTTATTTACCAAATTTTAATTTAATACAAATCACGATTCATTTTTATATGCACAGATATTGATTTGTGGGCGCTAAAAGTGGGCGTGAAAACATTTATGTATCGTGACTGCCTCTTGGAGCACCTACACAGCAAGTTTCAGTATAAAAATGTGTAGAACTCCGGAATTGCCATGATTTCGAAAAGGTGAGCGTATATATATTACGACGAAAAAGTTATTTTTGTACATTTACTGACAGTTACCATCTGAACAAAATGATAATATCTTAGTTTTTACGATCGAAACCGTCTGATATATATCCCTTATTTGGTTTGTGGTCAATAGCGCAAATTTGGCTTGTATGGGAGGAACCACGCCCCCTCGTCCAAACGTTACCAAACCTCACAGGAACAATCTATCTCCTCGGCAAACGTTGTTCTGCCACAGACCGCCTTACTGCTATACACAAAAATGTCAAGAAATGTCAAATATATTCACCATTTTCAGTACAGCTGCCGAAAGTAGCCATGTGCACTAAATAACCACATTTTAGTCTAATACGATCAAAACCGTGCGAAATATAGCATTTTTGTTGTTTTGCAAGCGGTAAAAAGGGGTGCGGTAAAATGTTTCCCTTGAGCCATCTCGTAATCGAAAAAAATTGTCTAATACGACCCAAACCGTTGAAATAAAACGTTTTCATTGGTTTGTGGGCGGTAAAAGGGGGGCGTGGAGACCAATTTTTAGTACAGTTGCTAACAGTAACCATACAAACTAAGCCAACATTTTAGCTCAATCGACCCAGTAGTCAATTTTGATGGTTTCTTAAAAAGTGGGTGTGGCTATATAGCATGAAATATAGCATTTTCACTGATTTGTGGGCGAAAAAGGGGGCATGGAAACCAATTTTTCGTACAGTTACTGTCAGTAACTTCACAAACCAAAGTAACAAATTTAAGTCTTATACGACCAAAACCGTCTGAAATAAACCATTTTCATTTATTTGTGGGCAGTAAAAAGGGGCGTGGAAATCCATTTTTAGGACAGTTGTCGACAGTAACCGTACATACTAAATTACAAAATTTTAGCCATATACGACCCAAACCGACTGAAATATAACATTTTTATTGATTTGGGGGCGGTAAAAGGGGGGTGTGGCAAATTTTTTCCTCAACCATCTCGTACCTGAAACAAATCGACTGCTAAAATTTCAGGTCAATAGGTTCAGTAGTTTTGGAGTCTATAGACATCACACAGCCAGACACACATCGTTTTGCTTTATATATATATAGATATTAATTTGTGGGCGTTAAAAGTGGGCGTGAAAACATTTATAAATTGTGTTCGTCTCTTGGAGCACCTAAAGAGCAAGTTTCACTATAAAAATGTGCAGAACTCCGGAATTGCCATGATTTCGAAAAAGTGGGCGTATTTATATAACGACCACGCCCATTTTTTGTACAGTTACCGACAGTAACCATCTGAACAAAATCCCCAAATCTTAGTTTTTTACGATTGAAACCGTGAGATATTTTTCTTTTTTTTTGTTTTTGATCAATGGAGCAAATTTGGCTTGTATGGGAGGTACCACGCCCCCTTCTCCAATCGTTACGAAACCTCACAGGAACACTCTCATGATGTGGCTTTATTTTCCCTGAAAATTTCATAAAGATCGGGTCAGCGGTTTTGGAGTCTATACGTGATATAGCCACATACCCACCCACATACCCACATACATACATCCATTTTTATTGTATATATAGATTACGATATTTATTTTTGGGTATAAATTTCTTTTCTCATACATCTACGTTTTCATTGGTTCAAGTTTATAGAAATTACTTACTTTATTCTTACAAAAAAACTAGCTAGGCAGTTTAAAAAAAAAACAGCAAATCTATGCCAAATGTATGTCTTTATATTTTAATTGTAAAAATATTTGCTCTCTGCCAGTTCAAAGTGATGTTCAACGTTTCATTTTGATTGACATTTAAATGTAAAAGTGCTCGAACATCAAAGTAAAGCCAAAATAACAAATGAACATGAATGAGGTCAAATTAATTGAAAGCGACATAAGTAAATAAAAAGTTATTTTAAGGCAATAATACCGATTTTAAGAGTATGCGAGAAAAGGAAGGCGTTAGTCAGTCGAGGATAATTTGAGAACGAGAACATTTCATTGAAGTTATAGCAAATGAAAGTAAGCTAAAAACATTTACAAACTAATACAAACAAAGTCCTGCAAATGACCTTCAAACATTCTTTGAAAAAAAAACCGTTTCCGTTGTAATAAGTTGAGTTTAAAGAGCATTGAAAGCAAAGCTCAAGTTTAAGTAAAATAAAAATGTAATTGTATCATTAGGTTAGCAGTTAAAGTGAAAGCTTTGAGTACACAATCTAAAATTCAGCATACAGTAAGTTTATGTGTGAGTGTGTGTATTTAATGACTAAAAACTATACCGCCCTTTGGCTAAGGACTAGGACAAGTTTAATTAAACTGCACACTCCTCCGGCTTTAGTTCTTTATAACATCACTCAGCTTTGAGTGAGATTTGTGTTTTTTTTTTCAACTGATTTTAAAGTGATTTCAAAGACATATAAGTATTATATACGTATTGAAACATGTGTGCATTGTATGCTTATCACATCCTTTAATATAATTGAATGGATTTTATGTGTGTTAGATCTTAAGTTCTACCATGTTAAAATTAAAAAAATTTTGTGTTTAATTATCCTTGCCTATTAATTCTTGTTCTCAGAATTGATAGTTGGTTGATGTGCTGTCATTCATGTTAACTTTGGTGATGAGTGTTTCATTGCGTTCAAAAGCTTACGAGAGCTTTACAATTTTCAGTTCTTTGATGAACTCTAATGTAATTTTGTGCTTAACTCAGATATGCTTAATGTACTACACATGGTACACTTCAAAAAAATTTCTTATGTGATTTGTTAGAAAAGTTTATAAATAATTTTTTTATGCAAAGCATAAAAATATTCAAAATTTAAGAGCAAAAAGCAATTGTGCTAAATGGTTTTTAATTTCGACTCTTATATTTCTTATACAAAATTAATACATGAAATAAAAACGAAAAAAAAATCAGTTTCGATAATATCGTAAGTGTAAACGTAGAATGAATTCTTTTTTACACAGTAATGGAGAAAAAATGTTTTGAGGTAAAACTTCTTAAGCAACGTTGTAGTTTTAAAATCAATTAAACAAAAAAACGTAATTTAAAAAATAGAAACCACCGCATAGCATGTACACAAACCAATGTCAAAGACATTTTATACGTTGCAGTAGCTGTTGAACTGTCGGACAATTTTAGAGTCTAAGCTGGCAGAGCTTCTATGGTTGAAGTTGAAAGCTTTGAGCATAAACATATAGTCGGCCTTTGTAGCATAGTGAGAGTGCGCTAGACTATGAACCCAGAGGTCCCTGGTTCGAATCCGGGCTCGTGCATGGTTCGTTCTTTTCACTTTCTTTGTTCTTTACTACATTTAAGAATTATGAAAAACTAAAAATCCACAGCTAAATTGTGGAAAACGTGAAATTAAAGGACATAAACTACTAAGAGCTGGAAATGCTTGCAGAGGTTAAGGCATAACACTAGCCTCGGTTAAAAGCAATTCAAATGGTCTTTCACTTCTGTTTCGCCTAATCAATAATTCACGTATGGTTCCAATCAATTCCTCTCAATAAATCTATCCCTTTCCTTTCAGGTCAAAGACCAAACCTTGTTTGTATAAGGCGCATGACTTGGTTCTTTGGTTTTTCTAAAAAAAAAATATACAGCTTCATTATTTTGAGTTTTCACTCTCGCGCAGGATGCCACCAAGTTCATATTCATACGCTGCTTTGGGCATTCATTAGCAAAAACTTATTTTTAAAATTCCGACAATGGTAATTTTGTTAACCCTTTTCACATAATTTATTTTTGAGCATTGACTATTTTGCAAAAAAATATTACAATAACATTTTGAAAAAAATTAATTGAGCCAAAAAATCATAGGAGCCCCCTTGTTTTTTTTTTATCATACAGGAGAATTTTTTTTTAATATCATATGGAAAGTAGTCAGAAATTAAATTTTTATTTTTTTTATTTTTACTGCAAAAAATAATTTTTGTCATTTTTTTAATTAAAATTAAATATTTGGATCTTTTTGAAAAAAACGTCAAAAATATTATCACTGATCTAACGATGCAGTTCAAATTTTTTTTATTAAGTCCTTTGATTGGACTATTGAACAAAAAAATTGAAGTTAAATATATTTAAAACAGTGGATACATTTGCATCGAAAGTTAAAATATTATAACCAAATCGGTTTTTTTTTTTGTATTCTTAGATACCGATGTATTATGAAAAAGTAGTTGAACTAAAAATTTATACAATTTTCTAAAGGTTTTTCTTCTGTCGTGAGTGACGGTCACACATGTACTTTTTTTTTATATGTTTTTTAAATTATTTTAAAAACATTTCATCGACTAAATTTTTTTCAATTTGGTTTTGTTAATTTTGGCTATGGTGATTTTTAAAAGATGTTATTTAATCCAAAATTTAAGTGCTTTACTCCGCTTTAAGGCGAAAAATTTCCTTCCCTTCAAATGTTCTTTTATCTTTCATACAGAATTCATGAGAGTAAAATATTCCAACATGCATAAATTGAGGTTTAAGAAATTTCTTAGCTGCAACACTTGTCACATTAATATGCAAAACACACACACGCACACACATAAAATTAAGTTTCCTCTTATTATGAGTCAAAAAGACACTCTAGAGATGACATATTATCAATGTCCCATAGGAAAAATATTTTTCAAATTTTATAAATATTGCTCAGATCAGGAGAACAAAATCTTTAGAAAAAACTTGCTCAGCAAGTATCTTTCTTTAACTACAATATCTGTGACAATAAATAATAATCACCTAAGTCGACTTAAGACCGAACTTAAGACAGAGGTATTGATGTAGAAGTGTTTCACGCGTATAGTTCTATAAACACACAAAATCTGTAACTTCTAGCATGGCCTTATCCGAAGTTATGAATTAAAAACAAACGAACCTTTTAAATAATTTATGTGGCAAATGAAATCTTTGAAGCAAGAAATCTCTAGAAATTTTGAAAGCTGGCTCAAGCTGTTATTGCTTGTCGACACAGGCATGTCGGCAAATACAAATCGTTTTCAAAAAATCGATTGCCTTTATACAATGAATTACATCTCTAGTCGCAAAGCTTCTGGATGCGATGCGCATCTTTTAGCCACAGCTTTTATACACATTTGCATCCACACACGTTTGCTTTTATCTAGTTTTTGCCCTTTGCAGACAACCACAAAGACTATGACTACTACATGTCATGCATTTAACATTAATTTAGCATAATTTTTTTTTCTTCTTTCATCTGATTAAATATTCGCCAAAGCAAGTTCAATGTTTTGGTGAACCAAAATGAAGACGGAAGTTAGCAGAGCTAGTAGAAGACGTTATGCCAAGCACAAATAACTTTCCAGACATTGCTGTTTTATTCAAAACTAAATCATATGCAAAATATTCTATTTTCGAACCTTGTGACCTCCGAGGATTGCCGCCAGCAGCAAATCTAGCTGATGCTCTCTTCATGTTCTTCTTTTTCTTTTTTATTTTCTTCGTTTACAGACACATAAATTCTAAGATTCTAATGGAGAGCAAAACATTCGAAGGTTTTTGCATAAAATGCGCTTAAGACAAGTCAAGAAAAACTATGAGATGCTCGGCTTAAAGCAGCTGGGCGGCGGTAGCGGTTTAACTTGTGGGTATGTTGGTGTTAGCTGTGTGTGTCATGAACACACACACACACACCACTGACTTAACAGCAAACTTTAAAGACAACATGCATATATTTAATATGCGTTGCTGTTGTTTTTTTATATTTTTCCTTTTAGACTATCAGACAGCAAGTTTTGTGAAAATTGCAGATATGCAAATTTTAATGTTTGTAAATGTGCAAAGTTATCGAAGCAATTATTTAAATGTGTGGAAGTAAGTGCGCGTGTATGTGTGCGTAAGAGAGTGCGTTTGAGCGAAAGTGAATTGTAGCTGTTGATTTTGCTGTGCGCTATACTACTCAAGTACAATGACGATGTGTCTGTGTGTGTGTGTGTGTATGAGTGTGTGCATGTATGTGACTGTGTTTGCGTGAAGAGCTTAAATAATAATAAGCAAACTTGAATAATTAATGCCCTGGAACTAATTATTTACATGCAGCATTAATTCGGGCAACGAGGCGTATGAGTGACATTTATTCAAATTTCTTTGACTGACATGAAATAAATATTTATATAAATAATTGTTGTTTACTACTCTTATTTAGTGGGTGATTTTGTTTTACAGTTTGATGTTTGCTATAAGTAAGAACAGGACTACACCAAATATTCCATTATTTTTTGCAAACATTATCCATCGATGATAAATAATTGCTTTCTAAGATTTCGATAACTTTTTGTTAACTGATGTACTTATGGTAGAAGAATAGAGGTAGTCGCACGGCTGAGAGCAAACTACCATAACTGTCAAAAGGCAATTGACAGCTCATACTAAATCTGCAACCGATGAGAATGCTATGAGAAAGGAAAAACTAAAAACAATCTGTTATGGCTGAAACTATTATGCTTTTTTAATTTTTTATGGATCAATCAATTAAAATAGGATTTTGTGCAGCTGTTGAAGTAATTTATATAAGGTTCCAAAAAATCATTTTCGTGGAAGTGTCTATAGCAAGCACTAACATCTTTTATAAAATTTTTGGCACATGCCATGTTTCATCGTTGTCTTCTAGGCTCATCAGCTGGAACACGAAAACTCGGCCCATTTTCCTTGCCCAAATGTTTTTGGCATAACACTTTATTTTAATTAAAAAATGAGTAATTCACTTTTATTCAAGTTATTAAACACAACACAAAAATATCCAATTGAAATAATTTAATTTTTCTCTATTATCTTTGTTTTCTTTAAAAAAAACTGATTTTGACAATTCTGGTAGTATTGTCAAAGAGATCACGATTAGCCACGAGAACACCTGTATTATTTTACCATGCTTACGAGTGTATATTTAAATTCCTTATCAATCAACAAATATTTTATACTTTAATTGAGTTTCTATAGATTTGTTTAATTTTTGATTTTCAATTCAGGATTTTGATTTCAGTGTTTATCAGGATGGAAAAAGATGCTGATGGTAATCGTGTATGTAGTATTGATGAACTGCATAATATTATATCGAATGTTGTTACTCCTTAGAACTAGTTTATTGTATTCTATATTTGTTATTATTTTAAATCTTAAGTTTCACTTCTATCTATTTTTTACCTTTCTTGTTGCTAATCTTCTTTTATCATCTTATTTGCCTAAATATTTCTCATTTTTTATGACTTTTTATGCCAGAACCTAGCAGGTTATTGTATGGCAGTAATGAAAACCAGAAAACTTTAATTCAGGTCTTGTGTAGACAACATGTCAGTCTTAAGGTTGTTCATTTTAATGCACGAAGCCTAAGCATGGCTAAGTTGGATTTTATAAAATATGTTTTTGAAGAGTCATCAGTTGATATCGTTTGTATTTCTGAAACGTGGCTGTCTAGTAATATAAGCGATGCAATTTGTAGTGTAAATAGTTATAATGTTTTTAGAAATGACAGATCTGATAAAAAAGGTGGTGGAGTTGCTGTTTACTACAAATCATACCTAAATGCCAAAGTTCTGAGTAAATCAAGCGGTCCTGGAATTGAATATCTTACCATATGTGTTTCTGATAATAGCACTAAAATTGTAGTTTCTTGAGTGTATAACCCCAATACATGTCATTCTGTAGATCCATTGCTCTCTGACTTGTCTAACTATATTCTTAATAATTACTTGATTTTAGTATGTAGTGATTTTAATATAAATCTACTAAACAATGATTCTGTAAAGCATTCAATGTGTGACAAGATATCTTCAGTAGGTCTATCTGTGTCAATAATACTGTGCCCACTCGTTTCTCTAATAATACAACCCCCAGTCTACTAGATTATTTTATTGTGTCAGACCTTTCGCCTGTTTCTCTGTTTGACCAAATATTTTTCATTTCTGATCACGACTTAACATTTGTAACATGACGTTACAATCATTACAAATACAATCCATTATTATCATTAAACTAATTTAAATAATTATTATATTATAACTTAAGCTATATAATTATCATTATGTGACATTAAAAATACCATTCATTATTATCTTTAAACTAATTCAAATAATTGTTATATTATAAATTAAGCTATTTAATTATCATTATAACTACATTAAATTGCAGCTGTCGAACATACCGACACACAATACTTACTTATGACAAAATAACAGCGACAACAAATACCTTATTACTGCACCCGCCACTAAACCATACATACAGACACACGCTACATACACATTCATGACACCATAAAACAAACCGACGACACACAAACACACATACTTACTTATGACAAAATAACACAAAAGAGTAGCTTCAAATACACACGGCAAACATATAATTCCTAACCGGTTTTCACACCACATAATATAAAAGGGCGGCACAAAACCAACCAAGTCAGCATTCCTTTTAGGTAAGCTCAAGGAGTTAGACTCCAGTTCTGTGCGCAGAACTCTGGAGCAAATTATCTCTGGTTCGCATCTACCAGAGTCGACACACTTTTTTGATTTTTTTTAGTGTCGTACTCTGGAGCGAATCACTGATGATTCGCATCTACCAGAGTCGGCACACTTTTATTTTTGCGTGCCTTCTTCCTCTGGAGCAAACCACTTCACGACGTCATCGACGAACACTTAAGGCTGGATTACCCAAGCGTAAGGTAACGTAGCGCGACGTTGCCAATTGTCAAGCTAAAATCTGCTTAATGATAAATGTGTACAAGTCGTTACCGAAATCGTAACGTGGCGTGACGCAGCGTAGAAGTCTGTAGAAAATAGATTTCTACGCAACGTTACGATTTTTGACAGTTCGACAAGCGAAAAAATATGTTTAACTTTACATTTTTGTAAATTTTAATACTATATAAGAAAGGATGCAATCTTTTGTTGACGAGGAGAAGTAAATAAGCCAACTATAATAAAATGAGTGCCCTGCACTACGGCGCCTGCACTACGTTGGATTACGATTTCAGTAATCGCTTATCCTCGAGGCAACGTCGCACTACGCTACATCCCGCTGCGCCACCTCACGTTACGCTTGGGTAATCAAGCCTTTACTCCGACCCACACGACACTACACTACAATAAGTTAAATAAGTTGATATTAAGTCGAAGTTATAAATAAAGAAATTGAATTTAACTGGAAAACTGCGCTGTTTTTCTTATTTTTGTAGAAGTTTGTGGTCCTTCCATTTCACCCTGGCACGGCTGAGCTGACCTCAGCCAATAGAAAAAACCACCGTCACACCTTTTGCTCGTTAAATGTAAATTTTTCTCGTGATGTAATTTCTACCTCGTTTTCGTATCGTGATTTTAAAAATATTAATTACTCGTCCTTGTTTTATGACTTGTCTATGACTTCACTCAATGATTGCTGGCATCTCAGCATAGTTGATGATAAACTTAATTCCCTTTTAAGCCCTGTCAAGTAGTTGTTTGAAAAGCATGTTCCATTACGAACAAATAGGTTAAAAAATGCATCATGTCCCTGGTTCTCTCAGGGTGTCCTAAATGCCATAAAGAAATTAAATTTTTTACACAAGCTCTGGAAAATTAATCCATCTTCTACTACTTGGGAAGCGTACAGAATGGCCTGGAATAATGCCGTCCTTTTAACAAAACAATCTAAGTCTCGATACTTCTTTGCCAAATTAAATGTTTCCCTTCCAACTAAAAACCAGTGGAATAATATTAAGAGACTTGGAGTAAGTAAAAAGACAGCCTCAGAGTGCCAAATTGATCCGGACTTGTTGAACAATTTTTTCATTGAAAACACTGTTCACTCGACCAATAACAATATTTCCCTTACAAATAACTATGTTTTTTTTACATGCTATAACAATAGAGTTCAGCTACTACAGCTTTTTCGCACTTTCTCCACATAAGACTATCTTAAGAACCAACTTAATATCATTGAAATATCTCAACGATATACATAGATAAAAGTGGTCCAAGACAATCCCAAGTGAGAAAAATTTACCCACCATAATATGGGTTGGGCTCAGGGACAACACAAGACATAACAACTAACCATGCGTTAACATAGATCTAATCATACATTAGTTTTCAATCTATTTTTGAGTTGACCTTTCGATAAGTTAACATCAAAAAAGCTACAGTTGTTAACAAAGGTACTCATGCGATGTAAAGGAGCAGTAGCCATATAATTTGTGCTACTAATAGGTAAGTAAAATAAATTGTTAGCGTTTCTACTGCTTCTACGGTTAGTGTTAAAATTTATAAGAGTTAGGAGTTCCGGTGAATCGAAAACACCAGTTATGAGTTGGTGTAAGTAGACGATATCAGCAGACTTCCTTCTCTTATTTAAGGATTGCATTTTTAATAGTTTTAAACGATCCTCATAAGGAGGAAGATTTAAAGTGTCAGTTCCACTTAAGCCCCTTAGAGCAAACCGAACAAAACGTTTTTGAATTCTTTCTATTCGTTCAACATGTACATTGTAACTTGGAGACCAAACTTGACTTGCATACTTCAAGTGAAGACGGACAATTGAATAATACAGCGTTGTATTTGCAATCATACTATTAAATTCTTTGGCCCAGCGTTTTATAAAACCGAGCATAGAAGACGCTTTTTTACAAATGCTATCAATATGAACGCTAAATGATAGCTTAGAATCCATGCATATATCAAGATCTTTGACAGAATCTACACGATTTTAAGCCGTATCTTTTATCTTATAATCAAAAATTAAATTATTCCTCTTTCGCGAAATGGTCATAGTTTGGCATTTATCTGGATTAAGAAACATATTATTTTTAGAACACCAAACTTCAAAGTATTTTAAATCAGACTGAAGTAGAACTGATTTGTCTTTAGAATCTACTGTTCTGTATATTTTCATATCATCTGCATAAATGAGCAGATGAGAGTATTTGCTGATGTGGATTACATCATTAATGGCTAAAATAAACAGAAGTCGACCAAGGTGGCTACCTTGAGGAACACCTGATGCAGCAATAAATTCAGCTGACAATACACCTCGAAATCGTATTTGATAAGATCGCTCTGTCAGGTACGATTGAATCCAGCTTACAAAAAATTGTGGAAAACCCATTAACTTTAATTTAAATATAAATAATTTATGTGATAGTTTATCAAATGCTTTACTAAAATCAGTGTAAATAACTACAATCAACCTGGTTACCAGAATAAACTGAATTTAAGCAGAATGTTGTAAAATCGAGGAGATTAGACACAGTGACAAATCCATGCTGACGAGTTGTTATGACCCTCCCACAATGAACCTTCACACGATCATACACGAGCCGCTCGAAAAGTTTTGGAATCGATGAGAGTTTAGCGATAGGCCTATAGTTGTTTACATCATTCCTACAACCTTTTTTATAAATAGGACTTATAAAAGATTTTTTCCAAAAAAGTGAAAAATTACATTCCCTAATTGATTTATTAAATAATATGGAGAGTGGTTGGCTTAGAACGGAACCACATTGCGTTAACACTGCGCCAGGAATTCCGTCAGGTCCAGCTTTAAAATCTTCTTCGATCGCTCTAATATATTTTAAAATATCCTCAGAATTAAAAGATATAGGGTCCAACGATACCCTGGGTGTAGAGTTCATATATTCAAAATTATCTTCATCAGGATTAAAATAGTCTGAACAGAATGACTCTTTAAAGAGAGTGGCAAATGTTAACCAATCTTTTGAATTTATCGCTGTCAGTGAGCTTGGTATTGGAAAGTATATTATGCAGATAAAATCAAATGCAATTGGCGAACATGGTATTCCAATTAAGTTTATTAAATTAATACTACCACACATAATCTGTCCATTAACGCATATTATTAATCACTGCCTTATATCTTCATCATTTCCGGCAATTTGGAAATCTGCAATTGTTTTACCTGTTGCTAAAAAGTTCTGTAGCCCTTCTGGGCCTAGTGATTTTAGGCCAATAAGCATATTGACCCCCCCCCCCTATCTAAAGTCTGCGAAAAAATAATGAGCCAACAAATAAATAATTTCCTAAAACAAAATAGCCTTCTGTCTCCATTTCAATCTGGTTTTCGAGCAGGGCATGGGTGTGCTTCAGCGGTTGTTAAAGTTATGGATGACCTACGGCCTGCATTTGATACCGGTTATGTGTCATTACTCTGCTTATTAGATTTTTCGAAAGCATTTGACAAAGTTAGTCACCAATACTTATGCCAGAAACTCAGGACTCGCTTCGAGTTTAGTGAAAGTGCAGTGAATTTAATAGCAAGTTGCTTGTCAAATAGATTGCAAAGAACTCAAGTTGGACTTGCGTTCTCTAACCATAAATCTGTGTTAAGTGGTGTTCCACAAGGCTCAATTCTTGGCCCTCTTTTATTTTCTATTTTTATAAATGACGTATTTGCTGTTTGCAAACATTCTTCTGTGCATGCGTATGCGGATGATATTCAAATCTCTCTATCATGTAGTACTGACCTTCTAGATAACCTCTGCCACAGACTTAATGAGGATTTAAGAAGCATTCATCAATGGGCTTTTAGTAATGGACTACAATTAAATTCTGCCAAGTCATATGTACTACCTTTTTGTAAAAACAAACATTACCTAGATAAAATTATTGACCTCTACATTGGTACAAATAAGCTTTGTGTCGTATCGAAAATCGTAAATCTTGGTTTTTGTATGAATTTGTCCCTATCATGTATTGATCATATAAATAGTGCTGTCCGTAAAGTTTATTATATCCTTCAAAATTTAAGAATGTCTGCAAAAATTTGTACTATTGATCTTAAGCGAATGCTAGTGAGGCAACTAGTTTTACCAATTATTACTTATTCGGAAGTAGTTTACAGTAGACTCGACTCGTCTTCTCAACTAAAACTAAATATTACTTATAACTATGCTATGCGTTTTGTTTTTGGCTTAAAATAATTTGACCGCCTCTCAACTTTCAGAAATGCAATACTTGGGTGCAACTTGATTGACTATCTTAATGCTAGAAACTGCATCTTTCTCCATAAAATTATACATAAAAAAACACCACATTATCGTTATGAAAATTTCAGCCTTTTTAGAAAATTCAGCATTACAGCCTTGCTAGAAGATGTAACGTTCTTATAGTTCCTAGGCATAGCTCACTTAATACCTCCAATCTGTTCTTCATTAATGCCGTAAGACTATGGAATGCTCTACCACGTAGCATAAGAGAAATAACTCAGGCGGAAAAATTTAGGCAATCTATTATGGCTCACTTTTTTACTCCTTAAATTCTGTTTCTTTCCTTGTTTTCTTCTTCAATATTTCCTTTTTTATGTTTAATTTTTAATATTTTAAGATTTTTTAACAACTAATTAATTTGATAAATTTGTTTTTTTTTAAACAATTATTTAATTTTGTTTAATTCTAATGTTTATTAACTTGTTGTTATATCCAAATATATATATATAAATAATGTTGTTAATTTATACTTATATGTTGTACTGTAAAAGAACTAAGTTCTTATTTGTACTAATGCTATATGAAATAAATAAATAAAATAAAATCAAATAAAATAAATGTCATTAAGCTTAAAACATACACCACAAAAAAATAATAATTGATCATAAAATCGTTTAATAACAAATATTTTAAATTTTGAACGTTTAACTCTATCTATCGTGACCTACCGGACTATTACAAGACTTGACCTATAGACTGAACTATGATTTGACCTCGCTGAATAATTGGGCTAGTACAAACTTGATTTTTATTGATTTAAGAGATGGTTTAAGGGACTACACCTGAAATCTAAAGTCCTTCCCATTGCTAGGAGTGACTCATGCTTCATTGATATCCCTCCCCTGTTGAGTGGAGCTCAGCAACTTGAATTTGCGTTTAAAGCAAAAAATCTAGGATTCATAATCAAATCTTACCTGACTTGTATAAATCTCATAAACAACACTATACGAAAAATATACGGACTTTACGTTACTTACGCACTTCTTCAAATTTCAAACTTCTTGAAACTCGACGCAGACTAATAGTTCAATTAATAGTGCCCTATATTACATTTTTTGACGTCGTAAATAATCAGCTTGATTCAAACTCACAGCATAAACTTCTTATGACATTTAATAACGTGGCTAGGTATGTATATGGAGTCAACCGATATGGTCACATTTCATTAAGAAGTAAAGATATTCTTGGCTGTGGTTTATTTCAATATTTAAGCCTTTAGAACACAATATTTTTACACAAAATTATCCATACCCATAGCCCAGAATATATTTTTGTAAAACTCAAATTTTTTCAGTCTGAACGGTCAACTTACCTAATTGTTCCTCGACATAACTACCATACAAAAGTAGCAGATTCTTCTTCTTTATTAGCACCATTAGAATTTGAAACGCACTACTTAACTCTCTTAAGCAAATAATCTCTCGAACCAGCTTCAAACATGCCATTTTCAATTATTACAAAACTTTAAATCAATAAACCATAATTCTATTTTATGCTATTTTTCTAATCTCATCTATGCTTTAATCTTAGCTAATTCTCTCTATAAAATTTACTTTTTTTTAATTGCCTTTTGTATTACTTGATAGTCAATAAGATCCTTAATTGTAATCAAATATTTATTTTTAATGTTTCATGTTGTATTTTTACATTTTTGCGTTTCCTTTAAAATTTTATTGTTAATTGAAATATTTTTTATGTAATGTTAGTTTTAAGTTCTTTTTATAAACTCAATGCTCATGTTTAATGTAGTACTATAAAAGACTTAATCTTAATGTGCATCATAATAAATAATAATAATAATAATATCTTTATTAAATTTATATAAAAATTCATCAAAATAAAAATACAACATTGATCTCCATTTTTCCATCCATTTATTTTTATTTATTTCTCTTTAGTCGGTATTATATTGATCAACCATTAACTATCGTACACATATTTTAAAACCTTACTCCACATAGTGCCTGGCCAGACCCCTACACTTACATGCATTTTTATGGGAATTAGAGTTGCATGCCGCCTAATTTTGAGCTGAAGTTGATAAATGTTTTTAGTTTCTTACCTTTCTATATTTGTTTTTGCCATAAATCACCTGTGTGAGAAAAAATATACAGTTGCAAAAAAAATCAATATTTTTATACGTTTATTTGTGTCGTTTATTATGAGCCAAAACAAAGTTTTTTTAAATAAAATAAATATAATGCTAATGCATAATACAAAGAACTACAAATAAAGTATTCCCGGCGAAAATAACAACATTTACTGCGCACCTCGTCATTGGTGCTCGCCAAATGTGACACTTGATGAATACTTTCAAAAGAAAATGTCAAAAAAAAACAAACATAGCAAAACAAAAACGAACAAACAGTCAAAATTCTGTCAAGCACATCAAGCAACGTAGCCGCTTTTTGTGTAAATCGGTAAAAAGGGGAAAAAACACTTTTACAAAATATGCAGTACTGTTTCACAAACAGTACTAAAAAATATGTTTACTTTATTTTGGACATGTGCTTTATTTAACAATTAGGGTTTTCACAAGCTGTCGTATTGTTGTATTGTCGTATTTTTTCACAACAGTTGTAAATTTTTGTTGTTGCCTTCCATATAAAGCAAATTAACGACAATACAATAGCGTTTGATATGTATACAGTTTGTCGTATTTCACCAGTGCTGTTCTTTCTTGTTACGAATTTGTTATTACCGTGTACATTTCATAAGTATCTTTCAATAAATATATAAGTTCAATAAGTATTTCAATAAGTATATAAGTATTTCATCACTACCATAACAGCTTTTTTTTTATTTTGCGAGGCAAAAATGTTTGGAGAGGAAATTTAATTTCTTTAAAGTTTTGACGTAGCTTTCTGATTCATAACAAGATCAAGTTTGTGCTTTTCGCTCAAAGCTCTTATTAAGTCTGTCCCCGTACTTTTGTAGCAAAAACTGGCAAGTTACAAAATTTTAGAGAGGAAGCAAAAAAATTATTCCGAGCAGTAAAAGTTGCAAAAGTACTGGAACGCTTTTTAGTAAAAATTTGCAACTTTTAATCAAACGTCAAGAACATATGTTGTAAATTTGACCAAAAATTCTTTTAAGATTTCGAATATTTTTTTTCAAGGAGGGAAATGTTTTACTCTCTGATTATCACTCTCTTTTGCAAGCTTTTGGTGTGCAGGAACGGAAATTTGTAAAAAGTAGTGAAAGTTTTCGCAAACTAGCAGGTACGGGAAAATCCCTATTATTTCATTATTTTCGTTTTGCTTTGGCATTTAAAAAAATTTATTTTCTTCAATCATCTGTCTGTTTCTTCAGTCAGCTATATTCATACGACATACAACAAAAAAAAACCCTTAGGGTATGTTCACAGTTGTTGTATTTTTTTATTGAAAAAGCAATACGACATACAACAATACGGCAGCTTGTGAAAACCCTAAATATTTATTTCATTTCAGTAAAACAAGTTTTCATAAGAAAATTTAGGCATTTTAAAATATTTACACCCTATGAATAAATTGTGACTACGTTGTAACCAATGAGCACCTTGCACGTCACAGCAAAGCAAGGCCCCAACAGTAATAATAACAATAAAGATTTTTTTTTTAAATTTTTGAATGCATAGTTCGAAAGCCTATAATATTTTAGGAGGGTAAACGGAAGCATTCGATATCTTAATTAAAAGTATGTTAAATTAAAGCTCAAAATCGAAATATGCCTGGATAGAACCACTTCTTTTCGAAAAAAAAAATATAATCAAAAATTGGTTTTAAGTTTGATTGCAAAAATAAAAAATTAATATAAAAATTTTCAATTAGAAAAAAAAAATTTAAGAGTTTTTAATATCATTTTTTTATTGATAGTCATTAATCTATATTTTTTTTATTTATTTTGATTTAAAAAAAAAAATACTCAAAGAATGACTTTTAGTTTGATAGCAGAAATAAGAAATAAAAATTTAAAAGAAAACATTTGATAGATCAATGTTTTTTTTTATTTTTGATCAAAAAAGAGCAACACATTTGGTTGTACTCACTTCAAGTAAAGTTTGAGTAATAAAGAGCAATTTTTTTATCTGTCAAAATGAAAAAACGGAAACAACTTCAAGCAAGTTTTAAGCACAACAGCTGTTTTTTGACAATAAAATTAAATAAAAAATTGGCTGGTTGGTTTAATAAAAGAAAATGGAAAATACAAAGAAGGTGAGAGTGAGTTGCTCTCCAGGAACTTTTGGCAAATAAGCGATGGTAAGTAAGTAAAGAATAAAAAGAAAGTGTTGCGTGTCTACAGTACAGAAGTGAAACTTCTTAAAATTAAGAATATGAGAGATTTTTGCGAAAGAGACAGAGAGAAAGAGAGAAAGAGCATTTCAAAAGAAATACAATACAAAATTTGCATACAAAATATTATGCTTATTTAATATTTACACTGTCATAGGTTGGTGCTTCAATATGTAATACTTGATGATATACCCGGTGTTACTCGAGAGTCACTTATATAAACATTTTAACATACACTTCTCGATTAAATGTTTTTTAAAATCGGGAATAATGAAAAACATGTTGAATTTTATTTGAATTTTATTTTATTTAATTGCAAAAAATAAGTAGATCACTATAAAGAAGATTTTATAAAATCCAAAATAATCGTAATTACTTTAGACACACAACTGCATTCTTAGAGATAAATGGGGACGTTCAAACTATATAGAGAATTCTAACACAAAACTAAGTTTTATTAATAGTCTGGTATGAAAAAATTGATTTTTAGCCATAACTTTTGATTGGAAAGAGATATTGGGGTAATTTTTTCACATAAATTATTTTTGAGACTTGACTTTTTTGTAAAAAATATAAAAACAACATTTTGGAAAAATAAAATTTCGCGAAAAAAATCAAAGGACCCTTGTTGTTTTGATGACATAAACAGTAAAATAATTTTTGCACTTAGCTGGAAGAATTTTTGCAAATAAATGCTATGTCATATAAAAGGTAGCCAGATGTGCAATTTTTAATTGATTTCATTTTTACAACAACAACAATTTTTGAGTCATTTTTTGAGTAAAAAGTCAATATTTTGGACCTTTTTTGGCATACTCATAAAACATATATACACTGACTTAACGGTACAGTTCAACCTATTTTTGTGAAGTTATTTTATTGAACTTTTGAACAAAAAAAAAATTGAATGAAATATATTAATGGACAACGGAGATATTTGCATCGAAAACCAAACTTTGATTTTCATGTCGTTTTTTCTCCTTAGGTAACGATGTTTTATGAAAAAGTCGTTGTACTGAAAATTTCTCCAATTTTGAAGATATGTGAGTGTTTTTGATGTCAAAATAATAAAAAATTTTTAAAATTAAATATACAAAAGTCTCCGATACTAAAAAGTTTTATAATAACAAAATTACCGTTAGTTGAAAAATTTCAGAGGGGCGTGGCAAAAACCAAGTATATAACATTTTAAGTTGAGATAAACTTAATATGTGTACCTTGTTTGAGCGAAATCCGTTGAGCCGATTAGATTTGTATAAAGCCCAAACAAACAAACAAACAAACAGAAAATGAGTTTTATTACTATAATATGTAAGAGATAACTTATATATGAGATAAATGTCTGTGATTCGCAAGTTTTGATGTGGAAAATTTGCATCTAAAGACCTGTCCATGCAAAATCTGTACATACTCTAGTGATTCCTACAGGGTCATTTCGAAGTTGTACTAAAAAAAATTGGTACCCTTCCGTTAAAAATAATATTCCCGTTATCTGTTTGAAGTTTGCCATGATTTGCATGTTAGTTACTAATTTTTTCACGATGGAGTTAGCCGCTCGGAAATTAATTGTGAACAAATTCGTTGAAAATCCCACATGGTCCGGAAATAAGATAGCAAAAGTATTAAAAATTTCAAAGACAACAGTTTGTAGTGTCTTAAAACGGTATAAAGAATCTTTGAGCATCGAAAGAAAGCCAAAAACCGGTGGAAAAAAAACCAAATCTGACAATAAATTAAAGGCAAGCATCCTTGCCTCAATTAAAAATAACCCAGGTCTCTCCGACAATGATCGGGCAAAAAAATTCAAAACCAGCAGGAGCACAGCTCGGCGAATACGAGTGGGAGCAGGCTATCAGTCGTATCGAGCTATTAAATACCCGAACCGGTCCGATAAACAAAATTTGTCGGCCAAAAAGCGCACTCGATTACTCTACGATAAAGTCTTGACGAAATTCAAAGGTTGTTTAATTATGGACGATGAAACATACGTCAAACTTGATTTGCAACAGCTTCCAGGACAAAAGTTTTATGCTGCAAAGAAGCGTTTTAGTGTCTCCTCCAAATTTAAATATAAAAAGGTTGATAAATTCGCAAGGAAGGTAATGATCTGGCAAGCCATATGCAGTTGTGGTCTGAAGAGTCGGGCGTATGTAACATCAGCAACAATGAACTCTGATACATACAGGAAAGAGTGTCTAGAGAAACGTTTATTGCCGTTTATTCGTCACCATCGATCTGCTGTAAAGTTTTGGCCAGATTTGGCGTCGATACATTATTCGAAGACAACCATAAATTGGTATCGAACCAATAATGTAGATTTCGTGCCAAAGGACTTCAATCCTCCAAACTGTCCCCAGTTGCGCCCAATCGAAAAATATTGGGCAATTGTTAAATACAAACTGAGGAAATATGGAGGAGTCGTAAAAAAACCGGAATCGATGTTACTCAAGTGGAACAAATATGCTGCCCAGGTCACCAGAGCAGATGTTCAACGATTGATGTTGCCGATTAAGAGGCACGCTCGAAATTTTATACATAATAATGATATATAAAATTTTGTATTACTTTTTTGAAAGCTTAATAAATACTCTATCTGAAAATATTTAAAACATTTTTGTGCCAATATTTTGCTTATGAGATTTATCGCGATTTGTGTGTACAGATTTTGAGTGGACAGGTCTTTATTGTAGAGGATCTCTTGTGGGGACAAAGCAATGTATCAAGAATGATAGAATAAGAGATTACGCTTTGCGCAGGTCCGTTACTTCTGCTAATTGAGTTTGACAACCAGCTGTTCAGTTGACTACGTCACAATATTTTATTTCTTTGAGAAACGTACGGCGATCGGTTGTGTTTTATTTAATTGTGTATATATCGAAGTATATTTGCGAGTTTTTAAATTAAAATTTAAAAAATTAAGTGTGCAGCTGCTAATTGTAGTAACAGTAGCAAACAAATATTTTTCAATAACCTGATGTTTGCAATAAATACAAAAATTAAACCAAGAAATTGTAGAAAACGCACACAAACGAAAACAAAAATACAAAAATATATTAACTCAACAAAATTTGTTTCATTATTTAAAAACTTGAAAATATCATTTATTTGTCCTTTCAATTCACAGGTAAATTAATGGATATAAAATATCTGGGAATGTTTAAAATACATCAATTAAACTCTTAATAAACATTTTTATAAATTCCAAGTCGAAAAATAATGCTCACTGAAGTTGGTTTCTCAGACAAATTTTTTTTTTTTGACTTAGCTGCTTACTGGCTGTAATAAAATAATAGTAAAAATAATGTTTGGAAAGGAGTACTTAATAAATTTACCTTCTTCTCGTTCCAATAAATTGCTTCTTACTTCTTTTATTTTAATTATACAAACTAAAATGTATGGAATTTTCATTTCTGAGTAGAAATCGTATGCAAAGTGCATTCCAGCATTGATTCTCCAAAACAGCATTGATATTATGACGTACGTGCGCAGAACGACAATTTTGTTGTACTCATTTTCTTGTCTTCGGCGCAATCTTTGCATTCTATCATTCTTGTCAATGTATAGTATGCTACTTTATATGGAATCCTCCGTGCCCCCCCCCCCCTGAATAACTCGATGGTTGCAAATGAAGTAATTAGAATTCTTGAAAATCTAAGAATTGCCAAAAATGGTCCGGTTCTGTTCAAAAATTCGGTACAGCAACTATGCTTCAAAATTTCGAAGGTATGCCCAATGAGCACGCCATCAGCGCTGAGTTTAATGTTGAAGTCCTTTTGAGTTCACGTTGAGTGGCAGTCCAACAGCCAAAATTATTAAGGACTTAAATCATGGGATTCTTATAGAAGCGACAAAAAATGCAAATACAGGTGTACTATATAGCAATTTTTTTGAATTTGCACAAAATGCACCAACCAACTGACAAAAATAGAACGAATACTTAATACATAAATATAATACATAAATTGTTTCTGTCTCTTCTACCAGAAAGTGTAGACAGAATTACGTAATTTTGGAAAGAGTAGAACATTATTAGTAGTTGATATTAGTTTTAACAGTCCAATCAATAAACTAACAGTGAAAATAATGATTAACATTTATCGTAGCTAAAGCCTTATACGTTTTTTTTTTTGCACACAGCATATTCTAAAGTATTTCGATAAGATTAGAAAGCTTTATTCGCAATTTGTAATTTTTCGCATTAAAAGTGGCTATATTTTATTGAGTTCAAGTTCATACAATTTAAATAAATTCATTAAAGGTTTCCAATGGAGGTGCTGACATGGCTATTTTACATACTACTCATCATAGTTGTTGTACTTTATACAAGAGTGGGTATTAATGACAATAAGCTTTTCAACTTTGCAACCGTTAACACTTCAACAACACAAAATCCAACACATCTATCGCTTAATTTGTGGAAATCGAGAGAATGTGAGAACAGTTCATAGCAATGCTAGACAGCAACAGCAACAGCAACAACAACAAAGACGAAGAAATCGCAATGACAGAACAAGGGCTACAACAGCAACAACAGGTAGATATTTTATTTAACACAATTTGTTTTGCACTGAATAGCAAAGCATTTTTGAAATGTTTTATTTATAGAATATAATTTACAAACATTCGGTCAAAAAAAATATTGGGGATTTAAAATGTAATACACCTGCGTAAAGGTACCGTCAAAATTATTTGAGTTAGTTACAGCTAAGTTAGCACAACTGTCTTTTATACTGACGCTGAGTTTGAACACGATCTGTCGTTTAGTTTGCTTACAGTTGTTGACGTTGTCAGTTCAGCTCAAGTGTGTTTATCTACTTTTAAAATGGATAGAACTCTTTAAAAGAAAGGCCCAACCAAGATGTACTTAGACAAGCTTTAAGTAGAGAGCAAAAATATGCGGTCGTACAGAATCGTATGAAGTTAACTAATGTTTGTTTAAGTAAGCATTTCATTTAGCACTAGTTGGTAGTTAACCCATTAATGCTCACTACCAGAACCCGTTGAGTATTAGTATTAGACGGAAAACTCTGAAGTTTAAAAAAATCTAAAGGATTTATGTGTGGCGAAGCGCATGATTATAAGCGCATAAGGAGTCTGTAAGTAGAGAAATAAAAAAACAATCTAAAAAAAATTGGAAAAAATGAAAAATTGGAAAATTTTCATTTCGTAGCGTAGGCGTTCCACTTTAACCTAATGCACTTTTTTAATTTTAACGGTTTGTATGGGGGTCATTTTCACCAATTTGATTTCAAAGTGATATTTGACACTTTGGGGTATACCTACAGCTGAATATTCATCTTACAAAGAAAAAAACAAGTATAGCAGTGAGGGAACTGCCGACCGAAGCGAAAACCTATATATAAAATATTAGTATTCCCTGGAAGACGTTGTCCTGCCACGGACCGCCTTACTGCTATATAAGAATTTTCATGCTAATATAAGGTTTCGGACTATTCTACATGTAGGATGGATTTAACAGGAGGGACGGACATGTAGGATGTACGAAAGCTCATACTGCAGCCCGTCCTACATGTAGGATGAAATCAAAAACTTTTAAAAGTTCCGCTCTGATCTTGTTCTTCTCTATGCGTCCTTGTTTGTAAATTTCCTTGGTAATTGTTGTTGGCGCACTTAGGTGGACATTTTTTGTAGACGTTGTGAATTCTAACTGTGTAGCTACAGTCGGCATATGAAATTAGAATTATTTTTATTAAGAGCTTATAGCAATTTATTAAATTTTTTATATATTACTGAAACTATTTCTTTTAAGAAAAAGTAATACCATATCAAAAATACATATAATTTAAGTAATTTATTTTAATTATTTCATAATTGAATTGATATAAAAAATTAAAGCTTATTTATATCTATTTATATCATGAAACTAACACAATATACATGTTCACCATTTCTATATTGCGTTGTGTATTAAAAATAGAATATTATAAAATTAAGAAATATCTATAGCATATAAATTATATTATTCATATAAGAAATTGATGCTAAACAGTTTAAGAAATAGAATGCTTAGGTTAAGCAGACTGTAGTTATCTAATTACTACTGAAAATATTAATTATTTTGCAGGTTTAATACGTAATTGTTATTATATAAATATACATAAATACTCTTTAAAATTCATCGATGAGTTAAATTGTTCATATATATGAACTATATATATGTATTTATGTGTTTATAAGTTGTTTATGTATTTCCGATACGTTAACGCTTTTACTAAAAACAAATAGATTTACCAATATTATATATACTTTTTAATTCATATGTACAAACTTTTTTCTAAATTATTTCGATGTCATATGCTGACTGTAGCTTCAAATAAACATCTACAAAAAATTAAAGCTTACTGTACAACAATAACTACCAAGCAAATCTAAAACATCAACGCAAAGAGAATGACAAGATCAAAGCGGTTACGCAGCTTTTGAGGGGATGAACCGAATTGGCGGCGGAAAATATACAGTACTTTGCATGCTATATTTTCTGTTTGCCTGCTAGCAAGATCTCAAGTGGAGGGAGGCATTAAAAGAGACTTCGATCTTGCTAGCAGGCCAACAGAAAAAATAGCAAGCAAAGTGCTATTTATTTTTCGCCGCCAGTTCGGTTCATCCCCTCTAACGCTGCGCAATCGCTGTGATCATGTCATTCTCTCTGCTTTTTTGTTGTAGATTTGCTTGGTAGTTCTTGTTGTGCAGTTAGCTTGAATTTTTTTGTAGATGTTTTTTGTAGCTACAGTCGGTATATGACAATCGAATTTTTTTTATAACGCTTTATATATATGTACATAAAAACACTTACACAAAAAACCTGCAAAATAAATTTATATTTACTGTTGTAACTGAATTACTACAGTCTGCTTATCATAAGCGTTCTATTTCTTACCGCCTAATGTTGTAAATAAAAAACGCAAACAAACGACAAGTAAGACACGAGAAGCAACACCTTTTTTTATACAAAATTCTATTGCTTCTCGTGTCTTGCTTGTCGTTGGTTTGCGTTTTCAATTTACAACACTAGGCGGTTAAACTGTCTACGTACATTTATTATATTAAATTATGTATAATTTATATGCTTTATCTATTTCTTATATATTCTTATTTAAATACACAACAGAAACTATATATAGCGTGCGTGTATATCGTGTTATTATATAAAAAAATATAAAAAGATTAAAATTTTTAAATTAATTCAATAATGAAATAATTAAAAAAAATTATATGAATTATTTGTATATATTTTTGATATGGTAGTACATTTAGTTAAAAGAAATAGTTTCAGCCATTTATACAAAATTTCAAAAATTGATTTCAACTCTTATCTAAAATAAATGAGTTGTCATATGCCGACAGTAGCTAAAAAAGTCTAAAAAAAATTCCAGCTAACTGTACAACAACAATAACATTTCAAATCTTCATCAACAACGCAGTGAAAATGGAAAGGTTAACAGCGGTTGCGCAACGTTAGAGGGTATGAACGAATCGGCGTCAGAAAATAAACCGCATTTTGCTTGCTATGCTTTCTGTTTGCCTAGTAGCAAAATCTTAAGTGGTGGAATGGCAAAATTAGACAAGGTGGAAAGCCGGTGACCGAAACTGTCAAAACGAAGTTGACATTTCATACAAAATATGCAACCAATGAGAATGCAATATAAAAGCAAAACTTGGCCAAAATACCAAAATGGCTGAGTTTAACAGTAATAAAGAGAACACATTCATCCCTAACACTACCTTGTCTAGTTGTACTATGAGTGGTGGACAGTTGGCGGGACAGTAGCTGAGTAGAAAGTAGAATGATATTTAGCATATCAAGTGACAGAATACGTGAAAATTTAATTGAATTAATGGAAAATTTGCAATACTTAGGCGTACTCGTAGTTTTAACAAAAATTTTCTTCATAAAATAGAAATTAAATAGAAATTTTTTTATTTGTCTACTGTCTTGCCAACTGTCTTACCAACTGTCTGAACTCTTTTTCACAGACACAAAGTTTGACAATTAAAACGTATTTTTCACTGTCTTAACAGTACTGCCTTGTGTAACCTCCGTGTTATGAAAAAATTTATTAATAAAACAATGATAGTTGACAACTCTGAAAATAAAATGTCGCAGTGATGAAAATAAAAAGCCACTGACAAATACTACAAGTGTGAAAATTGTCAAACTTTGTTTGACGATATATAATAAAATAAGAGCATGCATGTAATTATTTGAATGTTCAACATATTCCTTTATCAGAACTTAAAGATTAAAATGTTAAAACACTCAATCCATACATTATTTTTTCTTGTTTGCAAACGAAATTCCAGCAGAAAAAAGCAGAATAAGGAGAAGATTGTTCCATTTTTAAATCTCACCATGAATAGCGGCTGTTTGAGCATAAGCAAATTTTTCAAAAATGTTGACAAATACAACAACTGAAGAAATTGCCAAACTTTAAAAGCATATATAAACCAATATAAAGCGAATTAATAATAAGTTTTGGTTGCAAACATCTTATTGCAACCTAACTTAAGTATTTATATACTAACAAACAGATTATATGCATTAATTTCAGGAGTTGCCAAGTGATTTCTTTGTGAGCTTGCGGTTGATTAAGAACAAGAGTGACGATAATTGTTGATATTTTTATGCACAAATACATGCAAACATTTTTTGAGGTTGTTTTCTAATTTTCCTATCTTGTTATCTTTGCTGTCTGTATTGATGACGAGAGTTCCTCGGAAAAATACGATGACGCAAACCAAAGATTTACCCTCTACCAAAATCGTTCAACGCGCCTAAAGAAGTTTTCACTTCAAAAATGCCAAACTATTAATTGAAGTGCGAATAAAACAAATATCTAATAAAATAGCAAAATCTAAGAAGAAACGAAATTCATATATTCGTATGAGAAATGCACAAGCTGCTTCAGTAGCTGCTTATGCTGTTTTTATGGTTGTTGTTGTTGTTGTGTGTGTTCGTTTGGTTCGTATCATGTCGTTCCTTGTTGTGCTGATTTTGTTCTTGTTGTTCTTGTTTTTATTAATATGTATGTAACATATACATTAGACCGTATCAGAAAAAAAATTTCTCCTTACACCAGCGAATATAGAGTATTGTTCCAAGGACATTTTAAAAAATTTTTTTTTGCCGAACGTAGGGGTCGCCTTTTTAGTTTTTTCGTTATATCTTCCATACTTACAGTCCGAGCTTAAAGTTTGATATAGCGAATTTTTTTGTCTCAGAGAGGCCAATATTTTTCCTCTTAAGCCCATTGACCTCAAGTGTACCGTTCTAGTACTTACCCCCCAAATCTCATTTCCTACCACCCTAATGTGACACCTTAATGTTAGAAATTTATAGCTCGCAAAAAATTATTAAACTTTTGGTAAGAGAGTATTTCGATAACTATAGCAAAACTATTTAAAACGTGCTTTTATAAATTCATTGTTACACTGAAGAAAAAGTCATTTAGTAAAATCAAGTGCGGTTTATTAAAAAAACTTATTAATAACTTTTTATTAAAAATTCTTGCTCACATACAAAATGTAATAAGAAGTTATTAAAATAGTTTTTACTGTTTTCATGATTTTTTTTTAAGCATGCTTTGAAATTTTTTTCATGCGGGCAATGTTGTTTTAAATTTTTATTTGCATTTTCGACAAATTTTTGTTGGCAATTCAATTCTGCAGTTGAATTTCAACTTTCAAGCTAAAAAAATTAATAAAATGTGTGAAAAACTAAGGCAACTGCTCGTAGACTTCGAATTAAGTGACGTGTTCGATGAACTAAATGGTAAGCATTGTGAAAAAGTAAGTGAGATATTCCAGCGGAAATAATAAATATATAAATTTTTAAGCCGCCGGCATTGAATTTCAGCATTGTGCGAAATTAACTGAACGTGACATTGCTGATGCCATAAAAAACGTAGGACGAAGAGTCGATTTTCGAGAAAAATTGTATGCTTGGAAATCTAAAAAGGTAAAATATAAAATTTATTTATGGTTTAGTTCAAATAATCCGCCACAAAAGCATTTCACTTTTTACTGGACTGACGTCCACTCTTACATTTTTCAATTATTATAGGTTCTATCTAATCAACTTATTTTTCTTTGCTAGTGTGGTCCAGAGTCCAGGCTGTTTCAAACTTTCAACGGAAAGGTAAATAATCAAAAGTGTTAAATAAAGGACCTACACATTTTAAATTTGTATTTGCATTTGATTTATTTCCTAAAGACTTTGACTTCTATTTTGGAAAGCAGTGAGAAGGGTAAAATAATTTTGGACTTTTATGATAATAACGGAAAGTTAAGCGAAAATGTGCGGCATGAACTCACTAACGCTATTCTTGAGTATGTTTTCCAACAAAACATAACACTAAAGCCAGACGACTTCCAAGCTCTGAAAAAAGAGATCGTCAAAAAATTTCCTTCAGAATCAAACGTTTTGGTAATTTCTTATTCAATAGTAATTCCGTATATTTCACTAATAAATATATTTTTAAGTAGGACTTTTACTATATTCCAAGATCCATTCAAGGAAATGCAGCTGGAAAATTGTACTCAAAGTACGTCAACTTAAAAGCAAAACGTAAGCGAATGCAGGAAACTCAGATAGAAGACGTTTTTGACTGCGATACAGAAACTTCGTCGCAAAATTTTTATTTGAGTAACGAGTTTGATGAAGGCGTTCTTAAGGCTCATAAATTGGACCTACAAAGAGAAGCTGAATGGGCAGTTGTCTGCGATAAGTGGCAAAGAAGCTTTCCATTGCGACAAAGGGAACTGGGTACATTGAGTAGACTGAATTTTTTCAAAGAGTGGCCTAAATATAAGGATGATAGATCAGCTTCATTGGTGAGAAATGATTACTTATAATGACTTACAGGTTTTGTAAGAAGTACATCTTCTGGTCGCTTGCAGATAAATATCGATTTTGATACAATTTATCCCCGGAAAGGTCATCTCTTAAAAGAAAAATGGACAGATTTTAAGGAAAACATAACCCGATTTTATTGTTTGAATTTAACAAATAAAAGTAGCAAATCAATGCTAAAAGCAGCCTTAGAAAGTCAGAACTTAGGTGAGCACTTCAAATAAACCAATAAATGCAATGAAGAAATTTTCTAAAGTTCAATTTTCTAAAATTGCGGTTCATAAAAGCAAACTATCTAAAAAATGTTCTTAGCCGCTTAAGTTTCTTTTTGTATTTATTGCTTCTATATATTTTCATAATTTTTATTATTTAATTAAAATAATTATAATTTTAAATTACAGATGTCCAAGACAGCGTATTGACAACGCTTTTAAACTCCGTATTACAGTCGCCGGCTCGTTCATTTGATAAGAAAGGAAATAAGCGGCAGAAGTTTTCTATTTTAGATACGCAGGATTTTTTTATTTTGACAATAGCATCCACTAACGAACTCAATGAAAAAATTGCTGAGATATCTCAAAAATTCAAAATAACAGACGTGACATCACAGTTATTCATCATTATCGAGGGTGCTAACATATTTTCTCCAAAATCCTTTTATATTTATTTTGAATCTACTCTTTTGAAACATGCATCTTTCATAGATGTATTGGATTGCGCATTTAAAATATTCAAAGCATTGAACTTACCGTTTCCAAAAATTTGTGAATCAGTTTGGACATTTATCCAAACATTTTTTTATGGCATCGATTGCAATGCAGACTACCGGTCAGCTGCGCTTTCGTCTTTAATTAACTTTTTAAATAACTAACCTCAATTCTCACTTAACTAAACTTTTAAGAATTTTTTGCTATGAACTTGCTCATTTGCTTCAATACCTTGTATTAACAATAAATATATTTTACATATTACAACTTGAATAAACATAACAAAACTGCTCAGTTTTGCGATGATTACCTTCAATTTTTTGTCTTAACTTTTTTTATTTATTACTGTTGCAGTTGTCGTTCAATTTTGGACAATGCCATTCATATGCTTTTCATGTCGCAAAGCCTTTGAGTCAGTTGAACGTTACATTCAACATTTAAAATACGAACACTTTTTATCTGGAACCGATGTAAAAAAATGTGTTCAAAACCATTCAATTGTAACCAACTTTTTTCAACTTTTCAATCATTTAAACGACACCTTTTGATACATAATGATGAAGAAAAGGTGCAATTTTCGACACCTGATAAAAGGATTCGCTTATCTGATCAAAATGTGGAATCGCACGAAAATTTTTTAAGCAATTGTAATCAATCATTTGAACCGGAAATCTGTAGCGCTGATTCCAATGTAAAGTTAAGTGATATAGAAAATGAAATGTTAAATTTTTCAATAGGCCTGTTTTCTAAGAACTCCATCTCGAGAAAGGATGCCATATATGTACAAAAAAAAATTAGTGATATATTTAAAGTTATATCTTCATATATAAAAGACACTTTGGCTCAACTGTCAATATCCAACGCATCATCTCGGTTTACTTCACTTTCAAATTTTTGTGAAAACGCCTTTGCAGAAACTTCCAGTGAATATCGCATGAAGAAGTTTCTAAAAAACAAAAATTTGTACAGGGATCCAACAACCGTCACTTTAGAAAATTTGATAGCTGAAAATGCTATTATTGGAATACCAACTTTATCACCAAAACCGAAAACAATAGAAATAATGCCAATAATTTTCCAATTTCAAACCTTTTTTGAACTACCTTCAGTTCTTGAAGTAGTGGAAGATAATACGAGAAAGTTGATTAAATGCTCTGAGTTTACAAATGTTGTCAATGGAAAAAATTTTAAAGAGAAACTTCTACGATTTCCCAGTAGCGATATTGTAATTCCATACAATATATATTATGATGATTTTCAAATCAACAATGCACTAGGGTCACATACGTATTCTATCGGCGGCGTTTACTACAGCTTTCCAAGTCTGCCCCAGCATTTGCAATCAAATCTTGATTTCATATTCCATGGTGCTTTTATTCCAAGTAACCATTTAAAAAACTGCGGAAATCAAAAAACGTTTCATAATTTCGTTAAAGAGTTGAAACTTTTAGAGGATGGCATTGTTATAAACTCAAAAAAAGTACGATTTGTGCTAGCAGCGATAATTGGTGATAATCTTGGCATGAATTCAATATTAGGGTTCACCCAATCTTTTAGTGCAACCCGATTCTGCAGATGTTGTCGAGAAACTAAAGTTATGACGCAAACAAGCGTTAATGAAAGAAATTTAAGAACAAAAGAAAACTATGACGATGATCTTTTAGAAAATAGCTTGGAGACCGGTGTTAAGACTAAGTGTATTTTTAATGAGATCAATACATTTCATGTGGCTGAAAATGTGTGCTTCGACATAATGCATGATATCCTAGAAGGCATTTGCATGTACGAGGTTTCCAAGGTCCTTTGCTCATTGATTCACGAAAAAATTTTAACAATTGATATTATTAATACAAGAAAAAAGCTTTTTCCATATGGCGATATAAATATCGGTAATATTTCTCGTGATATATCTCGAATAAACTTAAAGTCAAATCATTTGAAAATGACTGCTTCAGAAATGTTATCTTTTATGAATTATTTACCACTAATCATAGGTGACATCATTCCTGAAAATAATAAATTTTGGAGACTAATTATATTCCTCATAAAAATAATTGATAGCGTAATGAAAACTCAGTTTACTGAGTTAGATGTTGCAAATTTAGAAATTCTTATTACTGAACATCACAAACTTTACATTGAGCTATATGGTAACCTAAAACCAAAGCACCATTTTATGTTACATTACTCTCGATCCATAAGAATGAGTGGACCCCTCAAACATTTATGGTCTATGAGATTCGAAGCAAAGCATAAAGAGGCTAAAATATATTTGAATATCGTCACTTCAAGACAGAATCCTTCAAAAACAATTGCAATTAAAAGTTCCTTCAAATTTACCAATATCTTAAAAAAGTATGCAAAAGGACTTCCGGAGCATTTTAATAAAGATGAATTCAAGTTTATAAATCTACAATGTTCTGATTTTTTATCAAATTTGAAGACTAATTCCTATTCCGTTAATTTTGAAAATATTTTGGCATCAAAGTCAGTTAAATACAAAGGTACAATATATAAGGAAAACTATTACGTAGGATTTTTGGACCGAAGATTTAAGCTGTATAAAATAAAGCTATTAATTTTACATGATAACGATATATAAGTACTCTCAGAACGCATTCTCATCGATGAATTTAACGAACACTTTCAAGCCTTTGAGGTTCTAGGATCCCAAAATAGGACTGAATTACTACAAATTAATAATTTTACAACAATGCCAATGAATATACATACAATTAACAATGGAAAAACTTTCCTCAGGGTTCAAACAACTCTATAAAAGTACTTTCTTGTATTAAGTTAAATAATTCAGTTATTTATGTTAATATGCACGCTGAATTGTTCTTCATCTCTTGTTACAAAAAAATTTAATAATTTTATTAAAAATTATGAATTGCTTTTTAATAAAATTTATAAAAAGTAAAAGATCCGTGTTTAATTTGTGATATAATACATTCCTTTTAAAATTAATTAAATTTTTATTTAATCTTGTGCTTAATAAAAACTTTCTAAATTCAAATAATTTTTTTTTAATTTGCTTTATAATAAAATTTTACTTAAATTCAATGAACCTTATTAAATTTGCACATTAATAACTTCTTATTAAAACCAAGAAAATTTTTATTAAATATTTTTTTTAGTAATAATTTATTTAATTTTAATAAACAAGTCATTGGGTGATTTTTTAAAACGTTTTTATTAAAATTTAATATGTTTTATTTAAATTTCCTACCATTTTGCCTTCAGTGTACAGACCGTAGGGGTCACCTTTTTAAATTTGTCATAGCTTCAGTATTTACATTCAGATATTAAAGTATGATATATCGATGTGTTTGTCTGTGGCAGACCAATTTTTTTAATTCAAAAGTCTTTGACCTCAAGTAACCTTTACATTATACCTCAAATTATACAACAAGGAATAAGCAAAAAAAAAATAAGCAACAAAAAGCAAAGTAAAATAATATAAATTTTAGTCGATCATATATCTCTGCGTGATTCAAGTTGGCTATATTTTATATATTCACGGAAGTCGAAACATTTTCCAATACATATTCTCAATTTTCAATCATATTTTCAATTCCATATGCATTTGAAACAAAAATCTCATTCGCATTAAAAAATACCACAATAAGTCCCATATCCACAAACAATTTAAAAAACATTTAGAAATACCACAAAGAAATATTGCTTACTAAAAAAAAAATTAAGAAGAATATTACCAAACTCCCACGGGAATTCAGAAAATACCCCGCTGAACTCCCACGCTAATTAAAAAATACCACGCTGAATTAAAAAATTTAATAGGAATTCCCAAAAACAAAAATTCCTAAAGGCAATTAAAAATTACAACGAATGGGATTTTTCCAACATAACTGGCAACGTTGCTACCAGCTGCTGATATTGGCCCGATTCAGCGAAAATATAATAATACGATCAAGCTACATGTTCCTCGAGCGGTGTCCATCTTAGGTATCGAAAAAATTATATGCTACTTTGGTTGAGCTGCTTATGCTCTTTTCATTTTGACAACTTAAAAAGCATGGCTGCAAATTGTTAATTGTTGCTGAAGTTGTGCTGTGAAGTGAAAATAGATAATTATTAATTATTAGAAGATTATTCTATTATTCTTCAATAAAGCTGTTAATTAATGATTTCTTGTGTGATAGGAATGCACAATAGTATAAACAAATTTTAGATGTTACAAAAAAACAACGAATGGTGAACAGCTGTTTGCCGTTTGACGTTTGGCAAAAAAGCCCATTCAGCAGAAAGTATCACTTTAGAAAATTATTGCTCTCGGAGCAATAATTGCTTTCGCCGCAAGCTTGAGAATTTTCGTGTGCGACGAGTGAAAAGCGGGATATAGTAAGCAAAGTTCTGTTTATTTTCTATGGAGTACAAATAAAACGAATGTTTTGTTATGTGTAGCTACAGAGGCAGTATGTATGTATACTACTACGCAAATTTGCGCATGCGTTACTAAGCATGCGTTGTGCTTTAAAAACTCCATTTATTTTTTAAATACCATAACAAATTCGAATTATTTATAATGTTTAGGTTAGATCAAATTCAATTTTTCAAAATATTTTTAATATTATTTATAGGCTTTTTGATCATATGTTAATATGCAATTAAAAACACAGTTTTAATTCATTTTTTTTCCCCGACGTTTCGTTGGCTATTTTCCAACATTTTCAAGGGATTTTTTTATTAAATTTCTAAAACAATTATTATCGAATTATTTATATTATGCATGATATTTTAACCATATTAAAAATTTATTTTGTTAATAAAAATTTTAATTTTAAATTACTTTTAAAATATACATATATGTATATGCTCCTTACTACAGGAAAAATAAATAATCTAAATTTACCCATATTTATTTCCATTAATTAAACATAACTTTGAATTACATTTAGTTTTAACCAACAAAACAAATGAACAAGAACAACAAATTCTTAACCAAAAATATCAAACGAAAACCTTTTATAAAACAAAACAAATTTTTACATGAATTTAATTGTGAGCTTCTTAGATCAGGCAAGTTTTAAGAAAGACAACAGCAACAAAATTTGTTTTTGAATAATTTTTATTCAGAAGATGAAATGCTTTAAAATAGTTTTGAAAAATGTTAATAAAAAACAGAATTTCTCCATTACTGTAAAAAAAGCAATTCGTCTATACTTACGATACTGTCGAAACTGTCTTTTTTTCTTAAATGATTTATGTTAAAATAGGATTAATCATACGCTGAGTATTTCAGAACATTCAAAACTGTAGCGAGATATGATGCTCATGGAAATTAGTTAGCACTTAATGACGCAATAAACGTAAAGATGTTAAGACAATTATTTGCTTAAGCCATAATGCCGTCACAAAACTGTCCGTTTTAATGTGTTTACACGGTTGTGACAATCTTTCTCAAGGATTTGATGTTGTTTTACACGCAAATTGAATTTGGATGTTAGAAAAAAAACTCAGCTATTTATTCAGAGAACAAAAATAAAATATTTTAAGATTGTGAATCAAATAATATCTCCACAAAGTTCAATACATATATCTGTGGTCACAAGGATTAATGACTAAACTCAAAATATCGTAAAAAAGCGATATGGAATTTACTTTATTGCCAATTTTTGGAAGTATGCAAATATCCATTTTTTGCCCAGAATTGATCAAAACTTATGTTTGCACATACTTTGTTTGTAACGGTTCATATATTTAAAAAAAATGGGTCGAAATTCGTGCAAATAAAATGTCGTTTTTTAAGATATTTTGAGTTTAGTCGTTATTCCTTGTGACCACAGATATATCAATATTTTCAATAAAATGTAATGCAATGAATGAATTCAAACTAAGAGTGTAATGATATGAAGTAACACCGGTTACTTGATAAAAAAACTTTTTGTAAACATTTAGCACAGAGTATATCTTTCAGCTAGTTAAAGTTAGCTATAAATTATTTTGTTGACAAAATAAAAACGAAAGCTTTTAAAAGCTTAACGTTATTTAGTTCAAGTTATTGTTGTACACGGAAACAAATAATTGTCTTGTATCGAGAAATTAGTTTTGCTTGATTTGAGAATATGTCAAATCAATCCTTATTTACTTGATACAAGCATTAAAGCCATTTATTAGATAACATTCTTATAATTCATATTAATTTCTAATGTTCACTATTATTAATGATTTCTTGAATCCAGAACAAATGATTCGAGTTGCTGGAACAAAACTTTTATTTAGACAATTGTGACCTTACATTTCCGAAATTATTTCGATAAGAGCTACACGGCGAGAAAAAAATGTTCTAAGATCAAGCCTGAACCGTTCATAAATAAAATTAGATCAATATAGCTCAAAACCACCCCAAAATATGCCATCCACCTTCGCAAGTTATGTCAGAAATTGGGCTTGAAATTTTTTTTGATAAACACATCAAATTGTGCTTAGTAAGAGTAATTTTGTGATTCCTTATAAAAAAAAAAAAAAATGTTCTTGTACAAGAAAAGAAACGACATTTTTTTCTTCGTGTTTATTTTTTTTTTTTTTGCTCGGTCACTTTGATGCTTTGCCTCTTGTAAATTTTTCGTCATATTTTCCCTCGATCGTTCATTGTGCCCCTTATGCATTTCATCAGTTCAGTCGGTTTTTGTTCCTTCAGCAGTTAAAAGTGCAGAAAATAGCTGAAAACACTATATTTTCATTGTTGAAATTAGATCAAATATGTTCAAAGCAAAATAAATAAAACATTGAAATTTTCTTATTTGAACAATGAAAATATGATGTTTTAACCTCGAAGAATAAACCTCAGCAACAACAAAGCAAGGCTTCGTTTCGTCGTTTTTTTTCTCGCACGTGTTTTTTTGTCTAGTTGATTAACAATTCCAAAAATTCGTAGATCGGGCATAAGTGGGAATATTAATTTTTTTGATTAACAATCAAAAGATGACATGAATTGGACAGAAGGGAGCATAATCAATTTTTGATAAACACTCCCAAAATGTCATAAATTGCGCACAAGTGAGCGCATTCATTTTTTGAAAAACAATCCAAATATTTCTTAGATTGGGCACATATTATTTTTTTGATAAGCAATACCAAAATTGCTTACATTGGGCACAAATGAGCGTATTTATTTTTTTGATTAACAATTACATTAGGGCTTGATATCAAGCATATTTGGCTAAGCTCAGAATCTCGCCCAAAATGAATTGGTTTGGGATTATTTGCATCCCAAATTTTCCTCCGTGTATTATGAATTTAATTGCGGGTTTTAGATTAAGTAAGTTTTTGAAGAAGGCAACAACAACAACAACAACAACAACTCTGTATAGAGTCAATCACACAGCTGACTATATAGCCTGTTTCAGAAATCGCTCATTTTTTCTTTAGTAGTCTTGAGTGATTTACCCGAAACACCCTGTCTTATGGCAACGCAAACACAAACACTTAAAATGTGCTTATTTTAGTTTAAGCCCTGTTATATTTGCGTTAACAGATCATTCTGAAAATTTTTAAAAAAATTACTCAGGGTGATTAGGGTTAAGCTGTGATCAATCCACTGTTTAAATCTTATATGATTCTACACTTGTTCGAACAAATTCGTAAGAATTATTATGTTCTCATCGGCCATTTATGGCAATCATATGACCTTAAAGAAGTAAGCCATGGTGTAATTAGAGAGCGTACCAAGGAGAATATTGCTGCTGTAGCCGCCAATGTCAATGAAGATCACGATATGTCAAATCGTCGCTGTTGTTAACAATTGGGCTTGTGTTATTCGACCACCTGGAACATTTTAAGTAGGGACCTCGGTGTGAAACCATACAAAATGCAGCTGGTGTAAGAACTGAAGCCAGATTACCTATATTTTCATTGTTGAAATTAGATCAAATATGTTCAAAGCAATATAAATAAAACATTGAAATTTTCTTATTTGAACAATGAAAATATGATGTTTTTCGATATGATAAACTCGAATTGTAGCAACAACAAAGCAAGGCTTCGTTTCGTCGTTTTTTTTTCTCGCACAACGTCGATTGTTTAGTGAATGGGCCTTAGAAAAGTTGGATGAAGATGCACTTTTTTGTGGGAAAAATTGTCTTCAGCGACGAAGCTCATTTTTGGCTCAATGGGTATGTCAATACACAAAATTGCCGAATTTGGTCTGAAGAGCAGCCAAAGGCAGTTCAAGAGCTGCCAATGCACCCTTTAAAATTCATGATTTGGGGTGCCGACGGCATCATTTAACCGTACTTTTTCAAAAATAATGAAAATCGTTGGTTTGTTGATTTGGTGGTTTGGTTGAAAATACAAGGTTTGTTCATTACCGACTGTTTTTTGATCAAAATGAAACAATTTGACTTGGTTGACATTTGGTTTTAACAAGGCGGTATCACATGCCACACGGCACGCGATTCCATCGACCTATTGAGAGGCGAGTTTCGTGAACAATTAATCTCACGTTTTGGTGCAGTCAAGATCAGCAGCCAAGATCATGCGATTTTACCCCCACTAGATTATTTTTTGTTGGGCTACGTGAAGTCTCTCATGTACAGGAATAAGCCAGCCACAATTGCAGCCCTGGAAGACGACATTGCAGCTGCCATTGGTGAGATACCAGCCGAAATGCTGGAAAAATTATGACAAAATTAGAGCTACATGAAATAATATTTAAAAAAGAAATTGCAGGCATTGATGTATCGCTCCAAATAAATATTTCATTCACTGTTGCATTTTTCCGTTTTTTTTAATTTTCAAAAACCAAACGCTTAAAAAATCACCCTTTATATATCTTTTTAAAGGCATGATATATTACGGTCCATAAGAAATGCCTTGTCAAAGATTCTATATTTGTAAAAATCTGTCCTCAGAAAAACTTGTAAAACTAAAGAAAAATATACTAAAGAAATGAAAGTTTAAATAAAATTAAAACTATTTACTTGCTTCAAAAAAATTATCTCTTACCCAAAAATCATAGTTGTTAAGTAATGATTACTCGTCGTAATCATTACTTATTCGATTCTTTTTTTCAAAAAGGTAAAATAATTGATTAAGTACGATTCTTTTCTGTTTCGTACTTTTCTGTTTTCAGTAATCAAAAGATTACGATTACAAATAATCAAAAAATAAAAACGAATACTTAAGAATACACAAAATAATCAAAAAGAATCATAAGTAATCAAAAAAATAATCCGATTACTTTTCGAGATTATTTTTGATTATTTTAAGAATTTCAGTCTTAGGTACAAAAAATTTTGTTAAATTTTATTAAAAAAAACAAAGTTATGTTTTTAATTATAAAACAAAGATTGACAAAAAACAAGAACGAGAACAACAATGTATTATAGTACAACATAAACGAAACAAAAATAAAACCTTCTTACTCTAAATTACTATTTACCTTCATACGCACTAATTTTTCAAAAGAAAAATCAGACAATGATTACCGTCTTGGAGTGTTTCTTGGAAAGAAAATAATCTCTCAACTGGCGCCGAGGACATTAAAGGCGTATTGAATGAAAGAAATGGTTCCTTCAACAAGCCATACTTTCGCCAAACCATTTCATCACTTGAATTGTCATTCAAGTAGCAGAAGAGTTGGTGTGTCAGTAGAGTTCGCTGATCGGGCTTATCGGTGTCCTGTGATGACCCACTTGTGTCAATTTCATCATCTGCAAAATCAAAAGTCTAAAAAGCTTTACTGAGATAAATTAATCTAAAAGATTGCCTCACCATAAAAATCGAAATCAAAATGTTTCGGTAAAGTCGTTTGTAAAGTAGAAATTGGTTTTAGCAAAATTGGTCAATTGGAAGGTGATGAGCAGGAGAGAAAAGCTTATATCTCATTTTATGCGAAAACACTAACAACAAAAAAGCTCACCCAACATGTTTGCCTAGCATACCCACGGCATAAGACTGAGATTCTTAAAATAATCAAAAAAGAATCAAAAATAATCTTGATAAGTAATCGGATTATTTTTTTTATTGCTTTTGATTCTTTTGATTATTTTGCGTAATCTCAAGTAATCGTTATAATTTTTTGATTATTTGTAATCGTAATCAATTACTAATCATAAACTTCTCCCTTAAAGATTATATAATCATTCCAATTCTTTAAAAAAGTAATCTAATTGATTACTAATCGTAATCTCAATTTAACATCTATGCCAATAATTATTTCTACAATAAACAATTTTTCTTAGTTTCAAAAATGATCTATTTGGATCCAGCACGATATTCTCAATTAAAAAAACAATTAAGTAAAATCAAGAAAAACTATTCTGAGACTAAGCAGTTTTTATTTTAAATCCTTTAGTGGATTCGCCCAATATATTGGACGAAAGTAATTATATCTATTTTGCAAAACTTTTTTTCATCAAATCGTTTGGTTCTATGAAAAAAGAAGATGAACCAACATAATAAAAATAAATTTGGAGAGATATTTGACAAGCAAAAAATATTTTTTTTTTTTATATTTTATAAAGAAACAGCAACCGGACAAAAATCAAATTTATTTTTTTTATCTCTTTATGGATTTAATGATAAGAATATTAAAAAGGTTTTAAAACAAAGATCTAAAGGGTTGAAGAACCTTCAAAGGATTACAAAAAAAAGATTTTGTGCCGAACAGGAGCAAAACAATTTTTTTTTACAACCTTGCAAAACGTAAGTAGCGCAGATAATAATCAAAGGTATATTTTCTCATCTTTTTAGAACCTAAATGATAGGAATACAGCCTCAAAAAATTCTTTTTTTCTAAGTTTAGCCTAGCCACTGAAAGGGTTAATGACATTCGATATAAATATGGATCGAGTTTTTAGCTCGATGCATAGTTTAATAAATCTTCAAATAATTTAGACCTACTAAAGGGATTTTGGCTAATTTTTTTAATATCAGATCCATTTGTAAAAGTTTCCTTGTACAATTCCAGTCTTTTATACAAAAATATGTTTTTTAAAAATTTAAAACTGATTATTTAAAAATTTTTAATTTTTGTGTTATATCATGTTGTTGCAATGGCCCTTGATATATTTTCTGAGTGCTAAAAAGATAATATTTAAATTGAGAATTTTCTGCATGAGTGAGAACCGATAGCCTTTTGACGTGGTAAAAGCCATTTTTTCTTTCCATGTACTGCATCACAATGATAAGATAGCCTATTGTTGAGATATTCGCCTCTACTCAATTCAGCTTTATTTGCAGAGTATCGCATTTTTTTTTTTGCTATAACTTGCTTTTTGAAAATAAATAACTTGGCAGTTTAAGCTGTTGAAGAATTTTTGCCCGAGTCAGAGTTCTTCACATCTTTCAATTAGTATGTTGAAGTTTTTGAACACATTTACAGAAAAGAGAACTAAATTCTATTAGTAAAACATGAATTATAGCACGTGGTTTTATTATGTTTTCTTAATATCAGTAATTATGGTGCTCTTTCGTGTAAGTTCAGAGATATAATAAAGCAAGATACTTTGTTTGAAGCAGCTTCTTAGAATAATAACAAAAAACCTTGTTTTTGTTTGTAACTTAAAGCTTATAGCAAAAAGCGTTTGTCCACGAGACACAGTGCAACAGCAGCAGCAGCAGCCGGCAGTAATAAACACTTCGCAAGCACATGAAGGTTTGTTGATAGTCTAAGAAAAGCTAGCGTTATAAAAATTAAATTTAGTAGATATTAAATGTCTACTTCACACTTAAACCAGAAAAAATATTTGAGACACAAAATGTCTTTTTTTTGGTTTTGTTATCTTTGTGAAGACTATAACGTATAAACAAAGTATATATGTATAATATGAAGATATAAAAGCCATAAATTTTTTAGAAATATTGCGTACTAATCTTAATTTTTTTGCATTATGTGTAGTTCTATCTTGTTTATTTCACAAAACCTCCACTTAACCAAGATTCGAACCGAGTTCGTCATTCAAAAACCTTTCTATCTACTACACTATTTTCAAATACGAAAATTAGATCAGAAAAGATCAATTGAAATTTAGAATAGATATGGTAATTGCAATGGTAATGTTAATGGTAATAGTAGTGCTAATGGTAATGGTAATGGTATTGGTAATGGTAATGGTAATGGTAATGGTAATGGTAATGGTAATGGTAATGGTAATGGTAATGGTGATGTAAATGGTAATGGTAGTGGTAATGGTAATGGTAATGGTAATGGTAATGGTAATGGTAATGGTAATGGTAATGGTAATGGTATTGGTAATGGTAATAGTAATGGTAACGGTAATGATAATGGCAATGGTAATGGTAATGGTAATGGTAATGGTAATGGTTAGGGTTATGGTAATGGTAATTGTAATGGTAATTGTAATGGAAATTGTACTGGTAATTGTAATGGTAATTGTAATGGTAATTGTAATGATAATTGTAATGGAAATTGTAATGATAATTGTAATGGTAATTGCAATACTAATTGCAATTGTAATGGTAATGATAATTGCAATGACAATTGCAATGGTAATTGTAATGGTAATTGTAATAGTAATTGTGATGATAATTGTTATGGTAATGGTAATGGTAATTGTAATGGTAATGGTAACGGTAATGGCAATTGTAATGGTGTATGTTATAGTAATTGTAATGGTAATGGTATTTTTAATGGTAGTCGCAATGGTAATCGCAATGGTAATGGTAATAGTAATGGTAATGGTAATGGTAATGGTAACGATAATGATAATGATAATGATAATGATAATGGTAATGGTAATGGTATTGGTAATGGTAAGGGTAATGGTAATGGTAATGGTAATGTAAATGGTAATGGTAATGGTAATGGTAATGGTAGTGGTAATGGTAATGGTAATGGTAATGGTAATGGTAATGGTTAGGGTTAGGGTTATGGTAATGGTAATTGTAATGGTAATTGTAATAGAAATTGTACTGGTAATTGTAATGGAAATTGTAATGGTAATTGTAATGATAATTGTAATGGAAATTGTAATGATAATTGTAATGGTAATTGCAATACTAATTGCAATTGTAATGGTAATGATAATTGCAATGACAATTGCAATGGTAATTGTAATGGTAATTGTAATAGTAATTGTGATGATAATTGTTATGGCAATGGTAATGGTAATTGTAATGGTAATGGTAACGGTAATGGCAATTGTAATGGTGTATGTTATAGTAATTGTAATGGTAATGGTATTTTTAATGGTAGTCGCAATGGTAATCGCAATGGTAATGGTAATGGTAATGGTAATGGTAATGGTAATGGTAATGGGTATGGTTATGGTTATGGTTATGGTTATGATAATGGTAATGGTTATGGTAATTGTAATGGCAATCGCAATGGTAATCGCAATGGTAATTGTAATGGTAATTGAATGGTGATTGTAATGGTAGTTGTAATGGTAATTGCAATATTAATTGCAATGGTAATTGTAATGGTAATTGTAATGGTAATGGTAATGGTAACGAAAATGGCAATTCTAATGGCAATTGTAATGGTAATTGTAATGGTAATTGTAATGGTAATTTTAATGGTAATGGTAATGGTAATGGTAATGGTAATGGTAATGGTTATGGTTATGGTTATGGTTATGGTTATTTATGGATATGGTAATGGTTGTGGTAATGGTAATTTTAATGGTAATCGCAATGGTAATCGCAATGGTAATTGTAATGGTAATGGTAATTGCAATGGTAATTGTAATGGTAATGGTAGTTGCAATGGTAATTGTAATGGTAATTGTAATGGTAGTTGTAATTTTAATGGTAATGGTTATGGTTATGGTTATGGGTATGATTATGATTATGGTTATAGTTATGGTTATGGTTATGGTTATGGTTATGGTTATGGTTATGGTTATGGTTATGGTTATGGTTATGGTTATGGTTATGGTTATGGTTATGGTTATGGTTATGGTTATGGTTATGGTTATGGTTATGGTTATGGTTATGGTTATGGTTATGGTTATGGTTATGGTTATGGTTATGGTTATGGTTATGGTTATGGTTATGGTTATGGTTATGGTTATGGTTATGGTTATGGTTATGGTTATGGTTATGGTTATGGTTATGGTTATGGTTATGGTTATGGTTATGGTTATGGTTATGGTTATGGTTATGGTTATGGTTATGGTTATGGTTATGGTTATGGTTATGGTTATGGTTATGGTTATGGTTATGGTTATGGTTATGGTTATGGTTATGGTTATGGTTATGGTTATGGTTATGGTTATGGTTATGGTTATGGTTATGGTTATGGTTATGGTTATGGTTATGGTTATGGTTATGGTTATGGTTATGGTTATGGTTATGGTTATGGTTATGGTTATGGTTATGGTTATGGTTATGGTTATGGTTATGGTTATGGTTATGGTTATGGTTATGGTTATGGTTATGGTTATGGTTATGGTTATGGTTATGGTTATGGTTATGGTTATGGTAATGGTAATGGTAATGGTAATGGTAGTGGTAGTGGTAGTGGTAGTGGTAGTGGTAGTGGTAGTGGTAGTGGTAGTGGTAGTTGTAGTGGTAGTGGTAGTGGTAGTGGTAGTGGTAGTGGTAGTGGTAGTGGTAGTGGTAGTGGTAGTGGTAGTGGTAGTGGTAGTGGTAGTGGTAGTGGTGGTGGTTATGGTTATGATTATGGTAATGGTTATGGTTATGGTTATTTTTATGGTAATAGTTATGGTAATGGCAATTATAATGGTAAACGCAATGGTAATTGTAATGGTTATTGTAATGGTGATTGTAATGGTAGTTGTAATGGTAGTTGTAATGGTAATTGCAATATTCATTGCAATGGTAATTTTTATGGTGATTGTAATGGCATTTGTTATTGTCATAGTAATATTAATAGTAATAGTAATGGTAACGGTAATGGTAATTGTAATGAAAATGGTAATTGTAATGGTAATTGTAATGGTAATTGTAATAGTAATTGTAATATTAATTGTAATGGTAATTGTAATGGTAATTGTAATGATAATTGTAATGGTAATTGTAATGGTATTTGTAACTGTAATAGTAATTGTAATGGTAGTGGAGATGGCAATGGTAATTGTAATTGTAATTGTTATTGTATTTGTAATGGTAATGGTAATGGTAATGGTAACGGTAATAGTAATAATGATAATGGTAATGGTAATGGTAATGATAGTGGTAATGGTAATGGTTATCGTATGGAATCAGTAACCATCAGTTATAAATAAAGTTTCACTTTTGAATCTCAATTTATTTTTCCAGACCTCAATTGATATTCTCTGATTTTTATGTAGACTTTCTGAATTGACACAACTCTTTTCTGATTTTTAATTGGATTATTTAAATTTCTATTTATCTTTTTTAAATTCCTATTGATCTTATCTGAATTTCAATTTATATTTTCTGAATATCAAATTGAATTTCTAAATTTGAAAATTGATATTTTCCGATTTTAAATTGATCTTAATTTTTAATGGGTTTTCTGAATTGTATGCAGATTTTCTAAATTAAAACCAATCCTTTCTAAATCCGACATGCAGTTTTCAAGTTTCTATTCATCTTTTCAAAATCTCTTTTGATCTTTTCTGAATTTCAATTTATCTGTTTTGAATTCAAAATAACATTTTTTAATTTCAACTGATCCTTTCTGAATTTTAAACGGAGTTTTTGAATTTCAAGTAGAATTTTCTAATTTATGTTACTCTTTTCCAATTTGCAAATGTAATTTCGGAATTTTAATATTTCGGAATTTATTTTAATTGTCATTTCTAAATAATAGTTGAAGATGGCGTAATCCATACTGTTATATAAAACTGAAGGGAAAGTTTTTTGCTTCAGGTGAACGCAAAAATTACTGGGCCGATTTTTATAAAATGAGTTCTTAAATATCATATTTGTGCTACAGCACATTTTAAGGATATTTTTCTTTCAAAATTTGAATAATAAGTTATTTGATTAAAGAGTTAAGTTCTTTTAGATATCATCCCAGCTACCACTCATTGCTTAATCGTTATATTTTCACGCGTTTGTGTTGCGTTAGTTTTAATAAACTCCATGTTGCAATCTTCTCTTTTCTTTTTGTGCTCAGCTAGCATAGCGGATCAAAAAAAAGATAAGCAGCGACCAAAGTTAAAAGTTAGATATATATACAAAAGCGGAGCAGCACTTCCAAGAGAAAGGAAGAAATTTTTTATTTTGCCTGACATGTAAACGAGCTCAGCCGCTTCAAGATCCTGTGAAAGATCCAGTTTCTCTCACAAATTATTTAATATTAAATAAAAGACGCAAGTTTTAAATATAATTCCAGAATTTTTCTTTCTTGAAAAATTCGTTCTGATAATAGTATCCTTGTGGCGGCCGTAGCCTAATGGGTAGAGTGCGTTTCCGCAAAGCTAAAGAACCGCGGTAGCCCGGGCTCAATTCCAGCTCAGGCAGAAAGTTTTTCAATTGAATTAATTTTTCTGTTCGGTCGTCACCTCTCTGCAGATAATGGCAAACCTCAGAGAGTACAAATTGCCATGTAAAGCTTCTTAAGAACATAAGCCGTTCGGAGTTGGCATAAAACCCGTAGGTCCAGTTCTCGATCATTTGTGATCAAACATTTAATAACACGCACAACACAATTGATCAATAGAAGCTAGGTCAAAGTCCTTCCAAGGGCTGAAATGGCCAGTTTATTTCTTTTTTGATAGTATCCTATGTATGCAGCGTTACATAACCATGGCGTGGGTGTCTGTGTGTCAGAAGTGTGTTGGCTTATCGTTCCGTCGCTCTTGCGCCAGTTGTAGCTACTCCTTTGTTCTCGTAATCGCTTTAGGAATCAGTATTCAGCAGGGTAATCTTGGTTATTGTTTCAGTAAATAGTCTTCGGATATGTAATCGCTTAGCAAGTGGTATTCAGATAAGTAAACGCTTGGTAATTGCTTCAGTAATCAGTCTTCGGTTATTTAATTGCTTAGTTACCGGTATTCAGCTAAGGTATCGATTGGTAATCGCTTCAGTAATCAGTCTTCGGTTATGTAATCGCTTTCTTACCGGTTTTCAGCTAAGCCATAGCTTCAGTAATCTGTATTCGGTAATGTCATCGCTTAGTAGCCGGTATTCAGCTAAGTAATCGCTAAAGAATCGCTTCAGTATTCAGTCTTTGACTATGTAATTGCTTAGTAACCGGTAGTCGGCTAAATAATGACTTAGTTATCGCTTCAGTATTCCGTATAGTAAAGACGCAAGTTTTCGAAATGCGGTAAAAACGCAAGTTTTGAATATAATTCAAGTTATTTCTTTATTGAAAAATTCGTTCTGTTAATAATATCCAATGTATGCAGCGTTAAATAACCAGGGCGTGGGTGTCTGTCTGTCAGAAGTGTGTTGGCTTATCGTTCCGTCGCTCTTGCGCCTGTTGTAGCTGTTCCTTTGTTCTCGTAATCGCTTTAGTAATCGGTATTCAGCTGGGTAATCACTTGGTTATTGCTTCAGTAAGTAGTCTTCGACTATGTAATCGCTTAGTAACCGATATTCAGCTAAGTAATCGCTTGGTAATCGCTTCAGTAATTGGTATTCGGTTAGGCAATCGGTCGTCGGTAATCGATATTGTATTCGGTTTCTCTGTGAAAAATTCTAAAAAAGAACGCGAATATAAAAACACACTTTTTTAGGGGTGGTGTTCCCTCAAAAAACTTTTTGAAATTCTAACGTCAAGACGATGACGTGAGATGAACACCCCATATCGACCACGGCTTAAGGTCACTGCCCACGACACGAAACTGCAAAATATTACTACCATGTGTTCTTATGTATAAATGCTCAATAAGCAGCTACGAAACGGCAACGACTGTTGACGACGATGAAGAAGCCGGTGGTGATCGTTGCAAAGAATTCTGACCGGCATGTCGTTCGCTATGTTTACAAAAATTACAGTGGAATCCAACCACTGTGCAAAGAAAAAAATTTGCCAAAACAAAAAGCATAGGATGAATCCGAAATCTACAATTTTATTAATTTTCTAAATCTTCTTCATCTAAAAGCAAAGCTATTAAAGCTAATTGTTTATTAGAAAATACTGCGGTATTTTTTATTGTTTTTTTAAATTAAAAGTTTTGTTGCCGTTCCGTTAAGTGTGCATTGATCATTACGTTGCCGTTTTACAGTAGTTTCGTTAAGTGTCATAGTGGCCAGCGACCGATAGAGTTGTGAGTACATCCCGAAAGAAGAAGCCAACTTTTTTGATTTTTACACTAATAACCGAAAAAAATTCATATCAGAAAATAACTGTCATTAGTCAACCTTAAAAAATTTATTCCTCAAAAATAAGAAATATGCAGCAACAAAAACAAACTGTTCCTAAAAATAAAAAAATATTCATAACGACTTTTTTTAAATTGCCCAACTTTTTCTGCTGTGAAATATAGAATAACTGTTATTTTCGATCCCTGGTTTGTGAACAATTTCTTTTTGAGAAAATTTTTATCAAAATGTATATATATTTTTTAGATTTTTTTTCGGTTCCTTTCTACATTTCAGAAAGATCAGGTTTTAAAAGGAATTTGATTAAGAAAATCTTAAATTTCTGATTAATACTTATTTGTTATAGTTTTGTATAAATGCATTTTTTTCTTAAAAAACCACTTAAAAATAAATTATAAAAAATTTTTAAAAATTTTGAAAACAATAGCACATAATTTAATAACGGGAGCTAAAAAATTTGAACAGCATTTAATGTTTTGTAAGCTTAGAATTTTTATTTAAAATACGTTGTAGTTATTAAAAACAGCTGGTAATCAGTCAAACCTCAGCTATTGGTTAAAAACTCTATTGCTTCCATTTTTTTCGCACTAACAAAGCAACAGTCAAGGAAAAAGTTTAGCTATTAATCTTTTTTCTGATTAACCGCGATAAGATAATCAATATCACTAGAAAACCAAGACTCTATCAGCTCAGTGAAAAATTAAGAAAACCATTTCAGTCACAATTACTGTAATGTTTACAGCATTTATAATTTTGCCGATAATTTTCTCTAATAACATTTAATACAAAAGCCAAAGTACTCAAATTTGAATAAAATGTTTTTCATTTTTATAATAGTGACGTTGGGGATTTATTTTGTTGTAAATATACCTTTAACTTACAATAATATAAAAAAAATTTACCATAACTACATATCTTGCAGGTATTTTTATGTAGCAAGTTTAACACTGATGACTCTGCAGGTCGAACAGTCAACGAAGTAAGGCGAAGACCTGCCGATGGTGCGTATAGTAAGCAATAAGGATTATTTTTATTAATATGGCGAGTTCTTTTGATCTTTTAATGTGGAAAAGACTCCTTTTATACTCATACTTAGAGACTTGCTCGATCAAGTTACGCGATAATTGAACTTGTTGTAAGAAAAAACCGAAATGAGGAAATGAAGCAAGCAAGTGAGATAAAAATATTACTTTTTGATAGTTTAAATTTACTAAAGCGCTTTGTTGAGTACAGTTAAAGTGCTTCTCAAACTGTTTTAAGCCACCGCGTCTGTTATTGTCAAACTTTTAATCCAGTGTTTCTGAAACTTGCTTCCAAATCTAGAAGTCATAGCTTCTAAAACCTAGAAATACTACACAATGCTTTGGATGTAAGAATTTGAATTGATAGTTGTGTCAACTTTCAAACACTGGCGATTGTTATCTGCAAACATTTTACTCTAACTTCCTAGCCCCCTGATACTTATTCAACAAGACATTTTGTACAATTTGGCATTTTAGGCCAAAATTTAGAGTACATTATCTTTTACGAAATCTTTCTTAAATATCTTGGTATTAACTATTAAAAAATTTACAACTTTTCATCTACATCTATATCTATTAGACCGGGTCAAATTTTTTGTCTACAAAAAGTATAGCAAAAACAATATCTATGGGCAATGTTAAGAAACTTTGCCGAAGAAACCATTGGACTGAAGTCAACATTGAGCCGCCGGAAAAGTCGTTTAAGTGTGGAAGTCCAAAAAATACTTTCTCATACAAATTAGATTGAAAAATTATTAATATTTTTCTAAAAACTTGCTAGGAGAAATTTAATGGTAACGAGGAGCTTATTTTGGATATATACTTTTTTCTAAGGAATCCGTCAAAGTTCGCTACATTAGAAGTTTTTGGTTTCAGAAATTTATTTGTATGCATTTGAAATACAATAGAAAAAGTATATTTAAATTTAATAAACATTAACCTTGATATTTTTAAATTTTTGTAATAAAGAATTTCTAAATTTTGCAAATCTTTTTTACTTTTCACTTTGGGTACTTTACACTGAATTTCTAATGTCTCTGCCATAACTCCTTCGCGATTTTTGAGGGTAGCAAGTCCTGAAACGCTACTTAAGAGCTGAACATGTCGTTCTATTGCTTGTTTAGAAAAAGCAATATCGGAGTCAAGGAACGGTGTATCTTGAAAGTCAATTTACTCTACCAAATGTTCGCATTGGAATATTTGCTGTAAATGGTGCTTCAAATAAAATGTTGTCATCATTCAAATTAATAATATCGAAATAATCTGAGCAATTAAAGTTCATAATTGGTTTTTTAAACGGACCAAAAATCCACTTGGCAAGAATTTATAAAAATACTAGCTGAAACCCGGTATGTTTCCGTCACGCCCCCATGTCCAACGCCCATAACATGTTAAGGCCGCTTTACATTATCCCACTGTGTGTTAACACATGTCAAAATTTTCATGTGTGATAGAAAGTGCGATGGTGTAAACAACGGAAAGCAATGTGTGTTCTGATTTTTTTGGCATGTCGTACCACATTTTATTTTTTGGTTTGTTTCTAATTTCATCACACATTCTATCCCACCAGAGATGCATTTTACCATAAACTTACTTGAAATTTATTATTTAAGTGAGAAAATTTTAAGCTCGTAATGTATTTTCAAATGGAATAACAGAAGGAAGCAGTTTTACAGCTTATTGAACTTTGTAGGGGCAAAAATTCATTAAAAACCGATTCATTAATCAAAATTTCACGTTTTAGTATAGTGTAAAGTATAAAAATGCGGTGCGACTCTGTGAGATAGTCTAAAAGCGAAAAATTAATTTCTTCATACAAAAATTAAAAATGACAGCATGATGAAATTCAATAATACTTTCTATCTCACATGTAGTAACACACAGTAGGACAATGTAAAGCGGCCTTTATCAATTAAACAAATGCATGTGTAAACTGAGGTCGAATACTGAATTCCGAGGCTGTGCGACCTACAACTCCAAAGCTACTCGATATCGCAAATTTGGGTTGTATGGGAAGTGCCGCGCCCCCTTATCTCATCGACTCCAAACTGCATAGGAACGCTCTCAAGATGTTATTTTAAATTCAAAAATAATTCCATAAAGATCGGCTTAGCGGTTTTTTCGTCTATACGCGATATACACACATATCCATCATACAAAAGTACTAAAATCGTGATTACAAAATGGGGGTGCGGGTAGGAGGGTGAAAACACTCTACGACCTATTCGCATACCTGCAAATATAAAAAAATTTCATTAAAATAGGTCGAACCGTTTCGGAGGAGTGCGACCACTAACACCGTGACACGAGATTTTTATATATTATAACAGTGGTTCTTAACTGACTTCTCAGCTTTATTATACATAAAAACAAACAATAGGTCAAGACTAGGCCAACCTAGTCCAAATATACAAAACTATGTGATGTTTTGAGCCAATTTCAATATTTTTAAACATGCAGACATTTAAATAATTTCAAACATTTTGGTGCATAAATCGTTCTTTAATGATGAATAGTTTCGCAGTTATTACGACAAAACTAAAAAAACAAGAACAATTACCACAAGTGACGTATAAAACTAAAATCATTGAAAAAATATTTGTTTCTAAGAATGCAGTCATGTGGGTAATGTAATTACAAACATTTTGGTGCATAAATAGTCCTTGTAGGATGTATGGTTTGGGAGCTATGTCGAAAAACCAAATGTTTTGTCCTACTATAACTCCAAAAAGTGCTCTATAACTCCTAAACTAGCAGCGATAGACGAAAATATATTTTGACAAAGACGTAACCCACCTTAAGGACGATGCTATTGTGTTCATTTTAATTCATGAATCGTCCTTGTCTGATATGTAGTTTGAATTTTATGGCGAATTTTATGTCGAAAAAACGAAAAAAAAAGTTCACCAAAAAGGACATATGAAAATAAAATGTAATATTATTTTTACAATTTTTGCATGGATGCAGACTTGTAGGCTAAGGCTTAACAAACATTTTGGTGCATAAATGCAATCCGACGTTTCGTCACTTGTTTGGCAACAACTTAAGGGGAAATATTTTATTTTCTCCTAAAAACACAATAATTAACAATTTATCAAAATAATTAAAAATTAAAGCAATTAACAATTAGTTTACATTTGAAAATTGCAATTCAACAGTTATGGTCAATAACCTCTAGAACATATTTAAATAAAATATAAAAACTCTTTGATCAAAGGATTTGTCAACAATCAGAATTACCAACACATTTTTAAATAAAAATATTTTTTTAATTTTTTTTTTCATGTTAAATGTTAAAAATTGTTTTTAAAAAGTTTGCTGAAATATGGTTTTTAAGAGCCAATGTTCTCATTTTTTGTTATTATTTTTTTATATGAAGTTGAATTATATACATATTTTTTTTTAAGTTGATACGAATTACAAATTTATTGACGTTGAAAAAATTTTTAGGGTTTGACGTGAACGTGGAAAGAGAGGGGCTACCAAAAACGGTTGAGAACCACTGTATTAGAATATTACTCAATAATTTTTTAAAATCATTTGTATGAGAATGTACTTTTCTGGCTTCCAAACTTGAACGAATTTTCCGGCAGCTCGATATTGACTTCAGACCTGTAGATTTCGTTTTTGCTATTCTCTTTGTCAATTTTTTTTTCCATCAGTACAAATTGACCCGGCCTCTATGCAAAACTTTTTTATTATTCGATATTTTTGATATTTTCTATTCGAAATTTTTATAATAAGTATATTTAATTATATTGTCAAAATACAACAATTTTCTTCTTGTCTAAAATGGAAAGAGTAAATTTTTTCCAGACATTGAACTGTTCTTGGTATAGGTCAAAAATAGGTCAGTTCCAAGAATTACATTACTAAAAATGACAATGAAAAACAAACGCTTCAATATGGAGAGATTTACGGATGGATCTAAAATCGGGAGCGGATATCTTCAGATAGCGGATAGAGAGCGGATAAAGACTGTCACCATTCTTTTAAACCTTGCTTTGAATTGTGAAATAATCCCATCCATCATTTCCTTCACGGAATATTTCTGTGTATTAGTAAAACCCTTTTTAAACAATGCATCTAACAGAGATGTAAAAGAATGCATTCAATTTGATTTTATTTACAAAAATATTAATCAGTGAAAAACGAAATAAGAATCCATTTCTTACGGGATTTCCATTTCTTAAGAAAAAGGAAATGACATAGGACAAAAGTGAAAAAGGAAATCACATTAAGTTTTAAAAAATTTTCAATTATTTATTTCAATTATTCATTTTCATTATTCACAATATTGAATAAATGTATTTATATGAATGAAATTCACAAAAAATTTCAAAATTTTCAGTTCCTCTTTTTTTTATTTAGTTTTCATTTTTTAATTCATTATTCATTTGTTATTCATTATTCTTTTTTTATTTTTTTATTTATTTTTTTATTAATTTTTTTATTAATTTTGAAAGAAGCAAGCATAAGTACAATAAGAGCAAATTCTTTTATAGTTCAATATAAGTTAACCAGTAAGAAATAATAACAACTCAAAGCAAATTAAAATGAAGCAAAAAAAATAATAATTATAATTAAAAATAATTCACAATCTAGGAAAATAAAATAATTTAATAGAATTAATGCAATATTTAAATTAAAAGGTTTTATTAAAGAGTAAATAAAAAATTTAAAAAAGAGAGATAAGAAAAAGGAGTAAAAAAAAGGAAACAAAGGAGCAGAAAAAAAGGAAAATACTGATTGCCTAAAAGTGGCTCTTCAATTGAGCTCACTAAGACTTCGTGGCAGAGCATTCCTCGGAACTATCATGAAATTCATTATTACTTTTTTAGTCATTAACCATTTGTTGTTCATTATTAATTTTTTATTCATTATTCACTATTAATTCATTATCAATTTGTTAATCATTATAAATTTTTTATTTATTATTCATTTTTTAATATTATTCATTACTTTTTTATTCATTATTCTTTTTTTATTCATTATAAATTTTTTATTCATTATTCATTTTAATTTAATATAATTTTTTTATTTATTATTCATTTGCTATTCATTTCTTATTCAATAGTAATTTTTTATTCATTTTTCATTTGTAATTCATTTGGTATTCATTAGTAATTTATTATTCATTATTCCTTTTTTTATTCATTATTCTTTTTTTTATTAATAATTTTTTTATTAATTTTTTATTCATTATTCTTTTTTTATTCATTATTAATTTTTTGTTCATTATTCATTTTTCATGTGATAAGCATTATTCATTTGTTATTCATTATTCATTTTAATTCATTATTATTTTTTTAGTAATTATTCATTTGTTATTCATTCATTTGTTATTCATTAGTATTTTTATTCATTATACATTTTTAATTCATAATTAAATTTTTATTCATTATTCATTTTTTAGCCATTAATCAATTGTTGTTTATTATTAATTTTTATCCATTATTCATTTTAAATTCATTATTCATATTTTTGTTCATTATGCTTTTTTTCATTATTTATTTTTTATTCATTATTAATTTTTTTATTCATTATTCTTTTTTTATTCATTATTCTTTCGTTATTTATTATTGATTTCATATGAATTATTCATTTGTTTTCATTATTCATTTTTTTTCAATATTTTTTGTTTAGTCATAAATCGTTTGCTGTTCATTATTAATTTTTATTCATTATTCATTTTAAATTCATTATTCATGTGTTATTCATCATTAATGTTTAATTCATTACTAATTTTTTAGCCATTATTCATTTGTTATTCCATTGTTATCCACTAGTAATGTTTTATTCACTATTAATTCTTTATTCATTATTTATTTGTTTTTCATTATTCGTTTGTTATTCCTTATTAATTTTTTTTCATTATTCATTTCTCATTCATTATTAATTTATTTATTCATTTTTATTTTTTATTTATATTCATTTTTTATGTATTGTTCATTTGTTATTCATTATCCATTTGTTATTCATTTGTTATTCATTAGTCGTTTTGTATTCATTATTCATTTTTATATTTATTATTATTTTTTCATTATTTTTTTTTTTTATTAATAATTTTTTAATCATTAGTCTCTTTTTATTCCTTATTAATTTTTATTCATTTGTTATTCAATATTCATGTTTATTCATTATTCATTTTTTAGTATTTAATCATTTGTTGTTCATTTTTATTTTATATTAATTTTAAATTTATTATTCATTTGTTATTCATCAATAATTTTTAGTTCATTATAAATTTTTTATTCATGATTCATTTGTTATTAATTTTTTTCCACTAGTAATTTTTTTATTCACTATTCATTTTTTATTCATTGCTTATTTATTGTTCAGTATTCATTTGTTATTCATTATTCATGTTTTTTCATTATTCATTTTTTATTTATTATTAATTTTTTATTTATTATTCTTTTTTAATTCATTATTCATTTTTTATTCAATTTTCATTTGTTGTGCATTATTCATTTGTTATTCATTATTTATTTGTTATATATTATTAATATTTCATTCATTATTCATTTTTTATACATGGCTTAGGATTCGGTCTATGTTTTGAATAAAAAATTTATAAATAATTGCAAATGAAAAATAATAAAAAAAAATAATAACGAATAAAAACCTGTTAACATTCATTGAATAATGAATATGATGTGAATAATTGATAAGGAAGTATTTGTGTTGTATTAAAATTCTCTATTCTTTCATTCCCCATGCTTCTCCTTCTCTTTACTATTAATTTGATTGTATCCGTGTGTTCCGTTATCTATTGAATATTTTTATTAATTTATAAATAAAACTAATTTTTATATAATTTTAACTAAAACAACTACACGTATGTGCCACGCTTGGTACATACCGTACTGTCGCTTTTTCTTTTCATCGCGTTTCGAACCACAACGGTGCTAAAGAAGTTTCACTTCAAAAGGAATAATTGGAAATTCTGAAATTCTTTGTGAATGTTATTTCTTTTCGAACAGCATTCCTTATTTTTAATAACGAAAATTAATACTTTATCAATTTTTTTCATTTGAATGTGAATTAAAAAAATTTTGTATGAACTAATTTTGCATTCATTAAATGGATTCTTTGTCGTTATTCAGTTGTACTTAGGTTAGGTTAGTGTGGCTGCCTCAAACGAGACATACTTAGGCAAATGAAGCCCATTGTGATATCAAGGGTTAATATTTCCAATCTCTATTTAAACCAATTTGAGCTGTTTACTAAGCCTAGGACTCGGTAAACCGAAGATTCCGAGAGTTCGTCAAGGTCATTGAAAAACCATTTGCCTAAGTGGAGGAAGCGTTTTTGAGCCAGCGCTGGGCAAGTGCAAAGCAAAAGTACTCTGGATTCTTCCTTCTCCTCATCTCTACAGCTTCTGCAGAAGTCGTTGTGGGGTATGTTCAATCTCTGAGCGTGTCTGCCAATAAGGCAGTGCCCTGTAAGGATCCCTACCATGGTGCTGATCCATGGTATTCTCTACTGAGAGAAATGAGTTCTTTTGAATGCTTTGGGGTGAGTTTGGGTCAGATTTGCAGCGTTATATTACACGTGTTACCTGCTGACCATTTGTTGTTGGTTTTGATGCCAGATTACTCATGTGTATGGAGTTTACATGTGGTGAGAGAAATACCAAGGTTTGGCTTATCTGAAGATAGTTGTTTGGTAGAACCTGTACCAGCGAGTTCATCTACTTTGCAGTTACTTAGAAAATCCGTCCAGACGTACTTAAAATTCTGAATATGAATGCAAATTTTACAGCTCTAGCATTTAAACAATCTCTATAGGAAAATCAATTGGTTTTTGTTTCAACACAATAGCGCGAAATCCACTCTAATCACATACATATTTTCTGAAATTTAATCAAAGATTTAAAACTATGTAATGAACAAGGAACTTGGCATTAAATACAACTGGCCACTGCTAATTCATAAAATATTTACTTGTACATTATTAATTCAATTCAATATCAGTAAATTTCACTTTGTAGACTCTGCCTAGAGAATGAAGAATACTCTATATCCCTGCTCACTGAAATCCTGGCCTTCTTCAAGAAAGGACCTGGCCTTCTTCATAACCTTTCTATGTAGCGAAATAGCTGACCTTAGCCTCTAAAATTTCTTATATTTTCTAAAAAAAATTTGTAAAAAATCTTTTTAAATCGTAGATGTAGATCGAATAAGCACTAGATGAAAAAATATATGTCAATCAAAACAAAAACTGCAATATTACAATTAAATTTTAATTTAAAGAATTAATGCTTTTCATGTCATAACAGTGCTTTACTGTGTTTTATACTTTTTTGCATTATTTTCTATAATACTGTTTTTTCGCCATGCCAAAACCCAAAATCAAATTTAAAACAACACAAAACCGATAATAGTGGTATTTTCCCTTAACATCTCCGATAAGATTATTCCAATCAATATCGATATGGCAAGACTATGCCATGTTAATTTTATGTTGAATTACTTACTGCATTCAAAAATTAGTTAGTCAGAATTAAACTCTTTAAGAGTAAATCACTAAAGTAAAGAAATAAAAATGGTTTTCGTAATTTTTTCATCAATTATGATCATACTATGTCTTGTTGTAAATATTTCAGTACAAGCATAAGAAGGAATATAATCCAACTTCTTTACAGATACTTTTGTTTTGGATTTTTAAACCGAACAAACATACAGATCAAACGGCAAATCGAACCAGACAAACATCTACCGAAGGTGCGTATCATAAAGTGTAAAAGTTGCACTTAAAACGTTTAAGACTGTTAAAAATCAATAGTGTTTGTTATCAAGTGATTATTGAAGAAGCAATGCCGAGTTCTTACTAGTAAAGCTAGTGATTCTTCTTTAACCCTCAAATAAGTCTCTCGTGCAATTCATATAACTAGTAGCACCGGCGGTCTAAATTCGACCGAATGTCTGTGGAAGCAGTGAGCGATAATGAACACTTACTAGCGTATGTAATTGGGTACAACTAGTTAGCAATTTGGGTAACAAATTTTATTCATTTTCTAAAAGCAGACTATTTCAAAAGTATTCTCTAAAAATGTCAGACAAATCGAGTTATTTTTTATGGAGATAAACAACTTTTATAGAGGTTTTTTTTATCTGCATGCAGATTGTAGTTAAATCTTTAAACGCATTTTTTTCAAAACCATGTTTGCAAAGTCCTCTTGATTAAAGAAGAATTTGTTTTTGTTGGACGCCAATTTTGTCCAAAAGCAAAAATCTTGAAAATGGGGTAATTTGTAATAAAACGTATATTCGTTGTTTATTATCCGATTTTAATAAGTAAAGTACCGTTGAAAAGATATTTTAATAAAACTTCTGAAAATTTTTTGATAATTTTGGGTTTTTTTTACCGGGGTCGCCAACTCTTATTACAAACCTTTCATTTGCTTATATATGAAAGGTTATTTCGTTAAATTTATTCTTTTTTTTTAAGCAATCAAAATGCGCTCTCGCTCTTTTGAGTTATTTTTGCTATGAGTTTGTTACTTTTAAACAGTGGCCGCCACCTTGGGATCTTAAGAGCTTTCTCGTTTCACACGCATTCTTACGCTCTCTCGCTCAATCACCATTGAGACAGCAACGAGAGCGCTGTTTATGACACTCCACAGCGAGAAATTTAATGTATGAATATGGCAAATGTAATTGTGTATATGTAATAAATATTTTATGATTTCAAACGCATTTTAAAGAATGCAATGCGTCTTATGCTATGTTTCGTTCAAAGGAACGACGAAAAACCATTGAAAAGACTTTATGAATAGTCTCATAAGGATGTTCAGGAATTATATGATGTACGAAATATTGTAAAATATGTAATCATTTTTTTCGTTTAACAATTAAAAAACAAAAACATTTCATTATAACTAAACAACGTATTCAAATAAGAATTATAACAACCAAAAGTTTAGAATTTCAGTTTTAACATAACGAAAAAAATATAGCATACAAAACACAAAATTGACTTTAAAATCTATTTCTTTTATAGAAATACTAAATTCAATATTTTATTTGACCACCGTTAGCTAAAATAAGTCAATCAATGAGCGAAAGGTGAAAATTGGAATATTTTTTCATTCTGCCTCTATACATTGTTTCATCTCCTTTAAGGACTCAAATTGTCGACCACCAGTGTAGACATGTTGATACAGAATTGATCGAATATTCTCTATTGGATTTAAGTCTGGACTGATAGCCGGCCACAACATTAAATTTGTGGTTTTTTTTCAGCAAATAAAGCTTTTGTTGCCCTGGCATTATGTATCGCAGCATTATCTTGCTGCAAAATCCAAGGCTCGTTACAATAATTTTCCGAGAAGTCAATTAAAACATTATCCAAAAGTTCAATGTAAAGGCCAAACCAAAATAGATGATTTGCTCCGTAACGAGTAAAAACGAAAGTGTTCGGTTAAATACATTTTAATGTAGTTACCCAAAATGAGCAAACGTAACTGAACGAAATTAAACGAAACAGTTTCACAAGACGTATTGTTCCGTAAGAGTCTAACTTCTAGCGTAGCAACTCGTCGTCAACAGCTGTGCAGAGTGCGTTTTTATTTTATTTTCATCAATTTGTTTCAATTTCGCCATTCTTTCACACATCTTTCGCAAATCTTTAATAAAAATTCTAAAATGCACAAATTAAATAAATAAATAACACTCGATTGGCAACTGATCAGCCGATTCAGACGAGTTGAGCAACTCGTTTCATTTTGGGTTAAATCCGTAAACATCCGCAGCGAGTGCAGACGTTCGTCAAGTTGCTATCGTCTCGTTTCGTCTATTTTGGTTGGGCCTTAAGAAGCTGCACTCATTTTATGGCTGATAAAGCATATAGGGCAGGTCCATTATAGCCGAAAGCTGCCCAAATCATTAGTGACCCACCTTGAAAATTTCCTTTGCTTTTTTTACACAGCATGTCGTTAGAGGGAAACATTCCTTTCCGCTGTCTTAAAAATTGAATTGGAAGCAGTCCTCTCACCTGTTCTGAAAATTAATGTGGAAACATTCCTCTCCCTTGTTATGAAATGCCCGGCCAGGATTCGATCCTGGAACCTCTGAGCGACAGTCAAGCGCGCTAACACTAGACTATCGAGGCCACCTAGTAAAACATGTTTTTTTAAAGACAGAAAACAAGAATTCTATAGTAAGCGGCTCGGAAACAATGGTATTAATATTTTCTGTTATCATTGCTTGACAATAAGTAAAAGTTTTCACATAAGCTTTTAAAGAGAAATGAAAATTCTTCAATCAGGCCCTAGTTGAAGTGTATGCTCTCAAAAACCTGCATATATTTCATTCAAATCCCTCGAGCAGTTTTTGAGTTACAGTGGTCACCGACCTTAAAAACATAATTTCAAGAAAAACTCAACTTCATATTGATACGTCTTTGTATCCCTTGCAAAACAAAATCTTCACATAAAAAGTATTAATTGTCCTTAACATCGGCAGTTGTAGATGATGGTAGTGATGATAACAGCAAAGTCAACAAGAATGACATATACAGTGTTGCGCAAAACAAAAGCAACAAAATAAGTGCGCTGCAACAAAATCGTGTATCTTTTTTAATATTGGGGACGCACAAAAATGATTATAGGAATCAAAGCATATATTCATACATATAGAAAAAAAAACGAATTCAAATTTGGCTTTGTTTTTTATTAAACCTAGTACTCTGTTCGTTTGCGTGAAGCAGCTTCTATTTTTTTGTTTCGTGAAATTGCTGACTTAAAGTTTGTTGCGAGGAATTTCTATGGCAACGTTTCTCAGAGAGACTCAGAGAATAAGTTGGGAGATTTCATATGATATCTCTCTTTTCACTTCAAAATAAATAGGCAGAACAATTAAATTGTAGTAAAAAAATGTTGCTCACAAACATGTTGCGATAATTTCACGCAGCGGAACAGAGTACTGCTCTGGCGAACATGTTGTGAAAATTTCCACGCTTGTTTCGTAGCTGTCACTTTTTGTATGGAGACTTTAGTGGAATTTCACATGAAACTGAACAGAGTACTTTGATTTAAATTTTAAATTAATGTGACTGCATTTAATTTTTTCTAAGAGCAAAATAAAAGCAACAAAACTTGAAAAATGTAAAAAGAGAACAGAAGTTCCAAGAATTATTGGTAAAAGTTCCGTTTTTGTAAAACACGTTTTGTTTGCTAGTTGTAACATTGACTGTTGCATTTATAATGGCACGTTCTTAATACTGTGAAGCTCTTAAAATAAAAATAATTTCCGAATATAAAAAGGGAAATTCGCAAATATCTAACGTGAAACAGTTTGATATTAATCGGTCAATAGTTTGCGGATTAATAAAGAAGTATAACAGCACAAAAGACGTAACAACGGTACATTAAAAGGGGCAGCCGCGGAAGACATCGCTGCGTGATGACAGGAACATTTGTGGTGTGTTCAAACGAAATGCCTTTGCCACATCCAAAGAGGTTGTTTGGACACTTGATTTAGATATCCACCACAGCACTGTTTGAAGACTGTTTGAGAACGATTAAAGAAGTTACAGACCGGCAGAGAAACCTTTGCTTACAGCTAAGCAATAAAATAAAAAGAGGTGTTACAATTTAAACAGTGTCTGAAATTGTGACAACAAATTGCAATTTATTGTTTTTTAGACTCAGTCTTGCAAAAAAGCACCTAAATTGGACCGTTAAAAATGAAATACCGTTTTTTTAGCGATGAATCAAATTCAACTTGATTAATTCAGACGGGATGTGCACGGTACGGCGCCACCCAGGTACACGACTTGGACTAGTTTTACCTATAATGAAGTTGAACCATTTCAAAAAATCGATGGAATTATGGATCGATTTTTATATAATGACATTTTAGAAAGCAAGATGCGACCACATTCAGAGTGGAATATGTCGCTTCAGTGAACGTTTCAGCCCGACAACGACCCGAATCGCACTTCAAAGCTCATCAAAGATTACATTAGAGGCAATGGGATTCAAATCCTTGATTGGCCGGCACAATCACAATGACTTGAATCCCATTGAAAATCTTTTTGGGACTTTGAAGGCCAAATTTTCTCGTCAAAGGTTTGTAGCAATAAGACTACACTGCTTGAAGCTCTGAAACTTAATTGGGAACATACACCTAATACCAACATATCTAAAGCCTGGTTTTCACTAAGTCAATTTCAATGACAACAATCACTGATGTCAGTATTCATCTTGACAATATGACGTCAAATGCGTTTTCATTGAAACCCAAAAACTGACATAAACTCGAATGTCAAAGACTGACGTTGAATTATGTGTCAATTGATTGCCATACTGTTTTCACTTTCGATGCTATTTGTGAAATGCCATCGGTTTGTTCAGTTGTGCTTTTTTCATCAACAGCTCATGTTTTATATTTGAGATTGTTAGAAAATGTTTCTTTTTGGTGAAATTTATAAAATACTGTTAACTTTATTAGATTAACCCTAGAACCATAATGTACGTAAATTTTACGTGCAGGAAATTTTCAAATTCCGATTGCACAAGTGTGCAGCAATCTAACGGAACCAAACGCCAGTAGTGCTTCAATTAGTCATTTTTGAGTAAGCAGAAGTGCCGAAGCAGCAACATTTCAGTCGTCTACATGCTCTGAGTACGTAAAATTTACGTAGCATTAGTGTTAACAGTATAAATTGTGGGAGTAAATTTTACGTAGTGGTGGTATTAAAAGTATAAAACTTGCACTTAAATTTTATGTAGGCTTATGGTTAGTGATTAAAAATGGCAGAACAAAAACCGTGTTATTCAAAGCGGTATCTTAATTGTGAGGATGTAGAGGCTGTTTTGAACGCCAGTGACATCAGTGATGTATGCGATACTGCTGTAGACGGAGAGGAAGAGGAGGAATTTGATAGCGATGATAGTTTGTCTGATCGAAATTATTACCCTGTTCCAATTGACGAAGCAGAATTTGAAAAAGAATTGCAAGAAGACTGAAATACAAAACGAAAAACATCTTCTGTATCGGAAAAGAATAAGCTGCAAAAATTAGCTTAAGGACTGTTTTCTCTTCAGAGTTGGAACTACCATTAGATGAAGCGATTTGGGATCCACCTGCAACAGCAACTGCTTCAGAAAGTTTGGAGAATAGCACAATCTTGGCCGCTTTGTTTCTTTTACAATATGTTGAATATTGCATCAGTTAATGCTTACGTTATATACAGTCACAACGTAGTGCGACGCGGGCTTAAACCAATGAATAGTTCAACATTTGTAGTCAAGCATCATGAACAACTTACCCGGCCGTGGTAAGAACGAGTACAAACTATCTCAGCCATGCCCAAAAAATTAAAGGAAAATATAACGGTAGTGCTGAAGTAAGCAAACAAACAGGATCATCAATATCTGACGAACAACCTCACCCGGAAAAGGGGAAAAGAACCTACTACACATTTTGCCACTACACAAAAAGACAATAGACTACAACGTATTGCTTTGTGTGTAAAGCGTCTTCAATTTGTGGCAAACATCAACTTAAAATTTGTCAAAGCTGTTGTAGCCTTGAATAAATGATGTTTATTCATTCAATTTAATTTTGTTTTGTTTAAAAACCTGAAGAAGAAATTTATTTTATGTTTGTTTAAGAGTAACTAATTCAATAAAAAACAAAAAAAAAACATATCAGACTGAAAAACCTGAATAAAATTACAATACGGCAAATTTACGTATCGTTAGTATTAACGTAGTATAAAATAACGTTATGGTTCTAGGGTTAAGGGCCGCTTTCTCAATGTACGGTTAAGCACTAATCAGAACTTTAACCAGCACTTAGAAAAAAAGCCCTTTCTCAATGTTCGGTTAAGGTTGAACTGTCAGTTAAGTGCTGATTAAGTTAACGGCAAGTTGTGGTTTCGGTTAGCGCCATTTTAGGGTAAATGATTTCGAAGATGCTGTCAAACTTTAAAATTTAAGATGACGGATAGAGTTGCCACCTAGATTTTTTTATTTTTGCGAATTCTTTTAATTTTGAAATTCTGACAACGGATTTGATTTCGAATATAATGTCACAGTTTTAAAATTTAAAATGGAGGTTAGGGCTGCCACCTAAATTTTTACCACAGTATTGCCACCTAATAATATGTATTTTTAAGAGTTTTAAACATCATTTATCAGTGTTAAGGGGTCGCTGATTTTGAATCTAAAGTCCGAATTTTAAAATTCAAGATGTTGGATAGGGTTGCCACCTTAATTTTTTTAGTTTTATAAATTCGGCTGGCAAAATTTAAAATTCTGACTTTATAAATGACACTAATAAATGACGTTTAAAACTCGTGAAAATATATATTATTAGGTGGCAACCCTATTATTACAAAATTTTATAATTTTGAAATTCTGACGACGGATTCGGATTCAGCGACCCATTTTTGGTATAGCATTTTTTTTTGCCAGCCCCGAATTCATAACACTACAAAAAATTAAGGTGGCAACCCTATCCACCATCTTGACTTTTATTTTCTGACCTTAGATTCGAAATCAGCGATCCCTTAACACTGATAAATGACGTTTAAAACTCGTGAAAATATATATTATTAGGTGGCAACCCTATTATTACAAAATTTTATAATTTTGAAATTCTGACGACGGATTCGGATTCAGCGACCCATATTTGGTGTACCATTTTTTTTTTGCCGGCCCCGAATTTATAAAACTAAAAAAAATTAAGGTGGCAACCCTATCCAACATCTTGAATTTTAAAATTCGGACTTTAGATTCAAAATCAGCGACCCCTTAACACTGATAAATGATGTTTAAAACTCTTAAAAATACATATTATTAGGTGGCAATACTGTGGTAAAAATTTAGGTGGCAGCCCTAACCTCCATCTTAAATTTTAAAACTGTGACATTATATTCGAAATCAAATCCGTTGTCAGAATTTCAAAATTACAAGAATTCGCAAGAATAAAAAAAATCTAGGTGGCAACTCTATCCGTCATCTTAAATTTTAAAGTTTGACAGCATCTTCGAAATCATTTACCCTAAAATGGCGCTAACCGAAACCACAACTTGCCGTTAACTTAATCAGCACTTAACTGACAGTTCAACCTTAACCGAACATTGAGAAAGGGCTTTTTTTCTAAGTGCTGGTTAAAGTTCTGATTAGTGCTTAACCGGACATTGAGAAAGCGGCCCTTAAAAAACTTTTCCAGCAGTGAAAAAAAAAATGAAAACAAAATTTTTTTTGTAGGCAACAACTGACACAAAATGCCAACATGTTGGCATTTCAATTTTGCTTGTCATACAACGATATTTTGATTGACTAGCAAAATTCTTTCTGTTTTCACTTGTTTGTGATTTTATATGACAATCAGTGGTCATATATGACAACAAATGTAAATGACAATACGTTTTCATTAGATTGACAACATTTGTCATTGAAAACTGACCTAGTGAAAACCAGCCTTAATTTAAAAGAGTCGTTGCCGCTCAGATGTGCAGCGGTTATCAAGAATAATGAATCTTACACCAAATATTAATTATGTTGCTTTTGTTTTGCTCTCAGACAAACTGAATGTAGTCACATTAATTTTTAATTTAATGAAGAAAACAAAACCAAATTTGAATATGATTTGTTTTTAATTTGATGTATGAATATATGCTTTGGTTCCTATAATCATTTTTGTTTGTCCCGTTTATTTAAATACACGATTTTGTTGCAGCGTACCGATTTTGTTGCTATTCTTTTGCACAACACTGCATATGTATACTGAAATAACCTTTCTAATCCGAGAGATTTTAAAGTATATTTCAGCCACCAAATGATTTTAATTTTTCCTAGAGCGGTTCTCGAAAATTTAAATTTCAGCACCCATGGTTTTGTCGCTGGAGTTAGTTGGCTTACTCCAAATATCAAATGGATCCTATTGTAAGTTCTGCATTTTCTTTAGCTCTGCTTATGGCGGCTTTGCATCACGGTCTCTTCGTAATTTTCGGCACAAAAAAAATGTTTATAAAATAACATTTTCAGCCCCTTTATTGGGACTATTTTATAGTTGACTTTTTTCCACTTACTTTCGATTTAAAAGTGTGAGTCTGAGAATGGTTTAATTTTAAAGGAATGTGTTAAATTATTCATGACTTTTTCAAAGTAGATCTTACAATTTTGATTTTTTAAAGTTGGTTTTTCAGAATTCTGATCCGATGGAAAGTTTTAACTCAATCGTTGAAGTTTTTTTTTTTTTTGGTTTTATGATAACTAAAAATATTTATTAATACATATAAAAATGTAACTAAAAATGTATATATATTTGAGTGCCTTGAAAAAAGTTCCATATGTGCCATCTTAAAAATGAACCTTTTTCTATTTTATAACGATTCCTAAATTATGTTAGCTATTACGGCAGTGAGCTAAACCATTTTGCAAAAACCTCAAAAAATAATGTTTTTCGTTTTTCTATTGGCTGGTGTCAAAAATAAACAGTGGTAAAAAATAAACAGTCAGAAGTTATAGGCTGGTAAAAGTTCTTCAAATCTAAGGGTCCGCCAAATAACTTTTTTTTTTAAAAAACGCATTGGGTGGTCAGTTGGCTTCAACTCCTGAACCAATTGGACTTTGTATGTCGTCATACCAAGGTCTTTATGCAAAATTCGTCTCAATGATGTCTCCGAAATGTTCAATTGTTGAGAACGACGGTGAATTGATGTTGATGGCGCTTCACGCACACTTTCTGCCACAGCAGCAATATTCTCGGGTGTACACACTGTTTTTGGCTTTTCACGCTTTGGTTTATCAATTCAGCCAGTTTCTTTCACTTTTTTCATAAGATAATGAACATACGGAGCTGACGGTGCTTCTCTTCTTCCAAAATCCATACACTATTTTCGCACACATTCTGCAACATTACCATGATTTTCAAAGTAATGTCGCAATATTTCCCAGCGTTGTATTTATATCGGCGGAAGGATAAAACTAATTATCTGTCAAAGCAGACATGAGCTAAGTGTTACCATTCACGAAATAGCACTAGTTGAAAAAAAAGTTAGATGGCGGACCCTGTATAATGCTGTTTTTCATGCATTTTTTTAATATTTTTTTATTTTATTTACTTACAAAAACTTTTAAATTTCAAAACACTACATTACTTTATTTATTTAGGTGTTTTTTTTTTATAATAAATATTTCAGCTTTAATATGTATAAATTTTCAGACCAAGAATCAATGCAAGCAATTCAATTCAATTTAAATTTATTAATCATTATTAATCCTTGGCTTCAGTGTTAAAAGTATAAAGTATTTAGTGTAAAAAAAAACAAATCTTTCTAACGATATCTTGAAAGTGAGGATCGTGTAAGAAATAATGAAGTTTTTTTATTTTTAGTGAAAATAACTATTAAAAAATTCACGTACAACATTATTATCTTTAATCCTATTTTAAAAATTTTAATTTTTTTATAATGATTGGAAGAGGTTTTCCCGGACTTTAACTTCTGGCAGTTTACACATTTTTCAACAGCTAAAATATTTAGGAATTTATGATTTTTTGAGGTTTTTGTAAAATGGTTTAGAGCTTATCATAACAGTCAAAACATTTGAAGAATCGTTATAAAATAGACCAAGGTTGATTTTTAGAGGGGTACAAATGAAGCCATGTCGCCTCCAGTCGAGGCGCCTTAATATACATACATAATACATAAAAAACTTAACTTGAAAACTAAATGAAACAAATACTTGTATATTTTAATTTTTTAATTTAAAAAAAAAATGCAACAAATCCCACCCTGGGTAAATCCTGGCTAAGGCCCTGATGTATTCTTAAATTTCAATTGATCTATTTGGAATAACAATTGGAAATGCAGTAAAAAATACGACATTTCTTTGATATCAAACAGGTGTACTAAAGAGTCTTTAAGCAAAGTTATTTGTTAGTTGTTGATGTTCCACCGATCTTGAACTTGAGGCATTCATGTTTAAGCAATCGTACGCGTGAACAGTAGAACGTAGAAAACTTTCTGATACTGTTGCTGATAAATCCTAATGATTTTATCGTGTCATTTTTTTTTATTAACTTTCTGCGTTTCACGCTGCTTTCTTATAAATAAAGCAGACAAAAGCTTCACAGAGGAGCTTTCTTTGATTTCGTATTTGTCTCAATGTTTAGATAAGTTTTAGCAGCTCATGCTAATAATTGTTTGTTGTAGTGAATCCACATAAGAACGATCACTTTATTACCGAAATCCTTTCAAAAAAATACAATAAAATTAAAGTAATAACATATACTATATTTGAGTGAAAAGTTTGAACAAAAATGTACATGAGCGACCTCATCTATCTGGTTTTACTGCTGCTGTTGTTTTTCATTGTAAGTTCAATCGTCGTGCTCATCGCCACAAACTGTACTGTGTTCTAAAGCGTGCATTTTGCAGATCATCTACAAAGGCTTCAAAACTAAGGACCAACATGCGGATGTGTTAGCAGCTCAGGCAGTACTTGAAGCGAGGCGCAGATGTGCTGCAGGTGTGTTATTAAATAAGTACATACCTACAAACAGCTGATTACTTTAGTCACTGAAGACATATGATTATGTAAGGGTTTATTTAGAAAAAAGAGAACCATTTTTGCTACTGATAAAGATACTGACTACAAAACCGCGACAAACAAAGATAAAAATCTGCTTGCTGGTGAGATCAGTTTGCAACTGGCGAGTGAAGTGATGCAGTACAGCTGCTTAAGAAATCAGTCGTTTTTCATTATTATTCGCTTAAAATGGATTTTGTCGACTTAATTTATTCTTCATTCTTAATACTCTATTTCTACTATGTAAGTTTGCGGTTCAGTTATGCTTAAAATTATAGTTTTGTGGATTTTACTATAAATAATACTGAAAATTTAGATGATTCGTTCAACGTGCTTTTCAAACAAAAATGGTGACGATGAAAATAAACCAGCCGAAACGAATGAAAGCGATATTGTGGTTGTGACACAAGGTTTGTGCTGAACATCTTGTACAAAATATGAAATTTAGGCTAACATTTTCTCTCTTGGGTATTGTATCGTCGATAGAGAAAATTAATGTCGTATGTCAAAATTTGCACTTTTGAGATTATTGAGAAAAATGGGACTGTTATTCAAAACCTGGCGGTGCAATATATTTCCGAATTTCAGTCCTATTTGCAGACACGTTTCACAATAGATTACGAATTTTTTTGTGGACTTATCGCTTTTTTTTTAAGAATTCATAGCCCTTTTGTCTCAAAAATCTCAAAAGTGCAAATTTTCACATACGACATTTATTTTTTTCAAGCGACGATATACATATAGGCTGTGAATTTTTTATGAATTTTGCTTGACCTCGCCAGCTTACACTTGAGTAGCTTGGAAATATTTCATATAACGTAAAAATTGAAAAAAGTTTCAACCAAAACTCATAATGTCATAAGTGTCATTATTTATTTTCGAAAATTTTGTTTTTAAATTTGAAAAAAAAATACAAATTCCTACATACATATAAGATTTCTTTAAGGAACCCGCTCAGATATTGAACCAACATGACGATATCTAATTTTCTGATATACGTGCTTTTTTTAACGCTAATGGTTATTTTGATGAAAGTAAGCAAAACTTTTTGATATGTATGTGTAAAGTGAAAAATGTGAAAAAAACAACGACTATTTTCATTAACAGTTTGCTCTACGCATTATTTTCTTTACCGATGAAACGCAGCTATACGAATACTTTGCCCAGCGGCGTGTTGCACTGCAGCAACAAGTGGTAATAGCCCAGAGTCAAGGTTAGTGAAAAGCATATATTTCAATTACAAATACACCAATTGCAATTGTAATTTGTAGTAGATAGATCAGTTCAAAATCAGAGATAACATATTAAATTCAGAATGGTCAAATGAAAATCATAAAGATTTTATTTAAATTCAGAAAAGAAAAAGCACAAAAAAATATTTTTTTTAATGGTGATGGTAACGGTATGGTAAAGGTAATGGAATGATATTAAGAGCTTATAAGATCGAGCTTATGAGCAAGAACGACTGCTGCAAGAAACATTTTACGAAAACAGAAAATCGACTTAAAAATCACTACAAAGTTAGCAATTTTTTTAAACTACTTTTCCTATTAATTTCTTGGTCAAATGTGGTCATTTATTTATGTTTATTACTAGCGGGACCGCCAGACGTCCTGTCGCAATTCAACTAATTTGTAATTATTTTGTGAATTTTTGAAAAGTGTGAAAGTGTCCAAAAAACGTGCCATTCGAGCCACACATGCCACACGCTTCCTTTTAAAACTTCAATTCGTGACTATCAAAACCGTCCGAAATAAAGTATATTTATTTTATTGTGGGTGGTAAAAAGGGGTGTGGCTTTTTTTACTAACCGATATATTAACCTTAATAACAGATATTTTAAATTTGGTGGCCTAAGGTGTTATCGTTGAGATGTTAAGAGATGTTAACTGAGATGTTAAGAGAACGATTGTGTATATATAGAAGGGCGGTAAAAGTAGGCGTGGCAATATTTATATATGTAGTGACCACCACTTGGTGTCATAGCACATACACACCAAGTATCATTATTAAAACAGGCAAGGGCGTCCGCAGGATTTGTTCTAAGGGGGAGGCGAAAGCAAAGGCATACAGGAGTCTAGAATGCACATAAAGAAAATGTAACCTATATAATTTTGTTTTCTGAGATTTTTGGTACTAATTTGGTTATCATGATACGCCGGTTGACACACGCTTGTACACATAAGAAAATTATATATGTATATTCCAAAGATGGGGTAAAAATCTTTCTCGTGTCATGCCCGAAATATTTTCATATATAATTTTTTTTTCATGTAATTTAAAACATCTTTTTCTCAACAAATATTTTTAGTAAATTAGTAAATCAAATAATCTGAGGTCTCCTTTATCCCTAAATGAAATCACATTAATTACTATTTAGCACCCAAGTTTTCCTCTTTTCAAATAAGAACACAAAAATTTCGATATATTTTTTTTTTTTAATGAATACAACCAGCAAGATTTTTAGACAATTTTTTCCAGTTTTGGAGGCCTATAACTCATAAACCAATTGCAAGCGACCTGAAATTCATCAGATTTGGATTTGGGAAGTATAAATCGCTATTCTTGAAATGTTCTCCTTATTTACATCAACTGACTTATTTCTTTTTTCAACATGCATCAGTTCTTGTTACCAAAATCGAGTTTAGAAACATACCTATTATTTGAACTGTTAAAAAAAATTTTTTAGTTCAAAACGTATGATTAAATATATAAAAGGGTACATGTATAGATGGGTCTTGGGCTCCATTCATTTACTAAACATATTTTGAACCTCCCTGCAAGGCTTGATTCTGAATCCTGGCTGTAATATAAGCACGTGAAGCGAAAAAATGCGGGAAATTCTGAAAATGGGCGCACGTCTGTTTAAAAAAGTGAATTTGAAGAAGTATAAAATAAATGTCACAAAAAACTTTTGACCATAAGATTTTCTAATGTAAGAGAATTTCAAAAAAAAAAATTTGCCATCAGATTTTTAAAAATTAGTGCATGATTTTAAATTAGCCTACTTTTTTAATTTAAATTTTAATTTTTAATTTTTTTTCGCCTTTGAATCAGAAACTTTTCCCTCGACTAAATCGCTGCATTTTTCTCAAATTTAAATTCTGCAAGATTGTTAGCATATTTTATTAGGTTTACGACAAGTTAAAAAATTATCCAAATTGGATCATCTTTAAGACAGAAAAACGATTTTTTTTTTAAAGCTGACTTTTAGGAAAGCATTTAGTTTTTTAAATTCATTTAACTTTGTTTTCTTCTTGTGTTAAATTACTTTAAAATATAAATGCACTTATCGTTTAAGTTCATATGCCCTATTGGCTTAAATGCCCCTTACCAACTCTTGCTCCAAGGAATGATCTTCGACCAATAGGGATATCATTCCTTATCATTTCCCAATTTCTCGTAAGAATGACATCGTAATTTCTTCCATTGCATTCGTAGTATGTATTTACTAATGGCTTTGTACTATTTAGTATTAGTTGTAAATTAGTTGTGAATTAGTTGTAAGTTGTATTAGTAAAAAATTTACAACCAAAATCTTTCAGCCTGGTTTGTTGAACAGTTACCGAATATAAGGAAATGCATGATTGCTGGGTGGCTGTAGTCTACTGAAAGAGTGGGCCAAGTACTCTTTTAGTTTTCATGCTAAAACACCGTGGTTCAAACCCTAGCTAAGATAGAATTTTTTTTTTTATTAGTAAATGTCAGAGCTGTAAAATCGGCATTCATATTCAGAATTTGAAGTACAACTGAATAACTACATAAAAATGCATTCAATTATTGCAAAATTGATGTATAAATAAAATTTTTAATTCACATTCATTTTAACAAAAATGATTACAATAATTATTCATTTTCGTTATTCAGAATAATGAATAATTTTTCTATTAATTTGAATGATATTCACAAAGAATGCTATACCCAAAGAATCTCAGAATTTTCAATTATTCTTTCTTTATTATTCATTTTTCATTTTTATTAATTACTAGCTGAAACCCGGCGCGTTGCTGCCACTCTTCCTTGTCAAACGCCCATAAAATGTTATCAGTTAAACAGCATGTCTAAATTGAGGTCAAATACTGAATTCCGAGACTGTGCGACCTATATCCACAAAGCTATTCGATATAACAATTTTGGGTTGTATAGGAAGTGCCACGCCCTATTGATCACCCCTCATAGCACTTAATCAATGAAACTGCATGTGTACATGGAGGTTGAATACCGAATACCAAAACTGTTCGACATATAACTCCAAAACTATTCGATAACACAAATTTGGGTTGTATGGGAGGTGCCACTCCCCTTTCCCTACGCCCATAAAATTTCGCCAATGAAACTGCATGTGTAAATTGAGGTCGAATACTGAATTCCGAGGCTGAGTTACCTATAACTCCGAAGCTATTCGATATCGCAAATTTGGGTTAAGTTGGTGGTGTCACACCTCCCCGACAAACTCTAAAAAAATTTATCAGTAAATCTGCATGCGTAAATTTTGGTCAAATACTGAATTCCGACGCTGTGCGACCTTTAACTCCAAAGCTATTCGATATCACAAATCTTTGTTGTATGGGAGGTGCCACGCCCCCTTGATCAACGCTCATAAAATGTAATCAATTAAATTACATGTGTACAATGAGGTCCAATACTGAATTCAAAAACTGTGCGACCTATAATCCCAAAGATTATAGGTCGCTTGATATCTTTAATTTGGGGTTAAATAGGAGGTTTCACGCCCCCTTTTCGTACGCCCATAAAATTTAATTAATGAAACTGCATGTATAAATTGAGGGCGAATACTGAATTCTGACGCTGTCAACCTATAACTTCAAAGCAATTCGATATCACCAATTTGGGTTAAATGAGAGGTGCCCCTCCTCCTTGTCCAACTCCCATAAAATTTTATCACTGAAACGGTACGCTACACCTGCACAGCAAGTTTCACTATAAAAATGTGTAGAACTCCGGAATTGCCATTATTTCAAAAAAGTGGGAGTATATTTAATGCGACCACGCCCATTTTTTGTACAGTTACTGACAGTAACTATCTGAACAAAATTACTAAATCTTAGTTTTTACGATCGAAACCGTCTGATATATATCCTTTATTTGGTTTGTGGTCGATAGCGCAAATTTGGCTTGTATGGGAGGTACCACGCCCCCTCGTCGAAACGTTACCAAACCTCACAGGAACACTCACTATCCTCGGCAGACATTGTTCTGCCACAGACCACCTTACTGCCATATACGAAAATGTCAAGAAATGCAAAATATATTCACCATTTCCAGTATAGCTGCCGAAAGTAGCCATACGCACTAAATAACCAAATTTTAGTCTAATACGATCAAAACCATGCGCAATGTAGCATTTTTGTTGTTTTGCAAGCGGTAAAAAGGGGTGCGGGAAAATATTTCCCTTGAACCATCTCGTAATCGAAACAAATCGACTGCCCAAATTTCAGCTCAATTTAGGTTAAGACTGGCGCACTTTACTTCACTCGACGCTAACTCCCTGAAAAGTGAGTTTAACTAAAGTGGGACAGGCCTATTTTTAGTGCACTTTCCGAGAGTAATTTTTGTCCAACACGATACAAACCGTTGAAATAAAACGTTTTCATTGGTTTGTGGGCAGTAAAAGGGGGGCGTGAAACCAATTTTTAGTATAGTTGCTGACAGTAACAGTACAAACTAAAGCAACATTTTAGCTCAATAGACCCAGTAGTCAATTTTAATGATTTCTCAAAAAGTGGGTGTGGGTGTGGCTATATAGCGATGACGCCTTTTTTTAGTTCAGTTGCCGAAAGTAGCCATACAAACTTAGGTATCACATGTTAGTCTCATACGGCCAAAACTGCTTGAAATATAGCATTTTCACTGATTTGTGGGCGCTAAAAGGGGGCGTGGAAACCAATTTTTCGTACAGTTACTGTCAGTAACTACACAAACCAAAGTACTAAATTTAAGTCTTATACGACCAAAACCGTCTGAAATAAAGCATTTTCATTTCTTTGTGGGCGGTAAAAGGGGGCGTGGAAACCCATTTTAAGCACAGTTATCGACAGTAACCGTACATACTAAATTGCAAAATTTTAGCCTTATACGACCCAAACTGACTGAAATATAACATTTTTATTGATTTGGGGGCGGTAAAAGGGGGGTGTGGCACATTTTTCCCCTCAACCATCTCGTACCTGAAACAAATCGGCTGCCAAAATTTCAGGTCAATCGGTTTAGTAGTTTTGGAGTCTATAGACATCACACAGCCAGACACACATCGTTTTGCTTTTTATATATATAGACATTGATTTGTGGGCGGTAAAAGTGGGCGTGAAAACATTTATATATAGTGACCGCCTCTTGGAGCACCTATACAGTAAGTTTCACTGTAAAAGTGTATAGAACTCTGGAATTGCCATGATTTCGAAAAATTGGGCGTATTTATTTTACGACCACGCCCATTTTTTGTACAGTTACCGACAGTAACCATCTGAACAAAATTACCAAATCTTAGTTTTTTACGATTGAAACCGCCTGATATATATCCTTTTTTTGGTTTGTGATCGATGGAGCAAATTTGGCTTGTATGGGAGGTACCACGCCCCCTTCTCCAATCGTTACCAAACCTCACAGGAACACTCTCAAGATGTGGCTTTATTTTCTCTGAAAATTTCATAAAGATCGGTTCAGCGGTTTTGGAGTCTATACGTGATATAGCCACATACCCACATACCCACATACCCACATACATACATCCATTTTTATATATAAGATTCATTTGTTATTCATTATAAATTTTTTATTCATTATTCACTTTTTATTCATTATTAATTTTTTATTCACTATTCATTCGTTATATATCAGTAATTTTTTATTCATTAATAATTTTTTTATTCATTTTTTAATTATAAAAATCATTTCTGAACTTCAGATCATTTCTTTTTTTCTTCTCCTAAGCGAATTTTATATGCATTAAAAACTCTACATATTCAAGAAGTTGTCTGGAAACTCGAAGGTAACATCACGACCGGTAAGTTTCTTATAGACCGATGTGAAGGTGTCAACTTTATGTTCAATAGTTGTCTGCTGATTCTTGTCCAAATGCACCTTAATCAGCTGTGTACCGTCCAACTTGACGCGAATACGTTTGCCAACAATTTCAGCTGGAAATACAAGATCCTCCAAGTTAGCATCGTAGACAGCGGTCAAAGTGCGGTAACGTGGTCTCTTCTGCTTCAGTGGATTTCTGGCCTTGCGTGATGGCTTGGGCAGAATTTTGCGTTCACCAACAACAACAACATGCTTGCCAGAGAATTTCTTCTCAAGTTCACGCACTAAAATTATTTGAATTTTTTGGAAGGTCTTCTGTTGTGGGATTGGAACGTAGATGATTACAGCCTTTTTGCTGCCAAACTCACTCTCACCCGCACGAGTTATGTGCAAATCCCCCAGATAGGGTTTCAGGTCGCTGTTGGCCTCCAACTCGAGCAGAGCTTGGGCAATCGATTTTTCGAAATCATCGGACTCAGCGCCGCCTGGCTTGATAATTTTGGAGCCAATCATCTTAGTCAATTATATTGACAGAAAAAAAGAAAAAATTATGGCTTAGGACTAAAATTAAAAAAGAATTACAAATGAATAATGAATAAAAAATTTATAATGAATAACAAATGAATAATGAATAAACAATAAATGAAAAATGAATAATTATTAATGAAAGAATAATAGAAAATTCTGAAATTCTTTGTGAATAGCATTCTTTGTGAATATCATTCAAATGAATAAAAAAGTCATTCATTATTCTGAATAACGAAAAGGAATAATTGAAATGAATAATTAATCATTTTTTTAAAAGTTAATGTGAATTAAAAATTTTGTTACTAAATCAATTTTGCAATCATTTAATGCATTCTTATTTCGGTATTCATTGGTTCACTCTTCTGTGGATAAAATCAAATTGATTAAATATTTTACAGCTCAAATGTATATTATTAATTCGTACAATATACATTTGTTTTCATACAGATAGGAATAAAATTTTCGCAACATGTACCAAACTACGTTCAATCTACGAATCCTATTCATGACTGAAAAATGCGAATAAAATTCATAGAATTGACGCAGTTATAAGTAATATTTACACACAAAATTTTTTGAGTGTAAGAATACCTATTGAAAAGTGCCTGTGAAACAAGGGTAAATGAAATGGTATTGTAACTTATCACTGCGACGGGTACAGCATACGATTTAAAAATGTATTTATAGCTCAGCTTTATTTATAAATATACTTTAAAAAAAAGTATTTTTGAGTTCTCTTCAAAATATATTAACATTTAAAAATATGGTCATATAAAATCAAAAAAGCCGTAAGTTACAATAAATTCGAAGTCGACTTTATGATTGATTATTGATGCACTTCATCAAAATACATGTTCCTGCAAAATACAAATAAAAATGACATTTTTAGTAAAATATTTCTGAAATTCCTAAGTTTGAGCGCAACATGCAATTACAATTACAATTCTATAGTAGTTTATTAGATAGTTTTTTGACTCTCCCGTAAAAATTTTTAACTGTAGCTTAAGGCTTGTTGATTTAATATGAAGATATTTAAAAAATTCACTGCCTAGGAGGCAAGCATCCCCCCTGTCTCTCCCTGTGGACGCCCATGAAAACATGCAAAACTCCATAGTTGTAATGCTTTCTGAAAGGTGGGCATAGTTATAGTTACACCACGCCCATTTTTAGCTGAGTTGCCGAGAATAATTATACGAACTAAATTACAAAATTTCTGTCCAATACACCCAAATTCGTCTGAAATACAGCATTATTTTTTATATGTGGGCGGTAACAGGGGTTAGGGCAATATTTTTTTTATTTATTATTTGAGATATGGGCTGTGGCAACAAATCTTGTGAATTGTATGCCCTTATGTGTTACCGTTCCTGAGATCTTAATGGATACCAACCCGCACGAACGATTTGTATGGGAGTATATGGGAACATATTTAAAATGCCATATCTCCGGAGCCACTGAACCGATTTCGTGCCAACTGCACATAAACAATCTACAGACCATTCAAAACGTACCCTGAAATTATTTGAAATCGGTCGACACATTTCCGCAGTTAGTGGTGATATAAAAATGCACACTTCTTTTAAATACAGTGTTGCGCAAAATAATAACAACAAAATAAGTGCGCTGCAACAAAAACGTGTATCTTTTTTTAATATTGGGGACACACAAAAATGATTATAGGAATCAAAGCATATATTCATACATCATATATAAAACAAATCAAATTCAAATTTGGTTTTTTTTTTATTAAATTTAAAATTAATGTGACTACATTCAATTTGTCTGTGAGCAAAACAAAAGCAACAAAACTTGAAAAATGTAAAAAGAAAACAGAAGTTCAAAGAATTATTGGTAAAAGTTCCGTTATTGTAAAGCAAGTGTTGTTTGTAAGTCATAAACATTTAAGTTTAGTTTTTTTTGTGCTAGTTGTGACATTGACTGTTCCATTTATAATGGCACGTTTTAAATATTGTGAAGCTCTTAAATTACAAATTATTTCCGAATATAAAAACGAAAATTCGCAAATATCTAACGTGAAACAGTTTGATATTAATCGGTCAATAGTTTGCAGATTAATAAAGAAATATACCTTCACAAAAGACGTAACAACAGTACATTACAGAGGGCGACCGCGGAAGACATCGCTACGTGATGACAGGAACATTTGTGGTGTGTTCAAACGAAATGCATTTGCCACAGCCAAAGAGGTTGTTCGGATACTTGATTTAGATATCCACCACAGCACTGTTTGAAGACTGTTTGAGAACGATTAAAGAAGTTACAGACCGGCAGAGAAACCTTTGCTTACAGCTAAGCATAAAAAACAAGGTGAGGTATTACAATTTAAGCAATTCTGTCTGAAATTGTGACAACTAGTTGCAATTTATTGTTTTTTAGACTCAGTCTTCCAAAAGAGCACCTAAATTGGACCGTTCAAAAATCGAAAACCGTTTTTTTAGCGATGAATCAAAGTTCTACTTGATTAATTCAGATGGGATGTGCACGGTACGGCGCTACCTGGGTACACGACTTGAAGCCCGAAACTGCAAAATAAATTTTGAACACGGATGCGATGGTATTATGGTCTGGACTTCTTTTTCCTATAATGAAGTTGAACCATTTCAAAAAATCGATGAAATTATGGATCGATTTGTATATAATGACATTTTAGAAAGCAAGATTCGACCACATTCAGAGTGGAATATGTCGCTTCAGTGAACGTTTCAGCCCGATCACGACCCGAAGCACACTTCAAAACTCATTAGAGATTACATAAGAGGCAAAGGGATTCAAGTCCTTGATTAGCCGGCACAGTCACAATGACTTGAATCCCATTGGAAATCTTTTTGGGATTTTGAAGGTAAAAGTTTCTGGTCAAAGGTTTCCCAATAAGACTGCACTGTATGAAGCGCTGAAACTTAATTGGGAACATATACTAATACTAACATATCTACTTTAATAGAGTCGATGCCGCTCAGATGTGCAGCGGTTATCAAGAATAATGGATCTTACACCAAATATTAAATATGTTGCTTTTGTTTTGCTCTCAGACAAACTGAATGTAGTCACATTAATTTTAAATTTAATAAAGAATACAAAACCAAATTGGAATATGTTTTGCTTTTAATATGATGTATGAATATATGCTTTGGTTCCTATAATCATTTTTGTGTGTCCCTAATATTTAAAAAGATACACGATTTTGTAGCAGCGTACCGATTTTGTTGCTATTGTTTTGCGCAACACTGTATATACATTAGGCCGGGTCGATTTGTGGGGAGGCAAAAAAATTTTGCTCGAGGAACTATACCTCTAAAACGAATTCTAATGCCCCAACTTTTGACTTTTGTCCCGTAGGGTCGGTCAAATTTTGAAAAATCCCTCTTTGACCCATTTAGAGTGCCACAATCGAGTCCATATGTATGACTAACCCCACTAACTTTGGAGGGCTGATCCACCCATGCCAGTGGCACACCCCCTAGAACCCCCTGGGTTTCTCCATACAAACATTTCAAAAAATCACCATTTTTGGCACTTTACATGAAAAAATCAGCGAAATGGGGTCGCCACTGGCATAGGTGGATTGCCCCTCCAAAGTTAGTGGGGGTCGGTCATACATTTGGACTCGATTAGGGCACTCTAAATGAGTCAAAGAGGGATTTTTCAAAATCTGACCCTACGTAAAAATTGGGGCATTAGAATTCGTTTTAGAGGTATAGTTCCTCGGGCAAAGTTTCTTATTTTGATCCCTAGAATACGATTTTCATTGAGCAATGGGCGATCTTTAAATCGACCCGCCCTAATATACATATATATATATATATATATATATATCGGGTTCAAATTTACACTTTGTTTTTATTTAAATACTATATGGTTTGAATTTGAACGAAATCAGTCCATAAATAATAGTTTTCGAAAAAGTGACCCCAGCGCCACTTAGGGGTCTAACACAAACAAAAACATTCCGGAGCACCACATGAACATATCAACCTCTATGCGAAAAATAATCGTGTGTGCCATTTTTTTAAACTGGTGATGTTCGGACATACATACGCAATAGGAGTGTTCACTTGGAAATACATCGATATTTTTTTTCGACGTAATGCATCAAGACAGTGCATCGATTTTATCCGATATATTATTGAAAAACATCGATGTTTTCTCAAAATCGAATACTTTTTCCAGCATTACATCACAATGCTGAAGTCAGACCCTTCCTTAACATGTCATAAAAGAAAGGACATTCTCGACACAAGTAAAACCAAATGTACCCTGCAGTGTAAGACTAGTCAGCATTAAAACATGAGTAGTATTTATACTAGTCAAAACAAACTAGTTTATATTTTGTAACGATTTACTAGTTGCAAAAGTAGTTTAAACCCAACTAGTTTTTGTCAAGTCACATTAAACCAGTTGTAAAATTAGCCAAAATCAAACTATACTACATATTATCAAAATCAACCAGTTCCAAAACCAGTTGGAGCTGGGTACCCCATTGGAACAAACTAATAATAAACAAATTAAAACATATAAAAACTAATTTAAAAACATGTAGTATACCATAAACATGGTATTTCATCAAATAGCTTTAACTTTAGCCTTTAGCTAATATTTTGTTGTAAAAATATATGTTCTTTGAACCTATGAACTATTGAAAAAATATGAACCTATGAACTAGTTTTAATTCGATAATTACTATATTGGTTAAAAACTAGTCACAACCCAACTAGAACTTTACTTTACATAAAAAATGAGTTGTTAACTAGTTAAAACCTTATCTATAGTAAGACAATTGTCTTTTCCAATGACATCACCACGTAAAAAATACCAGTCGGTTCTATGAGAATAGGACATAAATCGAACTAGTTGATGGATATTTCCAACTAGTTGTTGACTGGTATAAATCTAGTTGATTACACTGCAGGGTAATGTAACGTTTTTTATTCAAAGCTTACGAAGACAGAAAAAACAATCATGATGAATTTTTAACGAAACTTACTGTATGAGATACATTTGTCGATAACACTGGTTTACAAAAAAAAAAAATTCATGTACATTCAATGCGACTACTATTGTTTTCTTATGGATTATTAATTTTTGTAAATTTATTGCTAATTTTGCATGGCTATAGAATGAATTATAGATTTCAATTTTGGCTGAAAAACTCAAGTTTTTCATATTTTTCTATGAGCCTATCACGCTTCAACTATCGAACTGATTGGAAAGTAATTTTGAACAGTATTGTTGAAAATTGAATTACCTGTTTAATGGTATCTCTATTGAATGTCTCTAACTCGAGATATAGTCTGATATGTAAAGCTATCTCCAAAAAAAAAAATAAAAATTCAAAGATTCATATCTATGCGAACAGTGTCGGGCAACTTGAGATTGTGTTTGTGCAGTAAAATACACAGTGGGAATTTTAGCGAGTGCTCCGCAAAAGAAGGCATGCTAGCACTGCTATTATTAGCATCAATATACTTTCCATGATCACTGCACTGATGGGTACTTCTGTAAGGCCTACCTTTTGAAGGTTCTGATTCTTTTCAGAAAAAATTTACAAAAAAAATTCCAAAAATAATTCTAAATACACAGAACAGTTTGTACAAAAATGTTGATTTAAAAAAAAAAGAAAAAATAAATGTTTTTTTTTGTCCGAGTTGGGTCTCGAACCTGGGCTCCCGAAAACTAGCACATTACATATTATATGTAAATATCTATATGGAATAACTTTTTGTATAAAGAAAATTTATAAAAAAATTTAAAAAAAATCTTGAATACACAGAACAGTTTGTAAAAAATTGTAGATTTAAAAAAAACAACAAAAAAATTTTTTTTTAAAGAAGCAACTAGAACAGATGGCAACCTTGGTAGAGCTGGTGGCGGTGATCTTTAAATAGCCTACTGCTTTGAAATGTCATATGATTAGCAGCCATACAATTCAAAAGAATGAATTCCAAAATCTGCGAAGTCATATACTAATTTAAACAGTGAGTTGAATACAGCTTAATCACTCAAAGACTACTGAAGAGGAAAATGTAGCGATTTCCGAAACAGACTATCTAGTTAGCTAAGTGATTGACTCTATACAGAGTTGTCGTTGTTGTTGTTGTTGTTCCATTCTTAAAAACTTACTTGATCTAAAGCTCGTAATTTAATTCAACAAATTTTTTTTTTTTTGTTCCGAGTTGTTTTTCGAACCCTGGCTCCCGAAAGCTTACTTTTATTTATATTGATGCAAAATAAGCTATTGATTCTTAACAACCACGATAGTCGAGTGGGTAAAATGTCCGACCGCATGAGAGGACCATGGTTCAAATCTGAAATTGTTAGTGGTTTTTTATTTAAAGTTGATATTTATATTGCTATTGAATATATTATATTATGTCTGTGTCGATAAGCAATAATAGCTGAAGTCTATTTAAGACAAAACTAAGCTATAGATATAGTTGTGTAGCACATATATATCGTTATAAACACAAAATCTAGAACTACCAGCATGACCTTAGCCAAAGATACGACGCAAAAACAAAAAGCCCTTTCACATAACTTATATGGCGATCGAAAACTTTGAAGCAAGATTTATGGAAACTTTGATTTATGAGCTGTTATTGCTCATCGATACAGATATAACGTAAGATTACACTGTATAAAAATTTATGTATGCAAAATTTTTGGAAGTATGAATAATAAAATTTTTTATTTTTAAAAAATAACGGCATCAAAGAGGTAAAATTCAAAAATTATGCATTACAAGGCATTAAGATAATTTGCTTGGCCAATATAAGGTAGTTGTGGGGCATGCGATGGAGAAATTAGTTATTTAAAAGCGGCATGTCCACATATCATATCATATAGTGCACAATTCCAAGTACGTATAATGAAAGCATCTTACACTGTCAGTTTGGCCTTGGCAAAACACAATAAGCAACATAAGCAACAAAAACAACATATTTGCTTTTTACTATTAGCCTGCCTTTTTACATTTGCGTCTGCTTATCTGTATTTCACATTATCCGTCTGTCGTTCTGTTTCCTTTTGACATTCCGTCTACAACATTTCGTCTACGTCTATTTAATTTCGCAATACAAAATAAAATATTTGCACGTAACGTATTATGTTATAGTTTGTATAAAAATAATTAAAAAAAGTTTTCCATATGACCTTGTTATTTATTATGTTGATTTACTATGATTTAAATACAAATTCTAAATGTTTGATAGTTTAAATCATACTTGATTTTAAATACAAATTCTAGTTGCTTGATAGTTTAAAATCGTTTATTGAGCTTGTGGTCAGGTTAGAACAATTACTTTCTCTAACGAATTTTTTTTCAAAGAAACAAACACAACAATATTTTCAATATGAAAAGAAAAACATCACTAGCTGATTTTATTGCAATTTCGGCCCTGCAAAAGGCTTTATCAGAAATCTTTGTGAAATCAAGAATGATTTAAACTATCAAGCATTTAGAATTTGTATTTAAATCATAGTAAATCAAAATAATTAAAAAAGATTTTTCAACGAAACAATTATAGCAACATTATTCCACATTATATTAAAATAAAAACTTTCATAAAAGAATTCGTGCACACTTCGCAAATTTCTTCTTTTATATTGATGTAGGTAATAAAATTTTCTATTTTGTGTCACGTGACGTATAATTTTTGGTGGCTTCTATCTAAGAGCTGAACTTTTGACAACTTGTATAGTGCGCTTAGTTAACTATTGAAAAATCAAAATAAGAAAACTGTAAGTTGAATTTTTCTTTTTTTTTCTACACATTAAAGTCGTACGACTGTCACGTGCGTAGCTACGGAAATGCCTATATATTAATTTCTTTATGAATAAAAAGCTTTGCAGTCACCTTGTCACACAATCATGATCGTTTTACCATCCCTGCACTATTTTAGAATTTGTTTAATTTAGTTTTAAAAATTTAATTTTATAAAATTCTGATTATTTTAGCGCCGACTTTAAAGCTTTAAGACATTAATATATTTATAATAATAAAGCAAATAAGAAAAAATTCAAGTAATAAGGTTTCTAGTATAATAAAATATATAAATTAAACATAAAATTTGACCAAAAAATTCATAGGAAAGGTAATTTAAAATAAGTTTTTACTTTGTTGTGATTTTGAAATGGTTTTTTTTTTTAACTTTTTATTTCTTCGTTTTTAGAGAATATGATAAAATTTCGAAAAAAGTGTATAAACTACTTAAACAAAATAAAGTGTTGCAGTCTGATTATTAAGTTTTATATTAAGTTTATATTAAGTTTTATATTAAGAAATTAATATATTTATGATAAAAAACAAATAAGAAAATATTCAAATAATAAGGTTTCTAGTATAATAAAATATATAAATTAATTATAAAATTTGACCAAGAAATAAATAGAAAAGGAAATTTAAAATTAATTTTTTACTTTGTAGTGATTTTGATATTGTTTTTTTTTAGCAAGTTTTTATTTCTTCCTTTTTAAAAAATATGATAAATTTTCGAAAAAAGTGTATAAACTACTTACACAAAATAAAGTATTTGTAGTGCGATTATTAAGTTTTATATATCGTCGAAAAGATCATGGCCAAAGCTATATTTATGATTAAAGGTTTATGTAATGTATGTGTTATTTCCCTAATACTCAACATTATTTTCTAAAAAATCACCCCAATCAAAAATTTTGGTGATGAAGCATTGACCTCTTGAAAAATGATTTAACTTTTGGGTAAAAAATTTAAATTTTTTATTCATAAACAAAAAAGTTGTATTGGCTTTTTGCAAAAAACTTTTTGCACTCCCATAATATTTTCAACATAGCAGTTGGATACGGCTTATAATGTATATTTACAAAAAAAAAATCAAGTGTGTAAAATTTTTTAAATTACACAGTGACACAAAATGAAGGTCATTGTCTCGGGCGTGAACCAAACCAAACTGAAACGATAGTATCCCTGCAGTGTAATCAACTAGATTTATACCAGTCAACAACTAGTTGGAAATATCCAACAACTAGTTCCATTTATGTCCTATTCTCATAGAACCGACTGGTATTTTTTACGTGGTGATGTCATTGGAAAAGACAATTGTCTTACTATAGATAAGGTTTTAACTAGTTAACAACTCATTTTTTATGTAAAGTAAAGTTCTAGTTGGGTTGTGAGTAGTTTTTAACCAATATAGTAATTATCGAATTAAAACTAGTTCATAGGTTCATATTTTTTCAATAGTTCATAGGTTCAAAGAACATATATTTTTACAACAAAATATTAGCTAAAGGCTAAAGTTAAAGCTATTTGATGAAATACCATGTTTATGGTATACTACATGTTTTTAAATTAGTTTTTATATGTTTTAATTTGTTTATTATTAGTTTGTTCCAATGGGGTACCCAGCTCCAACTGGTTTTGGAACTGGTTGATTTTGATAATATGTAGTATAGTTTGATTTTGGCTAGTTTTACAACTGGTTTAATGTGACTTGACAAAAACTAGTTGGGTTTAAACTACTTTTGCAACTAGTAAATCGTGACAAAATATAAACTAGTTTGTTTTGACTAGTATAAATACTACTCATGTTTTAATGCTGACTAGTCTTACACTGCAGGGATTTGACATCAATAACAAAAGTCCAAATCCCTTTTTGCTCCACTACGTCACAATTTTTTTTTACAGTGGTTTCAAATTTTAAATTTTCGGTCAAAAATGAAATTAAAAAATAGTAAAAATTATATGTAAAACTTAATTCAGGGTGCTTCTTGTCTTCAAAATCCTAAACTAAAATTTCACGGGGAATATTTTTTTCGAACACTTTAACCCTCTAGCTCCTACCAATATGGGCCATTTTGACCCTTTTTTTGGAAAAGGTCCTAAAATTCAACTTTGGAGGAAGGTCAAGGGTTAAAACCTTCCATAAAAAAATTTTCAAGAAAATTTCATTAGGGGTCACCCAAGACTTGTAACCTCTACGAGTTATAGGTTTCACATAAAAAACGAAATGAAAAAACCAATTTTTTTTTATGTTTTGTTATTTTTAATGTTATTTTTATATAGTGTCCATATCGTTTTCACTGTCATGGCATGAAATATTAGATACTTCAGAGAGATCTATATCAATTTCTTGAAATTCATCTTCAATCCCGCTTTTGTCACTTTCTTTATAGGTTGTTTTGGACCACCAACAAATTTCAGCCAGTATTGCATCTGGTGTTTTCTTTCCTCTATATCTGTAAAAATGAAAATATACTTATCTGGTATAAAAGAGTTGATTGTAAGTAAAGTATAATTTTAAATTACCGCATTTCAAATGGCAAGGATACCTGATGAAATCGTTCCCCTTGCTCATCCGATTCCGTACCGAGTTGCCTTTCAAAATAGTCCAGATGGAAGTGTAAAAAATGAATTTTTAACGACATATTGACACCAAGTTTCTCGAACGCATTTAGCATCTGAGTTACATCCTTTTTATAGGTATGAGAGCGTGTTTTGCCAAGAAGACCACTTATAACCCCTTTTATCGCATTCCATCCAATCAGCTTGTCATCGACTAGCTCTGCATCAAACGACTCGGACTTCATTAGCTTTCTTATATCTGGACCGTTAAGTACACCTGAAGATGTGAAAAAGAATGAGAAAAAGAATGTTTAACTTTGGATTAACGCATATTTACCATTATTAAGCTTAGCTGGACTCAGACGAGGAAATGTTTCCTTAAGAAACGCCATAATTTCTTCGCTTTTAGCTATCGTTTTGATAAAGTTTTGCCAAGCTTGACGTGCAATGGTGGTAGCAAAATTTTTTCCCTCGGGACAAGTGCCTCACGAACAACATTTTGATTTCCAATACTGCTTTCACTTCTCATACACCAATTTTTAGTATTATACTGGTTTCCTTTGAACCTAGTATCCCAGTCGCACAAGAAACACATATTTTTTGTATATCCGCTTTGCATACCACAAAGCAGAGTGACTACTTTTAAATCGCAGCAAATTTTCCATTTATGCTTTGCGTAATCAATTGACTTCAAAATAGTTTTTAAAATGTCATATGTTTCTTTAGTTTCGGTGGAATAGGCTATTGGAATGGAAGGCAGTAAATTCGATATATGAAGAAGCACGGCCTTTAGACTTGTTGAGGAACTGTCGATAAATAATCTCCACTCTTCTGGCTTGTGTTCAATGTTCATTAAAGCCATTAAAGCATTTACATCATCACAATACGAGTATGTTTTTGCACCATTAACTGAAAACATCTTTTGTAGGTCCGCTTGACGCTTGCGATATGCGCTAACTTTAGTATTTGATGCCAACAAATTATGCGCATTTAAAAATGAAGCAAGTTCCTCCGATTTTCGTTGTGTTAATTGGAGTTTGGCTACTAATAAATCCAATTTTGCCTGTGTAATCAAAACAGGTGCACTAACTTCTGATGGGACAGGATTATAAACAGAATCTACTTCCATTTCACTTACAATGGACAGGGCTTCATTATTTAAAAATTCATTTGGGCTAGGGCGTCTTGGAGGAATCTCTTCAGAATGCGGCAATGGAACTTGAGCGCTGGGAACACTTTGATATTCAAACTTCGACATATTTTTTTTCTGTAATCCCCACACAGAATTCACGTACGCATAACAGTTCAAGGGATCATGTTCAATTGGGTCAATCCAAACCATAGGAACACCGAATGGCATCGATCCACGTTTGTGATGTAACCATTCCAACAAGTAATTGTAGCATCTCTTGCAAACTGTTTGTGGCACCCATGGGACATCAGGAATAAATGTTTGATCAAAGTATTTTTCATATGCTATTATCAGTTCCTGACTGGAACGACCTCGACCGCGTCCTGATGGTGTGAACTGACCGCAGATATAACAAAATTTGTTTAAGTTTCCGCAGAACTCCATTGAAAATATAAATTTTTCGAAAAAAAGACCACGACACTTACACTTTCACTGTTTTAATCAAAGTACTCAATTCTTACTTATTTGAATTTCTTTAACTAAGCCACCTTAATATAACTAACAAAATTTTGGAAAATAACTTATAAAGTATTACATATATTATTATAGCTTAATACCATTACGCCGTACCGTTATAATAAATCAAATTTATTAATATACGAAGATATTAACCTTCCCAATACTGCACTATGCATATTGGTAGGAGCAAGAGGGTTAAAGTGTTCCAAAATATTTCATGCCATGACAGTGAAAACGATATGGATACTATATAAAAATAACATTAAAAATAACAAAACATAAAAAAAATTTGGTTTTTTCATTTCGTTTTTTATGTGAAACCTATAACTCGTAGAGGTTACAAGTCTTGGGTGACCCCTAATGAAATTTTCTTGAAAATATTTTTATGGAAGGTTTTAACCCTTGACCTCGCTCCAAAGTTGAATTTTAGGACCTTTTCCAAAAAAAGGGTCAAAATGGCCCATATTGGTAGGAGCTAGAGGGTTAAAGTGTTCCAAAAAAATATTCCCCGTGAAATTTTAGTTTAGGCTTCTGAAGACAAGAAGCACCCTGAATTAAGTTTTACATATAATTTTTACTATTTTTTAATTTCATTTTTGACCGAAAATTTAAAATTTGAAACCACTGTAAAAAAAAATTGTGACGTAGTGGAGCAAAAACGGATTTGGACTTTTGTTATTGATGTCAAATACTATCGTTTGAGTTTGGTTTGATTCACGCCCGAAAATATGTGTTGCACTGTGTTATTGAACAAATTTCTAATCCTTTTTTTTAATTAATTTTTCGTGTTTTTTCAATTACATCATTGAAAAAAGTTTTGTACAAATTTATAAAATAAAAATTACTCTTCTGGATAGTCTAAATTGAATAAAAAGAAAATTTTGAAACAAGAATTTCTTCAAAATAAGCACATATTTTCTTTACATCATTAAGCTCACCTACTATTAAAAAGCATGGTTTTGTATTAGCTTTTTTTTACTTTACAATCTTAAGTTTATCTACGACCGAGTTTGATGATTTCTCAATTATTAGAAATGATTTCTGAGAATCTGAAATAGTAAAACGTTTCTTTTTGGGTGCTCCTGATAAATTTTAATAAATAGCTGGATGTTGTGGGTTGAAATAAATAGTGCACAAATCAGAGAATTGAAAGTTATCTTACATCTAGAAATAAATACACATAAATAACAGTTTTTGTTTTCTTTTGTTTTACTTGCCTTCATGGAGACTATCCAGGTGGCTTGAGATACCAGCGGCGATAATTTTTGTCTGTCACAACCCGTGCTCACATTTTCTTACCATTTTATTAAGAGCAATGTCATCCAAATATTTTAATCTATTATTGCAATATTTCAGTAGATTATTTTGATTAAGACATTAGAAATATGGGAATATTCTGACATACTAAACGAGAACCTGACGTCTATATTCTGACGTCTATATTCTGGCCAATTCTGTAAAATCTTTTCAGTCCACTTTGAAAAATAAATTGCTTCCAAAAGTTCGTAAAGTCTTCTGCTTTTTCATTAATCGATTTCTCGCTTCTCATCACCGTTATTAAAACTGAAAAAATAATATTTTAAAAAAATGTTGGTTTGATATTTCTACTTTGCAATAAATTTTATTGAATTTTAAAAAGTCTCTTTTTGTCCTCTTTATTTTTTTGTCAAAAGTTTTCCTATTTTGCCCTAGACTTCTGGTAAACCTATTCATGCATGTTTATAAGAAAAGCTTTCAGAGCAACAGAGGTTTGTTTTCTATATAACTCCCAACTGTTTTTGGTGTCCGGTAAATTTTTTAAATTTTCTTAGATTTGTTCGCAAATATTTTCCCAATCTATTATTGCTGTGTGTAGCGTACTTGCTTGGTATTGATTTGATTGCAAATTTAGTTTTCATATATCATGTACGATAATCATTAATCGCTACAAAGATAACACTCGGAACCCCCAACCCCCTCCCTCCTGCCCCCACCACTTGAATTATAATTTTTCTAAAAATGTTCCCACTTACTTTTTAGTCTGTTATCAAATGTTCTATACGTAGCAGAGAATCCCCAGAAACTGGCACTCAATATTCTTGCGGGTGTTTGGTTGATTTTAGTTACTTTGCAAAAGTGTTTTGAGTTGTTTGTGTTGTCGTTTTAAGTGTTGTCAACTTTTGATTTTTGATATCAATATTCGAAGAAAACTATTGGTGGTGGCTGGCACTTAACCGAAAACAGGCAATATGGGCGGTGCTGATTATGTTATTTATATGATACTCATAATTTTTGTATTTATATTGGTTCGGGTAAGCCATGGATTTGAATTAGTGCATGAATTGGCAACTGTATTTAATGTAATTACTTCGTTGTTTAGATATTTCTACGACTTATATGCATGAATCGATTACAAGAGAGACCTAATCGAGGTGTACAACGACGTGTTGTTCGAACTATTCGAATCGATCCAGCGCCGCCGAGAGGTTTGTTTGTTGTTTGGAAAAAAGAAATTCTAGCAATTTTATGTACTAATTTTAATATAAATTTGTTTTTCTCTTACAACTTGTTGCTAAATTTCTTGAAGATGGAGGTATTATAAAATGACTCATTTTATTTTATGGCCAATTACTGCATGGTTCTCTGATTAGATACCCAAAAAAGCACCGCAATGCTATTTCACAATGTAAACAATTATAATAACCTGTGTTCAAATGTTAACGGTACAAATGTTAAACTACGCCTTTTTTTAAGTTGACAGCATTTGACATCTATGTCCAATTTAATGCCGTAATGTTCAGTGGTTTACTATTTAGCTCTTCTTTTCATGAAGAACGGCTTAATAGCCAAAAGTCATATGGAGCAGAATCAGGCGAATAGCCAGAAGTCATATGTAGCAAATTCACGTGACTACAGTGGTGACGGAACGTTAAGAACCTTTTTTTTGGCACCAAACGAGAATTGACTCTTTGAAATCCAATTTTTCTATTAAAACGTTGTGAATGGATTTCGTTAAAGTGTTGAGAGTATTAACAAGGTCTCTTATTGTTAACCGACAATTTTCGAGCACCAATTATTTGTTGCAAAAATCAAAAACTTCGCTCTGTTATTCACGAAAACGTACGCTAAACGATACACCACTGAACATAATGACATCAACACCTTCAAGACAACAAGCTTTCCAGAAATGAAACAAAGTTTTTGAGATCATCGAATGATTTAATTAGCTTTCATTTAGTATATCGAGGGCTTATATTGAATAATGTCTATCCACATTTTGACAAAAGAAATTTTTTATGCTGTCCCCAGGTAAAAATTTTAATTGAAAAAAACTGGTTTTAGCACTAAATATCCTGTATTTTAACATATTACTATCTACAAAGATACTTATTTCTGAATGCAAAACTGTCTATCTACATCATATTTTCATACGCACTGTAGCACTGTCACAGCTCATGCAAAGATGGAGGCAAAGTTTAAAAAACAGATCATATAGGCTATTTTCCATACGACCAGGGGGCGAAACTAACGGGGAAAGAGGTAAGAGTGGGTAAACTTTCCCCTTATTTTTTAAGAGTCGTCCTTATTATTATTTTATTGCTGAAATTAGTTTAAAATATGGATTCTTATATACAATACTTACGAGTATGAACGCATCAAAGTCAGTCGTACCATTCTTTGCCATTTTCACCATCAGACATTCCAAAAACTAACTTTTTTATAAACAAATTTATTTATTTATTTATTCATAGTGCTATAAGAACTTAGTTCTTTCAATGCATAGTAAATTGCGGATATACAAAGATAATGATATATTTATTACACAGAAATAAAAAATCAAGCATTCTGTGCTTGAATCAAGCAAATAGGCTATAAGTTTACACTCAAGCGTAAATTTCCCAATTCAAGCCTTATTTTGCTAGAATTGAACAAATGTAGAACACATGATATTAAGAAAATAATACTCAATTCAAGCAACATTTGCTTAAAACTCAAGAATATTTTTTCCACATTCGAGTCTAATATTTACTTGAAATATGAAAAATTTGCCTGATTCAAGTAAACAATTTGCTGAAACTATAATATTTTGCTTGATTTGAGAAATTCATTTTTCCTTGAATTGAGAACAATTTCCTTGATTTCCTAATTTGCTTGATTTTAGAAATTTATTTTCCTTGAATTGAGAACAATTTGCTTGATTCAATTAAGCAATTTGCTAAAAACTAGAAAAATTTGCTTGATTTGAGAAATTTATTTTTCTTGAATTGAGAACAACTTGCTTGATTCAAGTAAACAATTTGCTAAAAACTATAATAATTTGCTTGATTTGAGAAATTTATTTTCCTTGAATTGAAAACAATTTGCTTGATTCAAGTAAACAATTTGCAGAAAACTAGAATAATTTGCTTGATTTGAGAAATTTATTTTCCTTGAATTGAAAACAATTTGCTTGATTCAAGTAAACAATTTGCTAAAAACTAGAATAATTTGCTTGATTTGAGAAATTTATTTTCCTTGAATTGAAAACGATTTGCCTGTTTCAAGTAAACAATTTTCTGCAAACTAGAATAATTTGCTTGATTTGAGAAATTTATTTTCCTTGAATTGAAAACAATTTGCTTGATTCAAGTAAACAATTTGCTGAAAACTAAAATAATTTGCTTGATTCGAGAAATTTATTTTCCTTGAATTGAAAACAATTTGCTTGATTCAAGTAAACAATTTGCTAAAAACTGGAATAATTTGCTTGATTTGAGAAATTTATTTTCCTTGAATTGAAAACAATTTGCTTGATTCAAGTAAACAATTTGCTAAAAACTAGAATAATTTGCTTGATTTGAGAAATTTATTTTCCTTGAATTGAAAACAATTTGCTTGATTCAAGTAAGCAATTTGCTGAAAACTAGAATAATTTGCTTGATTCGAGAATATTATTTTCCTTGAATTGAGAACAATTTGCTTGATTCAAGTAAAGAATTTACTGAAAACTAAAATAATTTACTTAACTAGAGAAATTTATATTCCTTCAATAGAGAACATTCTGCTTGATTCAAGTAAACAATTTGAGAATTGAGAACAACTTTCTTGATTCAAGTAAACAATTTGCTGAAAGCTAGAATAATTTGCTTAATTTGAGAAATTAATTTTTCTTGAATTGAGAACAATTTGCTTGAGAAATTTATTTTCCTTAAATTGAAAACAATTTGCTTGATTCAAGTAAACAATTTGCTGAAAACTAGAATAATTTGCTTGATTTGAGAAATTTATTTTAATTGAATTGAGAACAATTTGCTTGATTCAAGTAAACAGTTTACTAAAAACTAGAATAATTTGCTTGATTTGAGAAATTTTTTTTTCTTGAATTGAGAACAACTTGCTTGATTCAAGTAAACAATTTGCTAAAAAGTAGAATAATTTGCTTGATTAGAGAAATTTATTTTCCTTGAATTGAGAACAATGTGCGTGATTCAAGTAAACAATTTGCTGAAAACTAAAATAATTTGCTTGATTTGAGAAATTTATTTTTCTTGAATTGAGAACATGCTTGATTCAAGTAAACAATTTGCTGAAAACTAGAATAATTTGCTTGATTTGAGAAATTTATTTTCCTTGAATTGAGAACAATTTGCTTGATTCAAGTAAATAATTTGCTGAAAACTAAAATAATTTACTCGATTTGCACAAAGCAACAACACTTTGCGACAATTTCAAGATTTTCAACTCTGTGTTTGCTTAAATTAAGAAAATATTTTCTTGATTCAAGTCTTGCTCCAGGTTCTGGAGTCAAGTATATTATACTTGTTTCAAGCTGTTTAATTTGCTCAGTTTTGGCAATAAATGCTCATTATTATTGTTTTTTTCTTAATTTAGTTTTTAATGCTTGACTTGAGCATATGAGACTTAATTTCAAATTTTCTTATACTATGTTTCTTATACTGTTTGAAATCTTAAGATTTTGTGAGATTTCGTAAAATCCATTTTGAAATCAACAAAGTTCTCGTAACAAGTTTGAGATTTTAAAATCTTGTGATTTAAAAAAAAAAATAAAAAAAAAATCTCACAAAATGCAATGCTGTATCCCTGAAAAATTTTATCAGTATCCAGCATTACGTTAACAAACTACTCTTCAAGTTTTTTGAAAAATCACATGGTAACAAATAAATGAAAACCAAATTGACATGTTGAAGCAAATTCAACAATCAGCCTAGCATGTTATTACAAGGATGGTATAATTGCAATGTTGGAATATAATTATAGGGTTGCAATGTAGTCTTTTATTACTAAAATTTTTTTATTGTCAAAAATCCAAAAAAAAAAACCAAAAATATATCAATTTATTATTCACATCTGAAATTTTTAAAAACTGTAATTTGCACTACAAGTAGTTGTAAAAAACTGTAGGCCTATTAAAAAAACTGTAAGTTACAGTTAAAACTGTGAATATGGCAACGCTGATGAAAATCAAAGTTTTGACTTTTGATGCAAATATCTACACTGTACATAAATATATTTCATGCAAATTTTTTGTTCTAAAGTTCAATAAAAACACATCACAAGAATAGTTTGAACTGTACCGTTAGGTCAGTGTTAGTGATGCAACGACTAACCGAAAAAGCTATACTAATCGGTTATTTTCTTTCGATTAAAGATTTAATTGTATCGCATTTTCCCATTAGATTAACCGGAAAAATAGTCGAAAAATGACAAAATAACCGAATGAAAACTATCACTAGAAAATTATGCAGTTTCACAAATTTTCAATTTGCATGTTTTTACGCTGATTTCAGCAATAGAGCTCATTTTCAAACAATAAGTATGACTTCTTTCAAAATTTTTTGAGACACTTTGATTATCTTAGGTAGATTTTGTTTTAAGGTTTTTTTAAATCTTAATTGTATTAAAAAAGTATAACATTTTGTAATTGCATTTCTTAATATGAAAACAAAATATTTTTGCTTACTTTTTATGACAAAAAAAAAGTACGTTCTTGTTTTAAATCGTATTAAAAAAATTAAAGAATTAAATTGTTTTTTAAAATTTTTTTAAATAAAGCCTTTTCGTACTTATTGCATGTAAAATGGATATGAGTTGCTCCATTCAAATTATTATTTCTTAAAAATGACTACAAGTTTTTTTACAAAGCAAAGACATTTCTCTTCAGAATGAGGAAATTTTATAACTTTTTGGAAAAAATCCAAGAAAAACTTGTAAAAAGTGTTTGGAGTAAAATCGTGTTTTAGAGCACGAGAATACGCCTGATATGAGCGTTATAATTTGCAGTATCCAAAATTTCAAAAAATATTCGTAGGTAATACTTTATTCTCGCTTATTTATTACTTTCGTAGTAGACATTTTTTCGGGTCAATAAGGTCCACTCCACCCATATGCTTGTTGCACTTCATTACTATATCAAGGCAAGTATTTTCAATTGCTTGCCTTTTTTTAAAAAAAAAAAGATCAAAAAACCAAGGTATGTGCCTTATGCAAGCAAGGTTTGGTCTTTGACCTGTAAGGAAACGGATAGATTATTTAGAGGAATTGATTGGAACCATACGTGAATTATTGATTAGGCGAAACAGACGTGAAAGACAATTTGAATTGATTTTAACCGAGGCTAGTGTTATGCCTTAACCTCGGCAAGCATTTCCAACCCTTAGTTGTTTCTGTCCTTTAATTTTACATTTTCCACAATTAAGTTATGGATTTTCAGTTTTTCCATAATTCTTAAATGTAGGTAAAAACAAAGAAAATGGAAAGAACCATGTCTGAACCCGGATTCGAACTTGACTTCTGGGTTGATAGTCTAGCGCACTCTCTACTAGACTACAAAGGCCGACCTACTATTTTATTCAGGTTTTCTATGCATAAATTTTCGTCAACGTCCTCAATAATCTGCATAGAGCTTTCTTCAGCACTATTTATAATGTTTGCGTCAGATGTTTCAGCTAATTGTACAAGCTCTTCCTCATCTTAATTTTCAGTGTCATTTATTAATTCATAAATATGTATCTCGTTCGTTCATGTCATGAAATCCTTCTGCATCCACTGTTCTAGCAATATTAACTATAAGCTTGGTATTTATACTTGTAGAATCTAAAAAATTTTCTTGCAAAACGATTTCAGGCCATATATTTTTCCAACAGGCGTTTAATGTCGAAGACTTATTAACTAGACAGTTTTGAAAATAGACAAATCTTTCCACATCTCAGCTAATTTCTTATCTGGATTGCATTCAAATTTTATGCATTTATTCCTGTAAGGGTCCATTTATTCCAGCAAATCTACAAACACCACATAAAAACATGATATATCATAAGAAGGGTCTTGAGCTGTAGGTATGCACAAAATTGTTAGATTTTTGATAGGAGATACAGATATGAGCACTTAGAGTTGAAAATATGACATGAAGACTTAAGACACGAACTCTTTTTAATGTGAATGAAAAAGCGTCATTCTCAAAGCGAATATTTTAGCCATTTATAAATCGATTTTTTCGTTTCTTTTCTTATATTTTACTTTGGTAAACGTTCTTAAAAAATAGTTTCAAAGTTTAAAGTCTATTGTTAATAAACGTTTTAAATATTTAAATGAAAATAATCTACTTATATATTTATTTCAGTTTGGATTTCTGAGATATCAGGATTGGCAGGGTCTAGAATGGTAAATGAGGCATGCACAATTTGGTTGGTTTTTCGATTAGTGACCTTTGACATGAAATATGAGTGGTTCAAGATAATTTCTTAAATAAAATCTCAACTAAACGAGATGAAAGAACATGGTGCAAAAAGGCATTTAAGACATTGCTGAGATGTACAACAATCAGTATAACGTATTTTTGTATGAAAAGTCGTTGGTTGTAAAAAATAACGATATACGAAATTTTTTTTGGTTAAACAAATTTTTAACCACGGATAGTATTTTAAAAACATTCCCGTTATTATGACATCAAAATTATTGTGACATCTCGAAAACTGTAGATTTTCTCAGTACAATACATTTCCTTGAAGCAAGGCCATCTCCACAGAATACGGAAAAAATATCGAAATCTCAAGTTTTGATTTTGCAAGCAAATATCTCAACCTACTTCCAATCGATTTCCATCAAATTGTTTTTGTCTGAAAGTTTAATAACATAACCTTGGAAAAATATTAAAGAACTTAAAAAACCACTAAAATATTAAATATTTGCTCAAAAAATAGGCCAAAAGGTGTTTTTATACATTTTTTTTTCTAAACTTTCTATTTCCACACTCTCTTATATCACATATCATTTATTTGCAAAAATTGCTTCATTTCGAAAACCCTATGATTTTTTTGATGAAAATGACTTTTTTCAAAATGTTGTTTTTATATTTTATACAAAGTTCTACAGCTTAAAAAATAATTTATGTGATAAAATTTTAAATATTTCAAACCACTCCATGGCCAGTGGTGTTAAAATATCATGGCCAGGAGGAAATTTAAACTTTACAACATTGTGTGACAGGAGGTGGGGTATATATAATGTGGGGTAGGAGCACAGAATGTGTGACATATTTATGAACGTCCATAATTTTAGAATAACGAATTGAGAATATGTAAGAAAAACTAAAAAATTTTAGAAAATAAGAATGCTGAGTGACCTCGTGAAGAGAGGAAGGGCGGTCTAAATTTTGTGACAACGTGTGACATAAAGGAAAAATGTATTAAATAGACCAAAATCGTGTAAAACAATATATGGAATATTTGAACTTTTTACAAAACAACGCAGCTATGTTTCGATTCTTCCAAAACAAAAATTTTAATTTTGTTGTTTTATCTGAAAAGTACGGAATGACTTAAAATTTGCTTTACATAAAAATGCCATACACACCTGTTTTTTGACTCTTTATATAGCAATAAGCTATTTTTCGATAAAATTTTTTGAACAATGCAGCTAGTTAAATTTTTAAGAATGCAGATAGTTCAATTGAAAACATTATAACATTTTGTTAAATGTTCGAACAAATTTTTTTAAACGTTTTTAGCTTTTATTTGGAGAAAGATTGAATACTTATTTCATTGAATACTATAATTATTAAAATGTCATTACTATCAAAATTATACCGGTTAATCAATAACTGTAATAGAGGATATCCCAACATTCTATCAGCTACTTTATTGAAAGGGGCATGTTGATGTTTATGTTTTTATTTATGTTTATGAGTATGAGTATAAGTATGTTTCTATTTATGTTTATGTTTATATTTATATTTATATTTATATTTACATTTATATTTATGTTGATGTTGATGTTGATGTTGATGTTGATGTTGATGTTGATGTTGATGTTGATGTTGATGTTGATGTTGATGTTGATGTTGATGTTGATGTTATGTTGATGTTGATATTGATGTTGTTGATGTTGATGTTAATGTAGACGTTGATGTTAATGGTGATGTTGATGTTGATTATGATGTTGATGTTGATGTTGATATTAATGTTAATGTTAATGTTAATGTTAATGTTAATGTTAATGTTAATGTTAATGTTAATGTTAATGTTAATGTTAATGTTAATGTTAATGTTAATGTTAATGTTAATGTTAATGTTAATATTAATGTTAATATTAATGTTAATGTTAATGTTAATGTTAATGTTAGTGGCAATGTTAATGTTAATGTTAATTTTAAGGTTAATGTTAATGTTAATGTTAATGTTAATATTAATGTTCATGTTCATGTTCATGTTAATGATAATGTTAATGTTAATGTTAATGTTAATGTTAACCCGAAACACCCTGTCGTTGCCATATGGCAACGCAAACACAAACACTTAAAATGTGCTTATTTTCGTTTAAACCATTTTATATTTGCGTTAACAGGTCATTCTGAAAATTTGAAATAAAATTTACTCAGGGTGATTCGGGTTAATGTTAATGTTAATGTTAATGTTAATGTTAATGTTAATGTTAATGTTAATGTTAATGTTAATGTTAATGTTAATGTTGATATTGATGTTAATATTAATGTTAATGTTGATGTTGATGTTGATGTTGATGTTAATGTTAATGTTGATGTTAATGTTAATGTTAATGTTAATGGTAATGTTAATGTTAATGTTAATGTTAATGTTAATGTTAATGTTAATTTTAATGTAAATGTTAATGTTAATATTAATATTAATGTTCATGTTAATGATAATGTTAATGTTAATGTTAACCCGAAACACCCTGTCGTTGCCATATGGCAACGCAAACACAAACACTTAAAATGTGCTTATTTTCGTTTAAACCATTTTATATTTGCGTTAACAGGCCATTCTGAAAATTTGAAATAAAATTTACTCAGGGTGATTCGGGTTAATGTAAATGTTAAAGTTAATGTTAATGTTAAAGTTAATGTTAATGCTAATGTTGATGTTGTTGTTAATGTTGATGTAAATGTTGTTGTTGTTGTTGTTGTTGTTGTTGTTGTTGTTGTTGTTGTTGTTGTTGTTGTTGTTGTTGTTGTTGTTGTTGTTGTTGTTGTTGTTGTTGTTGTTGTTGTTGTTGTTGTTGTTGTTGTTGTTGTTGTTGTTGTTGTTGTTGTTGATGTTGATGTTGATGTTGATGTTGAGGTTGAGGTTGAGGTTGAGGTTGAGGTTGATGTTGATGTTTTGATGTTGATGTTGATTTTTGATGTTGATGTTGATGTTGATGTTGATGCTGATGCTGATGTTGATGTTGATTTTTATGTTTATATTGATGCTGATATTGATGTTGATGTTAATGTTAATGTTAATGTTCATGTTCATGTTAATGATAATGTTAATGTTAATACTAACCCGAAACACCCTGTCGTTGCCATATGGCAACGCAAACACAAACACTTAAAATGTGCTTATTTTCGTTTAAACCATTTTATAATTGCGTTAACAGGTCATTCTGAAAATTTGAAATAAAATTTACTCAGGGTGATTCGGGTTAATTTTAATGTTAATGTCAATGTTAATGTTAATGTTAATGTTAATGTTAATGTTAATGTTGATGTTAATGTTAATTTTAATTTTTATGTTAATTTTAATTTTAATGTTAATGTTAATGTTAATGTTAATGTTAAAGTTAATGTTAATGTTAATGTTAATGTTAATGTTAATGTTAATGTTAATGTTAATGTTAATGTTAATGTTAATGTTGATGTTGATGTTGATGTAGATGTTGATGGTGATGTTGATGTTGAAGTTGATGTTAATTTTAATGTTAATGTTAAATTAAATGTTAATGTTAATATTAATGTTGATGTTATGTTGACATTGATGTTGATGCTGATGTTGATTTTGATGTTGATGTTGATGTGTTGATGTTTATGTTTGTGTTTATATGTTCATGCTCATGTTCATGTTCATATTCAAGTCAATGTTGATATATACATATGTCTTCATAATTTATTATGAAGTTTAATATACAAACATCTTCAGAGGTATTAATCTCTTGAAAAGCCAGTGTTTTATATCAGCTATAAATGCAAGTGTTGGTAAACGTTTAATTTTGTTATCATTAAATCAACAAAATAATTCAGTTACTGTTAGAGAAATCATATGCTTTTCTTTTTGTATTATTTTACTCTACCACATCCAGCTCTTGACGCCGCTGCTCATTCTCACTTATCTTAACGCTTATCAGAGCACTACATCGTGCTAATACACACAACAAACCTCTTCATCAATAATACCAATTCAAAAACAAAACAAAATTCTTTCGGCGTATTTTTCTGCACTTTTAATATATAATTGTTACTGCTACAGCATGTGTTCAAACGATTTCGATAACAATGATAATATTTCATTTTATACTTGTATATGTTTCGTGTTATTTTTGCTCTTTTCCATTCGCACACACAATTCTTACACTACTCACTCGTAAACTCGATTCCAATAAAGAGTATCTAAAGTTTTAGTGACTGTGATAAAAGATTTTAAATTTTCAAGGACTGTCTTTGTTCGAAATTTAGTAAAAATGTCTTCTGATATACATGATGTCCTAGTGTATATTTCAGCATTATTTGTGTTTTTTTTCTCATTAGCAATCTTTTGTTTTTGCATACGTGTTTTACTTTGGGTCTACTTTGATTATTGGCACCCGAGAAGATCACATGCAAGAAATCGTGGTATGTCGAAGTTACACCTTTTAAGTGATAAAATGATTTAATCATATTGATAAGATATATTTTTTTTTTGTAAGTGTAAAATATTGGTGGCATTCAATATGTTCAAACAGTGCGTGTTCAGAAAAAAAAATAGACGAAAAAAGTTAACTTTATCAATGTAATTTTTTCCAAACTCTCATTACTCTTCTTTTATGTGTTTCTGGTAATGAAGATAATTTTAATAAAGTGTTAGTTAAAATACTTCTAGTTGTATATAGAGTTATCTTGAATTATTTGACAACAATAAAAAATATGGTTACATTTTGATGTTTATTCCACTCTATTTTGATAATTGTTTTCTAGCCTCCAATTTAGCACAAAAAGTTCAGAAAGAAGCATTATCTATATACAACAAGGACATAGAATACATAAATAAGTATTCATATGAAAAATCAAAGAAAACAAATTCCAAGCAGTAGAAATTCAAAATCTAGTGAATGCAGGAATAAGTTGTAATGCACTAGAAAACCATTTTCACTGCTTTGATTTCAATGCCGGCGCGTTTTCCAAATTTTTATAAAAATATTATTTTAACGATACCCAACACTTTTTGCCTATATCTTAAACAGTGTTTGAACTGACTTTTTTAATCAAAACCAGTGTTAACTTTTTTTTTAAGATCAAAGAACCAAGGCATGCGCCTTATACAAACAAGGTTTGGTCTTTGACCTGAAAGGAAAATTATAGATTATTTAGAGGAATTGATTGGAACCATACGTGAATTATTAATTAGGCGAAACAGACGTGAGAGACAATTTGAATTGCTTTTAACCAAGGCTAGTGTTATGCCTTAACCTCGGCAAGCGTTTCCAGCCCTTAGTTGTTCCCTTTAATTCCACATTTTCCTCAATTTAGTTGTGGATTTTTAGTTTTCCTTGAGTCTTAAATGTAGGAAAGAACAAAGAACAAAGAAAGTGAAACCATGCCCGAGCCCGGATTCGAACCAGGGACCTCTGGGTTGATAGGCTACCGCACTCTCCACTAGACTACAAAGGCCTGGACTACATTGTCAAATTTTGTTTCAAAACATTGGTCAAACAACAGAAAAGTCAAAATATCTGTTTAATGAGTATTCCATAAATTCCATATATATATATCATATGATAAAAAACAATTTTGTTTTTGAAGGAACTCCATACAACTCATAGAGACAAAAATACTTTTTTTAAATATAGTGAAAATGGATGAGTACAAAATTTTGGCAGTCAGTGAAGATGATTACTACGAATAGTTTTACATGATAGTGTCAAAATTTGGAAATTTGGGCCTGCGTCTAGTTATGGTGCAATACCCAGTGGCGAACGCACAATTTACGCGTTCGCTTAAAACAAGTACACCTCTGCTTGTGCTTGTACCATCGCGCTATCTTGCTTTTCGCTGCCCACTCTCCCAGTCTTTCTACTCTTCCTCATTCCCTTGATGGATCGATCCGTCTTTGAAGCCAGATTTTCTGCTTTCTAAATGAAAATATATTTTCAAAAAATTTTATTTGACAAACACTTTATACGATTTATTTTGCTCCTGAATTTATGAATACAGGTCAGCAATAAATCCGTATTGTTACTCCGTTGTCTTCAACGACGGCTTCAAGGACAACGTCTTCGAAGTCTACTTTCGCCACTGGGTATATTTTTGTTTGTAAAATTGTTTGATGGCTTGTTTGATAGCAAATTTTACAAGTGTAAGCACTTGTTTTGATAAAAGAACCTAAATCTACCTGAGCTGCCAGTATCACCCGATAGAAGGGGTTACTCTACCATAAAATATGTTTCCAAAATTTTGAAACAACTAAAAACCCGATCTAGGTTTTAGGTCGTTATATAATTCTTGCTATAATGCTATACGATTTGTTTGAGCATTACTTCACTTAATTTTGTGGTCTTGTTTTATTGCCTTGGGGCTTTACTTAGTGCAATTTATGGTGTTTAATTTCATTTTCGACTTGTTGGAACTACTTATTCCCGTAAACAACCCTTATGATAAAGTCAAAATCGTATTATACCCAGTTGAAAGCACAAACTTTCCAGATGCATATATTTAGTTTCAGCACAAAATAATTGCTAACTAATCAAACGATAATAGCTGATTTGCCATTTAATTAACAATAATAATTGTTGTCGCGATAGGTCATTGTGCGAATAACATTTATTGAAAATTACAGTTTTCGCTAACTAACGACAGCTAAAATCGTCGATATCCCACTTGAAAATTCCGCTACAGGCAGTCACCCATTTGAAAATTCCGCTACAGGCAGTCTCTCCAGGATATACCATATATTTTACTCCAGATCTGATATTTCTGCAAATTATGTTTACATTTCCAGCGAGCATTATCGCAAGGAATTTTTTTTTTAATTTATAACATGCAAGAACAAGCATTTTTGCATAAAATGTTTATAATTATTATGTTTTCAGAGCTCTAATCTATTTGCTCTTACAACTTATGTACACTTGCTAGATCTGTATTTAACGTGAAAATCCCTATTGTTTAATGTTTTGGCATGTTGGATGCGACAGCAACATCACGACATCTGTCGAAATTGATTTGTATGCATCACTATACGATTTCTTGGCCATAATTGTTTAAATTATAAATTTATTTCTAATTTGGCAAACATCAACAGTGAAAATAACACGTTTTTACTTCAATTCGTGCAAGATGTGATTTTTCTTTTTTAAAATATCTTAAAAACTAGTGTTTTTCTAATAATTTTACTATATCTTTTGTATTGGTTTAACCCAGTTTAGATTTTTTTGATATATTATATTAAAAAATAATTCGTCTTTAAATTCTTGCATAAAACTTTGCAATTTCTTTGGCATTTTTGAAGATATCAAATTCCAATATAAAAAAACGATTATTTTGTATGTGTAGTATGCATATTTGATACCATGGGTCTTTTTTATTTTTGTATTTATTTCTGAATTGTTTTTTTTATCTTATGAAAACGTTCTGGGAATTTGATATATTATTTCTGACAAATATATTTGTTTATTTCGAAACACTTTATTTAAAATGAAACACTTTATAACATAAAAAACTATTAAATTTCACGGTTTTTTTCACTAGTAAAAATTAACATGCAATAACAATAGAGTTCAGCTACTACAGCTTTTTCGCACTTTCTCCGCATTAGATCATCTTAAGAACCAGCCCAAATATCATTAAAACATCTCAATAAGGCCATTCACAGTTCGAATACGCTGGTCTGCCATTTGTTGGATCTGCTATTTGTTCGCCAATTTACGAAAACGTATTTTGCTTCGTTGTTGTTTTGCATACAAATGCAAATACGCAGGCACGCGTAAATAAAAGCAGCCCTTGGACGTGCTCTTTGTACCTCGTATTTTTATGCTCTGTCTACAGCCGCATAATCACATACATCACAAGGTTGAACAATCTTTTTATACGACAGTCACATGGCGAGGTGCTCACAGTTTGAACAATAACAAATTCTATAAATATGATTTGTTAAAAGTACGCTCAAACCGTGAATAGCCTTAATGATACTGATAAGAGTGGTCCAAAACAATCCAAAGTGAGAAAAATTTACCCACCATAATATGGGTTGGGCTCAAGGACAACACAAGACATAACAACTAACCATGCGTTTACATAGATCTAATCATACATTAGTTTTCAATCTACTTTTGAGTTGACCTTTCGATAAGTTAACATCAAAAAAGCTACAGTTGTTAACAAAGGTACTCATGCGATGTAAAGGAGCAGTAGCCATATAATTTGTTCTACTAAAAGGTAAGTAAATTAAATTGTTAGCATTTCTACTGCTTCTACGGTTAGTGTTAAAATTTATAAGAGTTAGGAGTTCTGGTGAATCGAATACACCAGTTATGAGTTGGTGTAAATAGACGATATCTGCAGACTTCCTTCTCTCGTTCAAAGATTGCATTTTTAATAGTTTTAAACGATCCTCATAAGGAGGAAGGTTTAAAGTGTCAGTTGCACTTAAGCCCCTTAGAGCAAACCGAACAAAACGTTTTTGGATTCTCTCTATACGTTCAACATGTACATTGTAACTTGGGGACCAAACTTGACTTGCATACTCTAAGTGAGGTCGCACAATTGCATAATACAGTGTTGTAGTTGTGATCATACTATTAAATTCTTTTGCCCAGCGTTTCATAAACCCGAGCATAGAAGATGCTTTTTTACAAATATAATCAATATGAACGTTAAACGATAGCTTAGAATCCATGCATACACCCAGATCTTTGACAGCATCTACACGACTTAATGCAGTATCTTTTATCTTGTACTCAAAAATTAAATTATTCCTTTTTCGCGAGAAAGTCATAGTTTGGCATTTATCTGGATTTAGAAACATATTGTTTTTAGAACACCAAATTTCAAAGGATTTCAAATCAGACTGGAGCAGATCTGAATTGTCTTTAGCATCTATTGTTCTGTATATTTTCATGTCATCTGCATAGATAAGTAGATGAGAGTGTTTGATGATGTGGGTTACATCATTAATGGCTAAAATAAACAGAAGTGGACCAAGGTGGCTACCTTGAGGAACACCTGATTCAGCAATAAATTCAGCTGACAATACGCCTCGAAATCGTATTTGATAAGATCGCTCTGTCAGATACGATTGAATCCAGCTTACAAAAAATTGTGGAAAACCCATTAACTTAAGTTTAAATAGAATTAAGTTGTGGGGCAGTTTATCAAATGCTTTACTAAAATCAGTGTAAATACAGTCGACCTGGTTACCTGAATAAAATGAATTTAAGCAAAACGTTGTAAAATCGAGGAGATTAGACACAGTGGATCTGCCAGTAACAAATCCATGCTGACGAGTTGTCATGACCTTCCCACAGTGAATTTTCACACGATCATACACGAGGCGCTCAAAAAGTTTTGGAATCGACGAGAGTTTCGCGATAGGCCTGTAGTTGTTTATATCGTTCTTACAACCTTTTTTATAGATAGGACCTATAAAAGATTTTTTCCAAAAAAGTGGAAAAATACTTTCGCTAATTGATTTATTGAATAACATGGACAGTGGTTGACTTAGAACGGAACCACATCGTGTTAACACTGCGGCAGGAATTCCGTCAGGTCCAGCATTAAAATCCTCATCGATCAATCCAATATACTTTAAAATATCCTCTGAAGTAAAGGATAAAGAATCCAACGAAACCCTGGGTGTAGAGTTCATATATTCAAAGTACTCTTCATCAGGATTAAAAGAGTCTGAACAAAATGACTCTTTAAAGAGATTGGCAAATAGACCACAAATTACGACAGGATCGTCAGTAAATCCGTCAGAGGTTTTAAATGATGAAGGGAATCCATCAGATTTTTTTTTGGTGTTTATGAAACCCCAGAATTTCTTCGGATCAGACAATATTCTCAGCTTAGTACTGTCTAAATAATTTTGATATAAGGTAGCTGAGCAATTTTCAAAGTCCAGAAACAAACGCTTGTAGATTTCTAGGTCATTCAAGTCCAAGCTACAGACATATTTTTTCCATGCCCTATTCCTGCTGTTGCGAAGAATCTTTAACTCCTTTGTGTACCAGGGGTAAGAACAATTTTTCGTAAATTTGAGGCTATATGGCACGGACAGAGAAAACATAGCAAAGATTTCCATATAAAAAAAATTAATTGAATCATCAAGAGTGTTATTATTAACATATTCTAAAATAACATGAAGCTTACTTTGAAGTAAATGATTCAACTTCAAAAAGTCAGCTTTTTTAAAATTGAATTCATAAACTTTATCTATTGAGTTAGACTTAACTATATTTTCCCTGTCTGATTTGTACCATATTCTCAATGGTGGATGGTATTCATCAACAGCAGTCAAAACATGAGGGGCCCTCTCAACAATCACATTGTTACTATCTGTAGTTAAGACCAGGTCAAGAAGTCTTTCACGACTATTATAAATACAACTCACTTGTTGTAAGTCAGAACATATATTATCAACAAATATATGCTCTTGGCGAGTCTTCGAATTAGATGCACAAAAATATGTATCATCGTCAGAAGATTCCCATTTCAAGTCAGGCAGATTAAAATCACCTAACAATAAAATGTCGTCATTAACGTCAATTATGCTTATGACATATTCTATGCAATCCGCAAGGCTTGCATAAACTTCTACACTGCTCTTAGGAGGAACGTATGCATTAATAAGATATACATTAGAATTGCAATGTACAACCTTGACGCATATAAGTTCGATGTTAGCAGAGCAGGGAATAACAATAATGGAACTAACTAAGGAGTTCCTTACAGCTAATAAGACACCTCCACCGACAGCAGAAGTATTGTCAGCATGTCTATCTCTTCTATAAACTTCAAAACTGTTATCAAACAATTCTAAGTCAGTAATGCTTCCGTTTAACCAAGTTTCAGTCAGTGCGATAATATCCTCAGAGAAATTCTGAGACATTAAAAATATGTCTCGCGTCTTAGAGCGTAGTCCCCTTACATTTTGATAGTAAAGGGATAACCTATTCAGTTTTTTTGGGATTGACGAGCGGCTTGAGTCGTCCCTCTAGGCTTATTCTTAGGCTGAAACTCTGTAACGAGTATATTATCAGTCCACAAATTAGAGTTTAGAACAGTTGCAAACTCTTCAGCAGGAACTGTGAGAATAAAGGAAGCATGGGAAGGTTTATTACCTATTTTTTTGCATGAGCAAAATGCATTTTGACTCAACAATTTATTATGTTTGATAAAAGTCAATACATTTTCAACAGTTGTGTCGGGCTGAAGACGTGAAATAAATAAATTTTTTTTCCTCGACACTGCCCTTAAGCTTGATAGATTTCTAGGCTCAATAGGAGTCAAAACTGAACTATTAGTCAAAGAAGGACGGTTAGAAGGTGACGAGGAAGTAACTGGAGTGTTCCTGTTCAAAAGCGGTGCTGAGGGCTGCTTGGCCTGAGAAGTAGATCCAGATGATTTTCGCTTCTTATTGGTTTTTTTATTTTTTCTCTTTCTATTTGAGATAATATGGTCTTCTGATGAAAGGATTGTTTGTGTCCCGGAAGAAACAGTCTGTGACAAAGCAAGCGGGATATTTTCCGAAATGGAATTTTCATCATAGACGCTAGTACTGGGTGCGGCCCTAACTTCACTAAAAAATGTTACAATTTCTCGAAAATTGTTGTTTAACGAGTTAAGACTTTCCCCAAAAAGCTTAATTTTTGAATAAAGTTCATCTGGGGAAAGTGCCCTACACGAAGCACAGTACCAGCGAAGACCTGATCGCAGAGATTTTAAGTCGTCAAGGCATGACTTGGAAATACCGGCACAAGATGCATGAAACATTTGCTCACATGGACCAGAACAGCTGAACATGGGGTTCAGAATGTTTTGGCTTTTGCAAAGTTCGTCTAAAGAACAAGCAACGATATTTTCTGCAGAAAAATAATCCATGTTTAATTTTTAAAAAATGAGCAGATGCAAAATGTGCTTTTAGGGTTATTATATTCAGGTAGTTTGTGCACAGTTTAGTAGAAACTAAAAAACAAAAACAACACTCACTGAGCTGAAGATAAACAAATCACTGCACAAAGAAGAAACTAAAACACAGTAAGCATGCAAAAACAACAACACTGCATTAACTAAACAAGTTAAACAAAGTTAATATGCAAGAATTAAACTTACACAACTTAAATGCACAATTATTATTTAATAAAATAGTTGTATATTAATGATATTAGTAAGTATAATATAATATTTAATTAAAAAAAGCTGATGAAACTGTTTTAATACACTCACGAAATATAACAAAACAAAGGCTTTTACATAACACTATAAAACACAACCGACACCAACTAATATAAGAGATCAACTGATTCGGTAAGTTACGTCTGTTCATTTTGGCTAACAACATTAAGGCTATTCACAGTTTAAGCTTACATTTAGCAAATTGTATTTACAGCATTTGTTATTGTTGAAACTGTGAGCACCCCGCCAAAAATTATTTAAAATGGCAGTTAAAGAAACTATGGTCTTTGATGCCATACGATATAATGATGTCTTTGATGGTGGATAATGAGCGTCTTTATGAGTGATATTACAATAATATTTTGCTATAGGTACAAAGCTTCATTTATCTTGATGAAACACTCTGGATGGCAGATAGTAGACTCCAGACGAGGATGTTATGGTACGGCACCGCAAAGAATTAAAAAATAGCTTACTTAAATAGCAAACTAATAACTTTTTCGCCCTTTTTTAGCTGCTTTGAACACTAAAAATAAGCAATTTAACAGCAAAAACTAAATTACCGTACATATTTTTAATGGAACTTATTGGGGTTGGAAATATTAACTTTAATTAAAGACTTTGATTTTTTGTGAACTTTTTTCTTATAAAAATATATATCAAAGTAATCAGTTTATGTTTAAAAAAGATATAGTCTGATAATTTGACTATATCTTTTTTCCGTTTTTCAGATTTTTGCTACAACTCCTAAGTTCAATCTTGATGCAGAAAAATTGTCACCATTGCTGAAATCAGCGTCCAAATTTCTAATTTGAATTAATAATGGTACATCTTGTTACTTTTAAGTATGGCCATTTTGTTCCCTTGTGTAATTTATATTCCTGTCGCCATGTCGATATGTTGCTGTCCCTTCCAATGTGTGCAGACTAGCACTTTTAAACATTTATAGTAACTTCACGAAAGTTAAAGTTGAGTTGAGAAACTTGAAATTCGGTTCTTAAGACTTGATTACCCGTAAGGTAACGTAGAGCGACGTTGCCAACTGTCAAGTTAAAATCCGTTTAATGATAAATGTGTAGAAGTCGTTGCCGAAATCGTTACGTTGCGCGACGCAGTGTAGAAAAATTTTGTTTAACTTCACAAAATTGTAAATTTTAATACTATATACGAAAGGTATCAGTCTTTTATTGAAGAGGAATTTATAAGCCTACTAGAAAAAAACGAGTGCCTTTATAACAAATTTTATGCGCGCTACAAATCGGCGCCTGCACTTCGTTGTACTACGATTTCGGTAATCGTTTATCTTCGATTCAACGTCGCACTACGCTACATCCCGCTGCGCCACCTCACGTTACGCTTGGGTAATCAAGCCTTTACGAAACAAAACGTATTCTCAACTGCTTCGTTCAGTTTCGATAAGTTACGTCTGTTCATTTTGGCTAACAACATTAAGGCTATTCACAGTTTAAGCTTACATTTAGCAAATTGTATTTACAGCATTTGTTATTGTTGAAACTGTGAGCACCCCGCCATGTGACTGTCGGTCGTATTCAAAAATTCTGCAACTCTGTGCTGTATGTAATTATGAAGCTGTAGACAATCTTAAAAATACGAGGTACATAAAAAAGTCCAAGGGCTATTTTAATGTACGCGTATTTGCGTTTGCATGCAAAACAACAACAAAGCAAAATACGCTTTCGTAAATTGGCGTACAAATAACAAATTGTTCAAATAGCTGACTAGCGGATTCAAACTGTGAATAGCCTTATTAAAGTGCATTCGACCGAACAGTTTTTTTTACTCGTTACGAAGCGTTTCGATTCTTTTGATCGAACCCAAGGCAGAGATAAAGAGATGGGAAACTCCGTTGGAGAGGGATAGCACTATGTTCGATTTTACGTTAAATTGGCTCCAATACTAACACAAAACATTTATAAGTGGTCGTAAAATCAACGGAAAACAACCCTGGTTTATGGTAGATTGAAGAATTTCACCAGTTACGTTTGAAGTCCGATAACTGTAAAACTGCATATTATTGAAACAAAATGGGCAACAAAAGGTATACCAAAAAATACTTCAGAAATGCAATGGAAAGCATTCCTGAAACATCATGGTGAAATTATCTTAGAATAACCATGGATACTTTTTTCATACTCATATATGAATATATGTTTTTATTTGCAAAAATATAAAAAAGGAGGTATTTCTTTAAATTCAACAAAAACTTTAAGAAAAATTATGACATTTAGACATTTTTGGACAGTCCTTTTTTATCAAAAAATGCATTAACGCAACCTCTTTGCGAAGAACTTTACAATTTTGTGATAAATAAATTAAGTCTGCCTCATAGCACAGCTGCTGCTGAATGAAGTTTTTCTAATTTAAGTCTCACTATAAACGATAAGACTAGTAGATTTTTTTTGGGAATAAGTAATGTTATATTGTTTTGCAAAATACTTAAAAACGAATAATTTTTAAATTTAATATAAATAAAGGGCAATAGCAACCCATTTTATTTATATTACACTTAACTGAATAAGCTTTTAAATTACTTTTTTATGCATTTATATATTATTTTGTATCATAGCTGTTAAATAATTATTACTAATCGTGTTCATTAGCAATTCGACTATTTTTTTAAAATTGTAAAATAATTGATAAAGTAAAATTCTTTTCTGTTTATAATCGTAATATAATTATAAAAATCGCAAAATAATTACGATTTCTTTAGATGTCGAAAATAATCAAAAAGAATTAAAAGTAATCAAGAAAAATAATCAGAGTACTTTTAGAAATTATGTTTGACTCTTTTTTGTTATTATGTATAGCATTAGCAGCGGTAACAGAGAAGGAACCATGAACCCAAAGTTCATACTGTAGCTCCCAACAATTTTGTTAATAAAACTGATTAAGTTTTCATATAACTGTTATTCGTATAACTGTGTTAACTGAAAAAGCCGTATGAGCGCATGGGAGATTTCAGTTAAAAATTACTGGTTGCACTTCACAACCTCACCTTTGAAACGATGCGAGTCGACCTTAAACATAATCAAAAATAATTTCCAAAAGTAGTCGGATTATTGTTCCTTGATTATTCTTTTTGATTATTTTCGTAATTCCAAGTAGTCGTAATTATTTTTTGATTATTTGTAATCGAAATCAATTACTTATCAAAAACATCTCCTTCAAGGATTATATAATGATTATAATTATTATTAAAAAAAAATCTAATTGTTTATTAATCGTTATCGCTATTTAACAGTTATGTTTTGTATATAGTTTTTTGTATAAATATCAAACTTTTACAATTAATGTAATAAACATAATTTATAAAATATATAAAAATAACACAAAATATAACAGACTGAAGTACTGAAATGTACATATGTTCCTTTTTAAGGCAGGAGCAGGTTGTCTAAAATTGTTATCTTCTTTTTCTTCTTAAACTTTCAAAAGTATAGTTATTGAGAATTTACTGTTAAATTTTTGTAAGGATACTGACGTTATCTCCGCTTCTACAGCCGTTTTAGCAGGTATCGAGAGCACAGCAAAAATAGCATACTCACTCTATTTACACTCATTTATCCCAAAACTACTTTTTTCGGCAATGTATTGTAGCGAAAACAAAAGCTATTTAGCCAAATCATCTGAAATTTTAATATGTTATTCACATCAGTGACTTCCGCTATCAAAATTTCAAAAAATCGTTAATTTTACACTGAATAACCAGTAAAAACCCTGTTTTGGGACTTAAATTTAAAAAGCGCGTAATAATCAAAAAATTTTATTGCAATATACCTTTAAAGTTTAAATATCATTATTTTAACTTTTAAAAAAATAAATCCTAAAAATATTTAAAATATTCAAAATAGTCTTAATATGTATTATTATTTATTATTTTATATATGTACACCCAAGTTGAATTTTGCGACCACAGGTTACTTAGGACACATTTTTTACACGACGACGTTGCTGCGATACTGATTTGGAAAATATTTTGTGGGAAAAGTTTGTAAAAATTCCTACTTAGTATTATTTATGTTTTAGGAATAAAATGCCACACAAATACGTTATTTTTACTATATTGGCACAATTCCTTTATTGTAACCATGCCTTCAATGTGACTTTCCTTTTTAATACTACTTTACCACTAGGTCACAGAATGTTGTAACGATTTATCAGGTTTTACCTGTAAAAAATGCATCACTCAACTATGCAATGAATAATAACTTAAGATGTAACCATTTTGAAAAAATTAGCTAATTACGACCCAAGTGTAGGCTCTTTCTATTTAAAATGGTGGACGCAAATTATAATTATATTTTGCTAACAATGAACATGAAAATGCTTTTATATTGTATTTTTAAGCTTTTCAACTATGTTTTATTGATTGGTTACATTAAAAACCATTATTGAAATTTGTGTACAACATTTTTTACACAAAACTTTTTAGAACATTTTTTATTAATATATGAAATTATTATAACAAGGGTTCTCATCTAAGCATGTAAACATGTAAACATGTATAGCATTTAAACTTTTGATGAGCGATAAAGTGTAAATAGCGTAAATGTCGACAAAATGGCGGCTGCAGCTACGACAACATTATGACTTTTTTAAATTTTAAACCTTTTAAAAGCCTTCATTAACATAGACAAATAAATAAAATGTGTTCATATTTACTCCAACTACTTTAAATATGTAATGATTGGCGTCAAAAGCAAACCTCATTCACACACGTAGATTTACATGCTAGTTTACACCACAAAATAGGCTCGGAAATGATGTAAACTTACGCCCATACAAATTTTGACAGATAGTTTACGCGCATGTAAGTTCACAAGGCTTACAATGTTTACGGGTCAGTTACATGCTTAGATGAGAACCCTTAATATTCTCTAAATTTATATTTATAAAATAATTATATTTATGGCTGTAAACAAAATTGGCAACTCTGTAATGCATTTATACTAAAATCTGATAAGTCACTTAAAAGTAATTTTCACTAACACAATGTCGGCATTGTGTTGCACAACTTTCGAATCATAGTGGTCTCTGTAACGTAATCAATACGTAGCATCATGTCAATTTTGACACAAAAATAAACGCTACGACGTCGCTGCAACCCAAATATGGACCATCAGTTCTAGTTGGGCATGCTTTGTTTCTTACTATTACATTTTAACAAAGCTATTTGTTTTTCTTCAAATTAAATAAATAGAATTGTTATGAAAGCTTAAGAAATTGGGTTTCAGTACTGTAATATGTGAATACTTTTTTTCGGAAGTGAATACATTTGTGACCTTTTCATGGATACTTTTTTTTCGTCGCGGCAACACTAACCTGAGGTGAAGTCACGTACACAATAAATGAGTTTCACCAAAGCACATAAAATGGAAAAAACATATGTTTTGACGTCACAAAATTTAAGTTTCCTATCTCTTTATCCTATCTTTATGAACCTTGGTTCATTTATATAAAGGTTGCGTACATTTTTTACGTTTTCTCATTTCGGAAACCTTATTGCAAAATGAGAGCGTAAAATAGAGCGTAGTCATTAGGGCACAAAATTCACACGGTTGTTGAAATATGAAACTATTTGGTAGCAAATTGAATAGTATTGTTTTTTTACTACTGTCAGTACTTCTATTTTTTTGTGATTTTGTTCTTTGAGAACTGACTTCGACTTTACATTGCTTATGTAAAATCGGTCGCTGACACCTAAAATCATGTATATACGTGGTTGTATGTTGCCTCCAGTTACGAGCTACCTGCAAAAATAAACGATAGCAGATAAATTGTCAACAACATAAATTCCTCAACTTTTCGGAAAACTATTTTTAAACGTATGTATGTGAATTTATCTATTCATGCAAACTATCGAGTCTAAGAAAGTTAATTTTAATACCATAGATGTATCTTTGTTTTTTATTTTTATAAATAAAATAATAGTTGATGCTGTTCTTATAATAAAATTTTATGTAACTTCTTGCTTCCCACTAATCTGTATTTTATTTTTTTCTGTTTAAGGCTTGAGTTTAAATTGCGGATTATAAAATTAATGCGGTATTTTATGTTATGTATTTTATGTAAAGTTTATGTAAAATAATTAATCTCGAGTAAGCCCCGGCTAAACTCGCCAAGGCAACGTAGTATTAAAAGTACACAGCGAAACCCTGAAAAATGCGTTTTTTGGGCATCACAAAACCCTACTAGGCAAATGTCAAAATATGTTTGTATACATAAAATAAGTATTCGTCAAAAAAAGTACGTAACCCTTATAAAAATGAACCTTAGATCGGTCCTTGACTAGAAAATCTATGCATTGAACACAGCATTTGACTGCGGCCATATGTCACCGTAAACATACTATTTGTCGCTGTCACGTTGTAAAAAACATTACGTAACTTAAAAGTATACATAAATGAAAAGTATTAGGGGTATTCACGATTCAGTGCACTTGTCTGTGCAGTTGAGGACTTATGCTGTTGGGTTTTTGTGAACACACCACTGTCACTTTTTTAAAGCTGTCAAAATTTTTAGTGTGCACTAGTGCACAACTGCTCAAGTCCTCAAGTTTGAGGATGCAGTCAGAAAATCACTTGTGCAGATTTTTAGCGTACGTGTATATTGTTTTTGTAAAGTACACAAGTCCTCAACTGCACTGGCAAGTGCACTGAGTCGTGAATACCTCTATGATAAGTTGTGATCTTGTCGGCACCAATTTGCTGCGCTCATTGTGTTTGGATCGTAGCCTTGTTCGTATTGTAGTTGCTACTACTAACCTTTACACGCTACAATTCAGACTTAAAATGGTTTTATACAAAAATAGAGTTTAGTTATCAGAGTGTTTTTTATAGTGTACTCTAAAGTTGATATCTTATCAGTTGTCGCTGTCGTTGTTGCCAATATTGTTTGGTTTCGTTCACCGCTTTCTAGCCAAACACGACAAGTGTAGCCAACCAAAAGCGGCTCATAAGCTCGACGCATAATCTTATCAGTGCGTCAACAACAAAAACAAAGATTGTTGACGTTATCTTCATTCGCAATGAGAGATTCTTAGCGATTTTTTCCCTTTTAATATCAAATAGAAATTTTGTATTCATTCGCCAAATATAATGGTAGTGATTGAAAAGCTGCCATCACAACAATAGAGAAAAACAATAGATGTTATCAATAAAAACAATTTAAGACAATTAATTAAATTAATAAAAAAAAGTGAGCAAACATTTTGAGCAATGAAGTATCGCGGAGAAAGTGTGACGCGAATTTAAGACACTATTCACTGTGTTAAACTGAAAAAAAAAAATTACGAAAAAAGTTAAAGTATCGGGATCGGTTAAAAAAAGCGTTGTTTTTCGAATAGGTTTTATTTGAGCCATTCTAATAAATAAAACCGCATTAGTTTGCTGTCTATGACGACGTCGCAATGGATATTTTTTCCATATATATTGCTACTTTTTTTATAGTTTTCCTGATAATTCCATCAGTATATTTTGTACTCAGAGTAATGCCTTTTTATTGTTTTATTATGGCCAAAACAACACGATTTCATGAAATATTTTTTTTATAGTTTGTGCTTTGGTTCTTTATGGATTATTGCGGTTGGTGTGGCAGTGAATATCGTAATCGACGAGCTAACAACAATCGCAACAGAAGCCGAAACATTCGACAACAAACACAGCAACGTCACTATCAGGGTAGGTTTTATAAGACAAAATAGCAGGTGAGAGGGGGAGGTGGGATGAGTAATCGAGATGATGTTTAGGAACTATTAGAACAAACGTTTTTGCTCTTACTGAGCGAAAATTTTCACCATCTTTCAGACGAATTGTATGCACAATTCTAGACATTTTCGCTATATTATCGACATATTTTCTACTTAGGCGATACCAAAATGTCGAAAACAGTAGTCAACGCATGAAGCAGAGTTTAAAGTGCCGACTTACGACCGAACCGAGCCGAGCAGAAACTCAAAAATGCATTGGGGCAAAGAGTTCTCTTTTGCTCCCATGCGTTTTTGATTTTCAACTCGGCTCGGCCAAGCAACAAGTCGCCACTATAAACGCGCCCTAAGACTCTGTAAGATTCTGACTGTAAGACATTCCATACCATTAGTTTCGAAAGGAAATCGTCCCGTACCATTATTTGGCTATTACTCCCTGATTACTTTGTTGAAATTTATTCGAATACTTCATCGAGAATGATATTTTCTCGATTTTTTTTTTATTGCTTATGTATATATTAGAATTGAAATTTTTATAACCTTTACGTTTTTAATACTATCCCAAAATGTTTGAAAGAATATCGCTGAGTGTAATTATCATAGTAACGAGAAACGAGTGCAAAAAATATCAATCAGCTATTAATCTTATCTAACGATTACTAGTAATCATTTTATCGGCTTGATTAGTTTTTTATTTCTTGTTTCCTTACTACCTGGAACGAATAAAAACAAAATGTCAAATCGATAGAGGAATAAATCAAAAATAGCACTATATAGAAAGAAAGCAAAAATTAAAAACACTACCTCACATTAAAAGATATGCGAAAACAAACAAGTGTTAGTTTAAATAAAGCAAGCAACACGCCGAGAACAAGAAAAAAGCTAGTCATTTTAATAAACGCTATCGCAAAATATACTTTGTAGTTGTGAGGTTTTTTTTAATAGATTTAAAAAGAAAAATCAATTATGATTTATACGATTTGTATATTTGTGGGTGGCTTTCTTTTGCTCTTCTTTATTATACCTTTTATTTGTTTTTGTGTGCGCGTGCGCAGTAAGACTTTGAATCGTTTGTGCCCACGGCGAGATCAGTTCCCACGGCAACGTCAGCGTCAGCATCAACTACAAATGTACAATTGCCGATGTCAAAATTTCACAAATATGTTTGGTAGGTTATTCAAATACTTACAATAAACGAAATGCATTGAGTTCCGGAGAACGAAACATTCAATAAAACTATAAATGCATGATTGATCTTGAAAGTGACTTGAAGTGCGTTCATTACAACATTTTATTGGAAAAACAGTCAAGAAAGTAATTTTTTGCTTTGCTCATCAGTTATATTATAAAATGTAACAGGCATGAAAAATTCAAATTGTGACCTTGGCAAATAAACATTTTTGCAGAAAACTTTTAAAAAGTATATGTTTGACGAGCTCTAAACAATCCATATTGTTTAATGTTTTTATACCTTGAACACATTGACGACGACAGCAACAGTGCGTCAAATGTCAAAAGTCAAATTATTTTGACATGCTTTTCTTATGGAGGTGAATGTGGTGAAAATGTTGCAACGACAATGAGTGATTGCAACAAAGTCGCTGTCGTCGGCTTAGAATTTTTTCTAATTTGACGTGCGACAACAGAGCAATATAAGTATTTGTGTATACGTGAATGAAACAATCTAATGATACTTCCAGAATGTTGTTTCTTACTTCATGCTGTTTCGCACTGTTGCAGTCGTCGTCAATGTGTTCAGTTCATTACTTACTGGGCGCGACAGCAACATAATGACATCTGTCAAAATTTATTCGTATGAATTTTATATGAAGAAGAGTTTTATGGTATTGTAGTGACGACATGACTTCATGGCGACAATGTTGCTGTCTCAAATATAAATTTATTTGCAATTAATAGCCGATACACATTGACTGCAACAGTCGACCACCGTCGTCCACCGACAAAACGAAAACTTGAAGTCAGAGAGAAATGTCGCAGTATTCTCGTCGACTTGATTATAATGAACCCAACAGCGACAATCAGTATTTCATACAAAACATAAACAAACTCTGCTATGTTCGCTCTTGTCGTCTATCAAATTAGAAATAGATTGAAGTCTGCGGTAGCAACAATTGTGGTCGTGTTCTCTCTTTGTTGTGCCGTCTTCAAAAAATACATCTTCATAAGAAGACATGCGTTCTATTTTTTGACAATTGGCGTTCGTCGCTAGTCGCAGTCAATGTGTATCGGCTATAACACAAAAATCAAGAGTGACAAAAACATTATTTGTTCATGTTACCGCTTCAGTTCGTGCAAGAAGTGATTTTTGTACGTGTTTTATTTATAAGCCCTATTGTATGCTTTGTAAATTTTGTTGTGTATTTGATCAGCTGCTCGCAAAAGCATTTCCACTCAACATTGACGAAGCTATTGGCTACGCTGTGAGTTTATTTAATAAAAGTTAATATAATTTAGTGTTTCATTCGAATTTTGTTATGATTTCCTCGAGTTATATGATGATTTTAATTAATATTTCCAAAAAAAAGTACGTAAAAAAATCAGCTAATTTTAAAAATATAATACTTTATTAAATGATTCGTTCACAATTAGTTATAAGTATTGTATATTTTATAAAAAATTATCACAAATACACCACATCGTGAATACCCTAATTATTTGCATGTATTTGATATAACTCGAAGTTTAATATTTTATCATTAACAAAGGAAGGGCTGATATATTATTTAGAATAGCAATAATTCGATACACAAAAATTCTATTTAGATATTTTGACTTAAGAGTTCACGGGTCAATAGCTCTTTTAGATATTTTTTTTATTAAAATACCACTTCAAAGAGTACTCATGGTACTGTTCGAAACAATATATTTTCATGCGACCTTAAATTGTATCAGAAAATCAGTATATGTAAATCAGAAACAAACTTAATTTACTGCTGGTTTTATAGTTTAAACGCGAATATTTATTATCTTTAAAACAAGTGTTCGTTTTTCTGTCATTTACTAGTCATGAATCCTGATACAATTTAAGATTTTCAAATCACATGTTTTAAAGTCATTCTTATAGCGTAACAGTTAATCATTAAATAATTTGATGACAACTTTTTGTTGCAGTGAAAGGTTCGCTGCAAAATTCATTATCAAATTCAAATTGCCAAAATGACATTGTCCAAAGTATTTAAATTTTACTTTGTTGAGGAGCAAACTTGAAGGGAAATACAAAAAATTTAAATTTTTCATAGAAATTGTGTGCAATATTTTTTTTAATTTTTAATAAGCACCTTAATACTAGCCATTGCTGAAGGTAGATCATTTCGACAAATTTGTATTTAAATAATTTGTATTATGCATTTAAGAACAGGCGCCAAAAAGTAGTCGTGGCAGGCATAAAAAATTAATTTTTCTATAAATTTTTTTATAAATTTCTAAATAATTTGGACTAAAAATTGCTGAAAAGTAATTATTCTAGTTTTAAGCTCTTGGTTTTCAAAACTATACTATTATATAAAAGGCTTCTCACGTATCTGCGACGACGCTAAACTCAAAAACTCCTAAACCTATTTTAGTAATTCTTTTACTAATAAAAAGCTTCATGTTAACTTAAAATCTTGCTTCATTAATTTTTTTAAAAGCACTTTTAAAAGGTATTAAAATTTAAGTTTATAAAGTAGCCAAAAAAATCTAACACAAAAATCATTGCTTCATTAAAATGTTAGAAGACACACAAGCAGCATAAAGCTTTTTCTCTCTTTTCCTCTGCCGTAGTGTTTCTCATTGTTTCTATTGCGGGGTGTCGGGAAGCTTTGCACATTTATACTTTTCCATTTGAGTATGTATTAATGAGTGCTTCAAAGAGCACACTGAAAACAACCCAGTGGTAAATGGACACATGACGTTACCAAGAATTTTTAAATACAATGTAGCTGCTAGGCCTCCAACACCTGTACACAATTCTAAATTTCATTTGTTTGGGCATGATCGCTAAACTACTGATGACACCACTACAGGTAAACAGACGGCCATGCACAAATGCAGATGAATAGTTAAAAAAAAAACTACCGCACAAACTGATGAGGTAGCAAAAGCCATTTAATCGAGCGAAAAAATTCTATGCTACATGAACACCTCCGAGTTGAGTACACTGTCAGATGCTGCTACTGACGCTGTTAAAATAAAAAACATAGAAATAACGAAGCAAATTTATGTGAGAAACCTTTGCAGTTGAATTAAATTTATATTTAAGTTATATATAAAATTGAATTTATCTAATTTATGACGTGTAGAGTAGCAACACATTCAGAGAAAAACATCGGTTACTAAGGTAGCGCTAACATTACAGTTCACAACTGTTGTCTGCGCTGAATGCGGCCAATGTAAAACTTATTATAAAGTCTGTGCATATGAGTTAGTAGGACTGCTAGATGTAGCGTCAGGAAATTCATTGCGTATTAAACAATGTATTACCCAAAACTACTTATTTTAAAACATGATTTTAGTAAATTATAAATCTTTCAAAAACTTTTTTTCGTGTTATATAAGAAACATTTTTTTTGTAAGAAATGAAAAATATAATAGTATAGATATACTATATCCCGAAATATTTTCCCTCAGGAATCTTTTTTCATTTCTTACAAAAAAATGTTTCTTATATAACACGAAAAAAAGTTTTTGAAAGATTTATAATTTACTAAAATCATGTTTTAAAATAAGTAGTTTTGGGTAATACATTGTTTAATACACAATGAATTTCCTGACGCTACATCTAGCAGTCCTATAAAAATAGTATTATATTAAAATAGTATAGATTACTATACTCACGTAATTTGAAGCCAGACAAGCTCGGTAACCACTGAACCGATTATAGAATATATTAACAGCCCTATTCTGGCAGCTTAACTAAGCTCACCACATTAACAAAATAGTTAATATTAACTATTTGTTAAGGTTTCGTATTCTGCTGCAACTTTAAAAGCTCTTTTCCTTACAATTTTGTTAATAACAGAAAGAGTCTTAACAACGAATGAAATGTTTGTGCTTAGATAGAAAATTGTTGTGAAAATAATAAAAAAATACAAATTTTAATATTATATTGAGTTTAAATACATTAAACTGAAAAATGAAAGAATTTTTTACTTATTTTAAGTGTTGATAATGAAATCTTTCAGTAGCCGTGGCAAATTTTTCAAGCGCTTGCAAAGTCACAAGCTGCACTCGAAGCATCTGTTTATATAGCGCATCTCTTCTTTCAACAGGCATATCGATTTTCACCATGCATGGTGAACTTTAAAAGCTTTTTAAGCTTTTATGTTGTTAATGATTTTTAAGAATACCAACATTTACATAACATAACAAGCAGCTTAACAAGAGCTCCTTAACTATTTCTTGTTAAGTTAACAACCAGAATAGGGCTGTAAGAATATATTAATTCTTTCATTACAATTTGATTTTGATAATTATTTGTTTATTCAATTGCTATGATAATTTCCAGTGTCATAGCTTACTAAGTTTTTTGAAAAGTCTATTCTTTAATTATTACAAAATTTACGTTTTTTATTACATTCAACAAACAGCACAAAACAACAGCAAACAAGGGTTTCCTCTCTTTGTCGCAAAAGCTTCTCTCAATGTAACATGGCAGCCATGTTGTGTAGTTGCTTTCAGGAGATTCTTGCTGTCATACAGTGTTGATTTATTTTCTTTGCAAATGTTTTGAGGAGAGTTGCCAGAATTCAGTTATAAGCATAAACTATTTTTTGCAGCCTTGCAAGCTAGCTTTTCCCTACTTGAGATTGTGTTAGTCTATCTATCTATACTTTTTTTTTATTGGACGTAGTGATAGCGCGCTATCATCTAGTGGCCCCACGATACTCCACCAGCTCCACCCCGGAACCGCGTCAGCATTTCATCAGGACGGGGGTTTGATTTCGTAAGATTCCTACGTCCTCCTTAAGCAAGGAGGTTCGGAACTACTGAAGTTTCTCTCCTTTAATATTTTATTTATGTGTCTTTCACACAAAGTCCATGCATGTTCATATTTTAGCATTTCGTTCAACAGATTCTCTTCAGTTAATGTAACACCTAGCATATCATTTAAAGCTCGTCTCTCCTCCAACCACTTTTCACATTCGAAAAGTATGTGCTTTGCATCTTCTTCTAGCGCTGCGCATGAATCACAGCTGCTTATTTCTTTAAGTTTAAATCTATGCAGGTATTTGTTAAAACTACCATGGTTTGTCATAGCCTGAGTCAGAAAATATCCCATGTTTCCATGTCGTCTTTCCAGCCAGACTTTTATATTGGGGATAAGGCTATATGTCCAGCTCCCGTTCATGTTTTGATTCCAACGTTCTTGCCATTTAGTCACTACATTGTCCCTGGCATTAATTTCTGAAATTTTTTTCTTTCGCTCTTGTGTATTAGTGTTCGCCCAACTTATAAGTTTAGTTTGGGTATATATTTCTTCTCTTTCCAGTATTAATAAGTCTATTGGTGGCAGACCTGCAAGCACTAAATCCGCACTTGTGGACACTGTACGGTACGCTGATATAATACGGAGAGCACTAACTCTCTGTGCTTTCTGTAGTTCCCTCATATTATTCTTCAGATTCAGTGCCCTGACAAAGGTTGGAGCAGCATAAAGAAGCTGGGAGTGTACTACGCTGTTTATTAATTTTCTCATCTGCGGCCTTGGGCCACCACAGTTTGGCATTATTCTGGCCAATGATGCTGCCGTTCGCAAAGCTTTGTCACGAATATTTACTACGTGCTGTCCAAAGCTAAGTTTGTCATCTAATTGCACACCCAAATAGCATAAGCTTCGTTTAAAGGGTATCTCTCTATCTTGTAGACGTATTTTCGGTATTTTGAAGACCCTACGATCTGTCACTAGAATTGCTTCCGTTTTTGGAACTGCAAGTTTCAAACCGTTTCTTCGCAGCCATCTGTTACAACGACATAAGCTATCGTTTACAACTATTTCGATTAATTCGGCAGTTCGCTGGTTTACTACCAGAGCAATATCATCAGCGTAACCTATTAGTTTTGCACCTTCTTGTAATTCCAAATTCAGTAGACCATCGTACATTACATTCCACAGGAATGGTCCTAATACTGAGCCCTGAGGTACACCTGCTGTTATTTGGTGCTCTTTTATACCATTTTCCGTCTCATAGATTAAAATTCTGTTATCCAGATAGTCTGATACTATGTTAAATAGATAGTTATCTAAACGTCGGTTTCTGAAAGCTTGTAGTACTACTTTCCACTTTACTGTGTTAAAGGCATTTTTAACATCTAGTGTTATTATTGAGCAGTATTTTCCTGTTGTTTTGGCCTGTATAGCTTTATTGCATACTGCGCTAATGGCATCAACTGTACTCTTCCCTTTGCGGAAGCCATGTTGCGTAGGGGATAGTCCGCCAAGGTCATCTATGCGCTCTTCCAAACGTTTTAGCAGTACGTACTCTAATAGTTTTCCTAGTGAATCCAACATACAGAGTGGTCTATAGGAACTAGGCTCATTTAATGGTTTATTTCCCTTTCGTAACAAAACTAACTTTTGTATTTTCCATTTAGCTGGAAAGATTCCGTTTATTAGACATGAATTGAAGACTTCAAGTAAAAGATCTGGCCATATCTCACATACTACTTTTATGACCTCATTTGGTATACCATCTGGTCCTGGGCTCTTACCTATTTTTAGTTTACTACATGCATGTGTAATGTCATCTACGTTCAGAGGGATGAAACCTTCGACTTGATAATTTGGTTCTCTTTTTAGCCCATCTTCATCGAATGGAAATAGTGTTTCTACTATTGTTGTTGCCCACACTGGTTCTTTAATGCCGGGTATAGGTTTAATGCTACCAAGCTTTTTCATCACAATTTTGTACGGTTTGCCCCATCGGTCGGAATCTATTTCGTTACATAGCTCTGTCCAGCATCTTTTCTTGCTCTCTTTTATGGCTGTTCTTAAGGTTTTACGTGCCGTTTTATACTCAACCGTTAAGAGCTGGTTATCATAGTTTCGTGTTGACGCTCGACGTGCTGCAAGGCATTTCGCCCTCAACTCACGTATTTTAGCATTCCACCAGTATACTGGGCGCTTGTTATTGTATTTTTGAGCTCTTGGCATTGCGACATTACACGCTTTTGTGAGTATCTTCGTCAGCGACTCTGCGGCATTTTCTACATTTATATTTTCGGATTGGTTATCCATATTTCTATCCTTAGCCCGAGTAATATAATCGGACAATTTTTTGTCATCAAGTTTTCTGACGTTCCATCTTGGGAAATTTGCATCTTCTACACTCATATTTGGACGTTCATCTATATTAAATGAGATATACTGGTGGTCACTTAAGGTGAGATCTTCCAGCACTATCCAATTCATGTTTTCATTGTAGAGGTTTGTCGTTCCAAAGGTGATGTCGATAATACTACCACCTGTACCTCTCCGAAAGGTAAGTTTGTCTCCGATATTAAATATCGTAAGACCAAGACTAGCAACCATTTCACACACTGTAGTACCCTTTTTATCCATTTTTTTGGAGTTCCATTCTGTAGATTTACTATTGAAGTCTCCTCCAATGATCACTTTATATTTTGAGGACCTGATAGAAACATCAAGTATGTTAAGGGCTTCTGCAAACAAATTAAAGTCTATATTTGGTGAAAAGTAGCAACTATATACCCTAATTTTGCCCACTGTGACATATACGAAGCCAGCGTTGCTTTCATCATCTTCGCTTATTATTAATCTTCTGTTTCTTACCTTGATGGCTGCGCAATGGTTTTTGTCTTCGTACCAAACTTGAGATGGTGGGTTTCTGTACGGTTCGCTTATTAAAAGTATGTCTGCATTAATCTCTGTCGCCTTCTGTATCATCAGGTCTTGCGCTTCTCTACCCCGTCCTAGATTGATCTGTAGAAATTTCGTGATCATTTTCTTGCTTTATTTCTTATGTTGATTGCACACGCTGTACTACCAATATAATGCTGAGAATTTATTGAGCCACTTTCACGGCATAGTATGCATCTCGTTTCCGCTTTGCATTCTTTAGCTTTGTGTCCCGGATTACAGCATTTTCTGCATAGATTGCTTCTATCTGTCCCTTTACACTGGCTCGAAATATGACCCTGTTCTAGGCACCTGAAGCATTTCTGAACTCTAATCTTACTCCTCAGCCTACACATAACCCATCCTACTCTGACTTGCCTCGTACGGAGTAGTGGAGCTGCTAAGTGCTCAGGTAGTTGAACGAGCGCTTGTTTGGTTCCTCCAAACGATGTTCTAAAATTTAATATTTTGAACGTTGTGGGTTCTTCTACTTTTGTTGCCTTCATAAGTGCATTAACAAGTTCATCTTTATCTGTTGACTCATCCATGTCTCTGATATCAAGAATATGATTTTTGGTAACCGCTCTAATCATGACATCTTCACCAAGCGTGTTACCTATAGCGTTTCTGAGCTTTTCGGCTTGGCCTTCGCCTTTTTTTAGTTGAACGAGTAAGTCTCCAGCTTTTGTCCTTCTGATACCCCTTATCTCCACACCGATATCAGTGGGATTTACTTGTTGCTTCATCTTTTTTATAACATCTGCGTATGACTCAGACGTGTTGGATTTAATTGTTATTGCCTCTCCTTGGATTCGCATTTCACGGCGTTTGTTACTTTGATTATCTTTTTTCTTCCTTGCTTTTCGGTGGCTCACTAGCTCCCAATCATTTGCCACAGCCGGAGTCTCTGGAATATTTATTTCAGCCTGGGTCTGCAGTGCTTTGACTGTTGCAGGTGTTTTCGGCACTTTTCGTTTCCTCTCTTGGGCAGGAGAAATAGGGTCAACTTGAGTGGCTTTAGATAGCACTTGCTTACGCTCGTCGCATTACAAAACTGGGTTACTACCTATCGCTTCCCTGTACTCTTTTAGTTGCTGGTACAGTGCGAAAGCACAGTTAAGATTATCGCGTAACGTCTTGTGTATGTTCTTTGCGCCGGAGACAATGCCATTTGCTGCGCTAAGTTTATTGCCTAACTCAATAAACGCTTTTTCTTCTGAAATTCTGAGCTGACTTTGATGTCTTTTTTCGCCTTCTAAGCTATCTGCTTTACGAGTATTCACAGGTGTGCTCGTGTAATCTCTTATGGTACACACATTTTTACCAGGTGGTTTTTCTGACCCCTTTGTTTGCGGTGATCTTACTATCACCGAGCTTTTCACAAAGGGATTTTTTAAGACATTTTCATCACCGTTCCTCGTGTACAAGTCTTCATCTCCGTTTTCCTTGTTGTAGGTTAGTTTTGTTTTTTCTTGTTGTTGTTTGTTGTTGTAACTCTCCATTTCAATTGGGTCTCAACTCGAAGCCGCTATCGCCGTTTGAAGTGTAGTTACGTTTTGATCCCATGGTTATCTATGCAAGCAGGGAGGCCATGCGAGGGTTGACATAAGATCCTTATGGGGTATTATGCCAGTGCCGAATCCGTACTAATCAGGAAATATCCATCTGAACCTACACCACCAACTCAATGGTGACAAACATTGAACGTACTCCGAGACTCGCTACGTTTTAACGAGACGGAGGGCAACTGTGACATTAACCTATAAGCCATTTCGTTGGAATTTCACTTCCACTTACTGAGGTCATAGACTGCCACAGTTGTCAGCCCAGGGTGCTTCAAATCCAAAACAGTATCCAGCAATGCCATAATTAGAACCGTACTGGGCTTGATCCTAATGCCTTTCGGCGGGTATTGACTAGGGAAACCACAGAGACGTCACTCTCCTAATTACACTTCTCTCGAAGGTACCCTTGTGGTTGGATACCTAGTTAAGGGCGGTATCCACTCGCCCTGTCACAGGACTTCTTTGGGCACATGCACCACTTTAGTACGCCCTCCATACCTGCCACAACTAGGGTCCGCGGGGTCGTTACTCCCGTTATCCTATTCTGAGGATACCCTTGCGGATACTCTCTATCTATCTATCTATCTATCTATCTATCTATCTATACTATTAAAAGCGTTGTGACACTGCGCGGATATTTGAATATCACGCGAGAACCACTGAACCGATTTAGACGATATAGGTACCGAACGATTTGTTATTTCAACTAAATTGTGATAGGATATTTATTTGTATGGTACTAAAAATGGGTTTCCACGCCCCTTTAACCGCCCACAAATCAATGAAAATGCTATATTTCAAACGGTTTTGGTCGTATAATATCACGTTTAAGTTGGCCCAAATGACTCATTTGGAATGAGTCATTCAAAAGTGCATACATTGGTTTTTTTTTGCGAAAGCATCTCATTTTGTTTGGCAACTGATTCTTTGTTTTGTTTTTACTGGTTGATATTGATGATGATACACGTGTATAAAATGATTTGTTGTTTGAAGTTTTCCTTTATTTTAATTGTGTTCGGTACTTTTTATCCATTCCTCCATTTAATGCGTTCGAAATAATTTGTAATAAATTGCAAGAACGTATCCAATCTCATTAATTTGTTTTTAATGAGTTGAATTGCAACTGAGATTATGTATGTGAAATGAGATGACTTCTTTTCTCATTTGGCTGAATGGGCTGAAATGAGTCATTTGGCCCAATGTTAACGTAGTATAAGACTAACATTTGGTAATTTAGTTCGCATAGATACTTTCTAAATGTTCTAAAAATGAGTATGTCCCACTTTAGTTACGCCCACTTTTCGGGGGATAGGCGTTGAGTGAACACGGTTAGGGTCATATTAAACTAAAAATTTTTAATTTCATTTAAATAGCAACTGTACTAAAAATGGGAGTGTCCTACTTTTGCTACGTCCTTTTCAGGGGATAATCGTGAAGTGAAGCAAAGCGAACTAGGTTTAAGCTAACTTGAGCTGAAATTTTGGCAGTCAGGTTGTTTTGAGTACCAGATGGTTTTAGGGGAAAATGTTTCCACGCCCACAAATCAACAAAAATGTTATATTTCGGACGTTTTTGGTCTTATTAGACTAAAATTTGTTAATTAAGTTCATATGGTTACTTTCGGCAACTATACTAAAAATGGTGAAAATGTGTCTAACATTTATTTTCACATAGCATAAAAGTTCATATATGACAGTAAGACGGTCTGTGGCTCCTGCGGTTGCCGGAGAATACTATAAATTAATAAAAATGCCAAATAGATAAATAAATGGCTTAAAACATAAATTTATGTATATAAATGACTTTGAAATGGTTGGAAATATGTATTTCCAAAAATTTTTTACAGAAATAATTTTAGTGTAATAGAAATTATTATAATGCTATAACATTTTCAAAAAATAAAATTTCATCCAAAAAATAATAGGGGTGGTAGCCCATGATTTTTAATCATAGAAACTATTTATTGAATTTTGTGTGAACTTTGTGAAAAACTGTAGTTTTTAAGATATCGCAATAATTTTTAAGTCATAATATCGGGAATTTTTTCAATATACTAGATATACTTACAAAATATTTTCGAAAAATCTTTCGTTTACCGTTATTTTATAAATCAACGACTTTTCATAAAAAATGCGTTGTACTGAGAAAATCTATAGTTTTCAAGATATAGCCAAAAGTTTGTTGTCATCATAATGGAAATTTTTCCAAAAATTAAGAAGAATATATTCATGTTCAGAACCTAAGTTACAAAAATTACATTTTTTAATTACTAATTTCAAAAATTTTTTACTCATATTTTTTTTAAATCCTGTTGTGCAGGACTAAAAATCAAATTACAGAAAAAGTCAACCAACTTTTTGTTACCATAACAATTACTGTTTAAATAAGGAAATTCAAATTAAATAAAGTTATTTTTTAATATTTATACAATTTTTTCATTATCAAACAAACACAATTGTTTTTATATTTTGCATTTGAAGATACAACAAAATACTTTAATTGAAGGGCTTATTGCAATAACGTGATAAGCCAAATAGTCTAAAAATTCAATTTTTTAGGCAGAATACATGACTCAATGCATTGCCAACAACCACTGAAGAGATTTTGGCTATTTCTAATTAATTTTCGAATCTATTTGTAAAAGTTTACGTGTTCAATTCCAATGCTGCATATGAAACTACAATTTTTCAAAACTTTAAAGCCGATTATTTAAAAATATTTTTTTTGTGGCATATCATGTTTCTGCAATAAGCCCTTCAATTGTAGGTTTTAAAATGTTTGCATGGTATTTATTATTTTTATTGCAGGCAAAGCAGTGGGTATTTACTAGTTAATTCACATATTTCAATTTAAATAATATAAAAAAAAATTGGCCATTTCAGCCCTAGAAAGTACTTTGACCGAGCTTCTATTGATCGATCAATTGTGTTGTGCGTGTTATTAAATGTTTGAACACAAATGATCGAGAACTGGACCTACGAGTTTAATGCCGACTCCGAACGGCTTATGTTCTCAAGAAGCTTTACATGGCAATTTTTACTCTCTGAGGTTTGCCATTGTCTGCAGAGAGGTGACGGCCGAACAGAAAAATTAATTCAATTGAAGAAACATTATGTCTGAGATGGAATTGAACCCGGGCTACCGCGGTTCCTTAGCTTAGAGGCCACGCACTCTACCCACTAGGCTACGGCCGCCACAATTCAATTTAAACTTTTGTTATATTTTGTACCTTAATGTTTTTTAATAAAAATTTATAAAAATAATTACAATTTTTTGCATATTATTTTGATTGATCTTCTAAAAAACTGATTTACTCTTCCTCTTAATTAAACTCATTACTTAACTCTAGTGTTAACTATTTTTACTATTCTTTTTTTCATATTTGCATCTGTTTATTCGATAAAAATGAGAGAATTTTAAAAAAACTCAAACTTTTTTCATATTAGTTTGATCAATCTGCTAAAAAAACTACTTTACTCTTCCATTACAGATCGTCCAGGCAACGTTTATACCGTCTCCGATGACATTGCTTCAAATAATGTTCCACCGCGTTTTGGTGACTTCTTCTATTTGGAGCCGGGTAGCGATGAAACGGCACGCATACGTGCCCAACTTGAAAAGGACGACAAGGAACTGCCATCCTATGAAGAAGTGTTGCGTATGACTGCTTTGACGCCAACGTCAGCGACAGTTGCTGCTTTACCTGCAACTATGCCACCTATGCCGCCTGCACTAGGTGTCTCAAATACATCATTTGCAACAACGGCAACAGACCTTCCACTTCCACTTCCACCTGCACCACCGTATACAGAGATTGATATCAATGCAACAATTCCAGCAGCAGCTGAAATAGCGCAGCAAACGATGACGTCGATTTCGACAACGACCCCAACTTCTGTAGCAGCAACAATAGCACCATCGACATCGCGTGCAGCAGCTTCGCTTGTTATCACCAACCCAGTAGCTGCAGTAACAACACCAACGACTGCATGACAGTGTTCGCGTTGTTGTTGTTGTTGTTGTTGCTGTTGCTGCCCCACTGTATCCACTATGCAGAGAGTCTAGATTCAGCACTAGCAACAACAAGCACAAAAATGTTAACGATATTTATTTGATAAGCGCTTATTAAGGACATTTTGTTGGGTCACTACAAAATTTTGACCATAGGGTATTTCTTTTTTTATAAAAGTGTGATTTTTGTGTACATTTTATTCATTTCGATCACTGTAAATAATACGTATTCAATACAAATTTATATATAAATATATATAGAAATTTTATTATTGCAATAAAAACTAAACGTTAGCTATTATTAAAAATAATTTAGTTTAACTGAATAGTTTTGTTTCCTAGCTCGTTTCAAGTAGTTTGAGCTTACTTAACACATTTTTCAAGATTGTCAAACAAGCAAAATATCTCGAATGAGCTCAAAAACACCTTTAAATGTACTTCTGTCAAATGTCAAATTGACATATAAAAATGTTCTATTGTTTTGTGAGAATAAAAAATAGTAGATATTTTCATTGAATAAAGGAAGACTTGAGTTATATGTGATATATGAGGATGAGGGTAATATGTCGCATTTTCGGATTTTCGCTGTTCTATGCATGGATGAAGATGTAATATACATACAAACAATGTTAAACTTTAAAACAATCGTGCTTTTAGAGAGGCTATTTAAGAAAATAACTTCTTCACAAAGTTTTGATTTATTATCAGAGGTTAAGACTTTTATGACTTTTTTCCAAAAAGTCTCTGAAATAAGAGTCTTAGCAAGCTTTTATTATATAAAAGTTATTATTGATAGTCGAAAGTTAGTTATTATAACTTATAAGAAATAAGAGTCATTTATAACTTACATTTTTAACTCTCACTTAATAACTCTAATTTTTAACTTTTATAAATTAAAATCAAACTTAAGAGTCTTTGAAGACATTTAAATTATAAAAATAGTTTTAAAAATCTTTGAAGACTTTTATTGAAAAAAGTTTATAATAAGAGTCTTTTGAGACTAATATTTTATAAGTCTTTTTAAACGTCTTTTTTTTTAAAGTATTGTATGCTATTTATTTTTTTGAATATAAACCTACTTCCAATAGTCGACATGACTAACAAAATCAATCGGTGTAATAAATTGGTTGCTGGTAAATAAACATATTTTGAAATTTTTTCGAAATTTTTTTTGTTGTTGGACTTTTATTAAGACTTTTATGAAACAAAAGTCCGAAAAGACTCTTAAAACTAACTTTTTCAAATAAAAGTCTTTAAAGACTTATAATAAAATTTTTGGAAAATAAAGGTCTGAAGACTCTGAAATTTTACTTTTATGTTTAAAACTTAAAGGTGAGGGAAAACTTTTTTAAAAAGTAAAAGTCAACTCTTAACTTATATTTTTATAAATAAAAGTTAAAAGTAATTTTAAATATTGATTTTATATGATTTAAATACAAATTCTAAATGTTTGATAGTTTAAATCATACTAGAAAAAACTTTAGTAATTTTAAACTTTATTTAATTAAATAAAAAAGTTAACAGTCGGAGTTAACTCAAGAAATAAAATTTTTAAGAGTTATTTTCAGGCTCTGTTTATTACAGATTTCAGTACAAATGCGAAACTTTTAACTCAATTTTCTCAAAATTAAAATTTTGCGACATATCACCTTCATCCACTCATGTCTTCATATATATGCTTTTCAATCAATTTCAACCATTATTGCAAATAAAAAATCACGTAGAAAAAAATAAAATCGCCCACAGCCTAAAAAACATTCACCCAAAAAATTGAGTAATTATAAGAATAATGGCCCCAAAACCAAAAATTTAGTGTTTTAAGTATATATTTTGAATACATTATACTTTTTGTAAACAGAAATCAACAATTGCTAGCAAAAAATGTTTCTGCTGTAAAATTGTATGGATAATAACTTATTTTGTTACTGGAACAGTTAATGTGAAAATCAAGTCATAATGACGTCAATGAGCCTGTTCTCACGCGCCTTACGTTAGGCGGAGCATCGGATTAATTTTGCCGTATACAGGTAAAGTGGAAAGTGGGAAGGTGACGAGTATCGTAAGGCAGCATTTTCAAAATTTTAAAAATTTTGCGATTCATTTTGACGTCTGTTACTATGAAGTTTCATTGCTTGTCATTTTCCTCTTGGTTCTCTTATGTTTAAGCGCAAAAAATTTTTGTTTTGCATTGGTTGGGTTTTCACTTTTACTTAGTTCTAATTGTTTGCGTTTCTGTTTAATTTAAGACTTACAAAGTAATGAATTTTCCGAAATTTAACAGCATATTTTATTGACTGTTCTCGGAACGCAAAATAAGGCGGTCCTAAAAAAGTCGGTAGTAAGAACACCTGACAGATGCATAGTGTCAAAATAATGCCATTACTCTGCCTTTTTTAAGGCGAGTGAGAACAGGGTCATTGACCGCATTCAGCGCAGACAACAGTTGGCAACTGCTGTGTAAAAATTCGCTGAATGGTACAAATTTGGTAGCGCTAACTAAAACTGAAAAAGTAGCGAACGCCTTTTAATCGAGCGAACAAATTCTATGCTACATGAACTAACTTGCTTAACTGCTGATGCTGTTACTGACGCTGTTAAATTAATAAACGCAGAAAGAACGCAGCAGTGAGAAACCTTTGCAATTGAATTAAATTTACATAAAAATTAAATTGAATCTAACTTCTGACGTGTACTGTAGCAACACATTTAGAGAAAAACATCGTGAACTAAGGTAACGCTACCATTACAGTTTACAACAGTTGTCTGCGCTGAATGCGGCCAATGTAAGTAAATATGTTGAGAACTGTCTGAAAAGTTAGTGCCCTGTTACGGTGGTGGTCATGGGCAGTGTGACCAGAGTGGAATATTATATTCCACTTTGGCTTATTTTAGCTTCGGGAAGCATATTTTTTTTTATAAAAAATATGCAGCATAAAAAGTGGAATATTTTTCGTATGATTATATTTTTCAAAATTCACAAAAATTGCAATAAAAAAATGTCTATTTGGTTACTAAATGGTTGTTTTTTGGCTATCGACATTTTTTTTATCTCTGAACCACCTTGTAAAACGCAATATAAGGAATTAATTTTGTGGTTAACTTCTTCGTTGTCAATTTTATTGCAATTCATATAATAACTTCACGCAGCTAAAAAGTGAAGTAAATTTGCTTATATGTTTGTTTGGTTAGATTTTTTTATGGATTATGTTACAGCAGTAAGTAATTTACTTAAGAAAACATTAGGGGTATTCACGATGTGTTGTATTTTCCCTTGTATTGTGTATTTTTGATAAATTTGATATTTGTAGTAAATTTTGTAATATAACAAAAACAAATTGCAGTTTTCAAAATACAACCCTGTGGAAAATATACAAGTTGTGTATTAGATCAGCTGATTGTACAAGCATTTCTACTCAGCATGGAGCAAGCTAAAGGCTACGCTGTGAGTTTATTTAATAAAAATTAATATTATTGATTTTAAAAATACAATATGTACTTTACTGAAGGTTCAATCACAATAATTGTAAGTATTGTAAATTTTGCAAAAATTTTTCACAAATGCACCACATCGTGAAAATCACTATTATTGCTAACAATAGCTATTTCTTTTAACTATTTTAAAATGTGGATTCAAAACAATAAAGCAGAAAAAGTTATTGATCAAAGTTCGGAATCTGAACATTTATAAAAATTTGTGCTTTTCTCGCTTAGCTTACCATTTAGCAATGCTAAGGTTGAGAAAATTTTTAGTTATATGAATCTTTCTTATTTAAACGAAAATTCGAAATAGAATGCAAGAAAAACTCTTAAATAATTTGTTGAATGTAAATACATGGCTGCATGTTCAAAAAAAGTGTTGAAAGCCTATCAAATACCAGATAGCTTAATAAAAAAATTTAGAAATGCGAGTTTCTATGATAATAATACAAGCAACAATTTAAGAATTGACCTCGATGATGTGCTTGAATTTTAGTTTTGTATATTGTATATCGTTACTTAAAATTCAAAAAACCATAACAATGTTTATAATTTTTTATAGGAGAAGAAAATAAATTTAAGTGCGATAGTTTTTATCCAATAAATAAATGTTTTTAAACTTGCTTCTGTGTTTTTTTTTATGTGCCTATTTAGACTTATTTAGATATATATCTATGAAATTGAAAGTGGAATATTTAGCATATTTTTTTTAACAAAAAGCATATTTTTCAAAAATTTTCTGGTCACACTGGTCATGGGCTCATCATGGTCATGCATTGTTGTTTTTTCAATGTAAATTAAAAATTTGAGAGCGAGAGCAAGCGAGTAAATTTTCACCACCACGGTCACCAAATGATTCGACACAAATATGAAATGATGGGATCAAAACAGTGTTGCGTTGTGGAATTATTCACAACATTTGTGTTTAGGCAAGAAAATAGTACACTTTTAGTACGAAATGTATGAAAGCAGTAATAAACCTGCTTAGTAGCAACACTCATCGGTTGAAAAAATACTAAAAGTAGCAAAATGTGTACTGGTGCTTAGGCATCATATGACCACCAGCATAACGTACTTTCGTCACACAGCTCATCAAACGAAAAAAGAGAGTAAAAAGTGTCATGACCAGGGATCGTATGACGTCTACCGTAACAACACCCTAACAGAACCAAACTACAATTGTTGTAACCGTTGTTCAAGTGTGCCGCTCCCCTGAATGCGGCCAATGTGTGCGACACACGTTTTCTATTTTGCTTTTTTTTTTACATTCGGTGGTCGCAGCTAGAACTGACAGTTATGACTGACTACCTATAATTATTGTATCATGATTATTTGTTTGAATTGAATTTTGACTGCAACGGTAGCGCCCTTTCAGAACATTTGCTATCGTGATTATATTAAGGCGAAAGGAGCGCAGCTGCTGAAAACTGTCAACACTAGAAAAAGTATTCATAACAAATACTTTTGCGAAACATTTTGCAAGTTTCACATAAACTGCATGGATCAAAAAAGTATCACATAAAAGACTAGCTTGTCAATGAGTTTACAGTTGTCAATCACCAGAATAAGGCTACTAATTTTTACACTTAATGTACTTTTACCCGCCGTTAGTGTGGTGGAAAAAGTTCTAGTTGACAATTTTGTTATAAGTAAATACCACACAAACGACCTTGGTATAATTATTTGACAAGGTAGTAGCGTAGACTGGCTTTTTTCTCACGTGCGGCAATGGGTAGTTGTCAAAATTAGCTGTTCATGCAATTAATCAAAGAAATGTGAAAAAATTAGTAACGACTTAAACAAAGCTAGTCAATCGCAGCAAACTAAAAACGTTCCAATAAACTTCGCGAACAAATTTAATGAATCAAAGAAAAGTTAAAAATAAGCACATAGCTAGTCAAAGGCAGCAAACTACAACGCCTTTAGCTGTTTTTGACGACTACCAATCGCCAAAAAACTGTCACGGCTACCTTGTCAAATAGTTATACCATGCAAACGACGGGTTAAAAGCCAATTTCATCGTTGTTTGTGCTTCTGTTGCTGGTGCTGATGCATGGTATAATTATCCAGGTAGCATTGACAGTTGTTCTGTAAAAAATTTCTTGTAAAAAATATACTCACAAAGAGACCGCTTACAATTCTTAATGGCCGCATTCAGCGGAGTCAACTGTTGTGAACTGTTATGGTAGGGATATCTTAGTGAGCAATGTCTTTCTCTGAATTTGTTGTTACTCTAAATGTCAGAAAAGTTTTAAATTATTTAATTTAATTATTAAATTATGTAAATAATTAAATTGCGAAGGCTGCACTCTCAAATTTGCTGCGTTCTTTCTGTGTTCATTAATTTAACAGCACAACAGTTACACACTGTTGACTCCGCTAAATGTGACCATTGACATTTTTGACTTGTTTGTTTTTGACACTTTCTTCAATTTTCGCTTTGTTTTACTAGTAGCTGTTTTTAACAAGAGACTTTTCCTTGAAGAAGAGAAAAAATCAGTTGTCAATGCTACCTGGTTACTTATACCATGGTACTGAAGTATAAATAATAACATTCTAATACCACATTATTTTCTGAAAAAAATTCTGACCTCACAGAATGCAGATTTTTTTATATTCTGACCTGAATTTATAGAATGTTGAATTCTTTTGAGCTGAGAACGAAAGAAATTCAAAAAGTTTTTTTATATAACTAACCACTTTAATCAAAAATATATTGGATGCAATTTAAGAAATTTTTCAAAATTGCAACTTTTAGTTTATCTCAGTTGTCACTGCACAAAATATTAATGTCAAAATTATTTTATTTTTTTCGTGTTGGTATTACTAGAGAGCAGAATGCAAAACCGTCGAATTTTACAGATCAAAAAATTCTACTTTTGTTTAACTTTTGCAGTCAACATTTTCGAGAATAGAAAACGATGTATTTTATGGCCAACATTTTTTTTTTAGAAAATAACAAAAAAAAATGCAGAACGCTTGAACAGGTCACAAAAAATGAATGCACGATTACGGTATCGATTTATTGATTTTTAAAGTAATATTTTACTTGACAAAGTCTATATGAAAATTCAGCTATATCTCTGCTAATAATTGCTAATAATAGATTAACTTGGATACCATTCAAAAGAACATTTATATATCTTCAAAAAAAAAAAAAAAATAAAACAAATTATTTATTTCCCCGGTCACGCTACAGACGGTTTTTCTGCACATTATTATTTTTCTTGCATAAAACCATTATTTTCTCTAAAAATTGCGTTATCAAGGGAAAACAAAAACATCATATATTAAAAGCTGAAACTTTTTTCTCCATTGTTGCTGTATATTTCATTTTTGTATACATACTAGGTTGAACAGTACAATAATATGGTTTTAAGTTTTTAACTAATCGTTCATTTTAAGAATGCAGTTTTGATGTACTCATGATCAAAATAAGATTCACTGACGGAATTATCGATTATTTACGATGATTTTTCTTGCTTAAAGTTCTGTTTAAGTAAACATTTATATTTTTGTCATAATCCAATCGATTTAAAAGATTGATGTGTCGTTTAAAAGGTAATTTAATTTCTTTTAACGATATATGATGTAAATGTTTTGCAAAAATTATTTAATTTCTATAATTTTTTATATATATGTCATTTTCATCAATTTTATGTCATTTTAAAATTTTTGATATTTGATTTCTGCCCGCTGCTTAGGTATTAGAACCCTCACATGATCCCTAACATTGGATTTGTGATTATGGCCAGTTTGAAAAAGACCATAGAAAAAAATTGAGAACATAATCCCACAATAAATTTGGCTATAACAACACTCCGTAAAGAGCAAATCATTTTATAGTAAAAAACACCATAATAAAATTTTTTGCTTGTACGGAACAGTTATAAAAATATTCCGTACAAGGTAAAATCATTTTATCGTAAAAAACCCCATAAAAAATTTATTTTCCCTTGAAAGAAATAGTAATAAAATATTCATTACAAGGGAAAACCATTTTCTCAAGGAAGGAATTTCATTTTATAATAAAATGAATGTTTGGACAAAATTAAAAAGTCGATAACTCCATATATAACCGATTAATCGATAATTCCTTCAATGAATCTTATTATGACCATTAGTACATCAAAACTGCATTCTCAAAATGAACGATTAGTTAAAAGAAAAAACCATATCATTGTACTGTTCAACCTAGTATATAACCAAAAATGAGTAATACAGCAGCAATGGAGAAAAAAGTTTTACATATTATACACCAAACTAAAGGTCATTGTTACAGCTTTTAATATATGATGGGTTGGTTTCCCCTTAATAACAGAATTTTTAGAGGAAATGCCGGTTTTATGCAAACAAAAATTATAACATCCTGAAAAACCGACTGTAGCGCGACCGAGTTGAAAAGAAATGATTTTATGTATGTTTTATCTTAAAGATATATCAATTTTCTTTCGAATAGTACCTGAATTATCCAGACATTATGAAAGATATAGCCGAATTTTCTTATAAGCTTCATAGAGTGGAAATTTGTTAAAAAGCCAATAACTCGACAACTAAATGATATATCAATAATTCCTTCGGTGAATCTTATTTTCTCTATGAGTAATACAAAACTGCAATTTCAGGTCTTCGCGCCAAGGAAACCGTAATATCCCCAAAATCAAGAATTTTTCTAGAAAAGAAGGCGCTACAAGAAATAAAATACTAGTATCTTTAGACGCTTCCCAACACTAAGCAGCATTAATATTACAGCGGCTTAATTTTGCTAATGACAAGAAGTGTCAAAATGTTGAACAGCTGATCGGCAGACAGTTTGGTGATAAAATAGCACTGATAAAAACATTTCAATTATTTTCCAAAAGTGTTCGTTCTGAAAATTGTTATTACCACAAAATGAGTGATATTAAGGTTTGATTAGCTGTTGTTTCAAAGACACTAGCCAACATAAAATCTTTTCCAGATTGAGTTCGCTGTACAAATTCGTGACGAGAAATGCGTCAAGAGTGTAGAAGAGGCCTTGAAAGGTGTAGGCTCTGTGCATATCGACGCTGAGCAAGGACGCGTCATTGTGCAGACCCAACAGCCATGGTCCGAAATACAGGATCGCATAGAAAGCACCGGACGCAAGTCTGTGTTGTCAGGTTTTGGCGGTAGGTTTTAGTTAATTTCCTGTGAAATTCTTTTATTCATAACCCTTGCACAGGACAATCTGCCGTCGCTATGATTAGCAACACTGGACATAGTGGTTTTATTAAAGTGCCCAAAACACCTATACAGGGTGTAGTGCGCTTCACTGCCATTACCCAAGACAGCGTTGGTGTTGTTGTGGATGGCGTAGTAGATGGATTGGCACCCGGATTGCATGGTCTGCATGTACATGAATCGGGTGATATTTCTCAGGGTTGTGCCTCTCTGGGCGGTCACTACAATCCACGAGGCTCACCACATGGAGGCCCATCGGATGATGCAGCACATCGACATGCAGGTGATTTGGGCAACATACGTGCGGATAATAAGGGACGCGCTTCATTCCGTTTTATTGATTCAGTACTGAAGGTTGGAGATATTGTTGGACGTGCCGTTGTTATAACAGAGCAGCCGGATGATTTGGGTCGCGAAGCGAATGAACAGAGTCACGTTGATGGCAATGCGGGCAAACGGTAAGTCGTGTGTGGATTGTGAAGAAACAATTTAAGAACATTTTTTTCACCTTTTTTAACAGGCTAGCTTGTGGCATCATTGCTCGATCTGCTGGCATTTTACAGAATTTTAAACGCATATGTGCTTGCGATGGTGTTACACTTTGGGACGAACGCGATATGTCAGTAGCTGGTGGTGAAAATTTTCAAAAACTTTAATGCTTGCAAGCAATACAATAATATCGTAGCGAAGCATGTTATTTTTATACGTATTAGTTATAAGCTAAAAATGGGCATTTATTATATTGAAATTGCAATATATTCATAGTTGGTGAGTTAAATAATACAAGGTGTTTCCAAAACTGCAATGAACCAAACATTTTGTAATGCGTCGGAAGCTTCTATCATTGAAATTATATCTAACATTTAATAATGTTAGTAAGAATGTTAATTCTTTTTAATTTGAAGAAAACCTTAATATATCCATAAAATTAAAAAAAAATTTATTGGCCTATTATGGTTCACAACATCACAGTAATTTTTATTTTTATTTATTGCTAATGCTTAAAATAAGACACAGCAGTGTATATCTGCAAACCGTAATAGGCCTATAAGTGTCCTGTAGTATACTAGGAAAAACTTCGCTTACAAGTAATACCTAAAATAATCTAGAAAATGGCAATAATCACTTACCTTCTGGCTTACAGAATGCATTACTTTAACATAGGCATGTCATTGGCGGTAGGCGATTGCAATTTCTTATACCAGAGAAGTACTTATGCATATGCATACCGAAGGCGAATAAATTATATCTTATGCTTGGATTTCACTATGTCATTTTTATGACGGCACAAAATTTTATCACCTGAAATATCACCTTAGTTTTCTGCACATATCTATAACATTTTCTGCACAGCTCCATTTAAGAATTTATTTGTTTTTAATTTTCCAAGATTGCCAAATGTAGAAAAAATGTCAAAATGTTGTAATTTTCAATTTGATTGACAACATAAATGAAAATACATAGTGAAAATGACATAGTTAATGACATAGTAAGCAATATGCGCAAGTTCATTTTATAATTGATACAGAGAACTTATTAAAGAAGCAAATACTTTACTCTTGGCATTACTTGATTCTTACAAAGAACACAGAAAACAAAAATAAACAAATATTATAATGATTCAGTACAGTCTGCATTATTTTAAACAAAAAGTAATAGCTTTTTAGGCTTTAAGTATTATGTAATGCATTAAATAAACGAAAATTAAGTAAGGGCCTTACAAAATTATAAAACTTTTTTGCTGGGATCTTGTAGTGTTTTGTAGCAATTTTAAAGTCTTGGCACCCCGCTGATTTTTGCGCAAACTCGTTTTTAATAACATATTAATTCAATATCAAATTACACATAAATCGGATATGACATTTTTTAAAAAAATCACAAAAAAAACATTTTTCGAAAAATTCCGAAAATTGTAATTTTACGATAAGACAGAGAGTATGTATACAGATAGAGGTCTCAAAACTCTCAGACACATTTTGGAACTTAAATTACAGTTCCCGTGCGTCCGGTGGAACTTTTGGAAATGAAATCTTCCTCTGCCGGCGTTGCTGCCGTGGCAGTACTGACATTTACAGCCCTATTCTGGCAAATTAACAAATTGTTAACCAGTATTTTGAATATTTCTATGTGTTTATCGTAATTTTTTTATTTCAAAACAAAATTTGAAGCTCAAAAATAAAAAATGTTGATAAAAAGTGTCAACTGCTTTTCAGTTATTGACAATTTCATTAACAAATTTTGTTTTTTGAGCTTTAAATTTTGTTTTGAAAACAACAAACACATAGAAATATTCAAAATACTGGTTAACAATTTGTTAATTTGCCAGAATAGGGCTGTTAGCCATAGGTGCGTATGAAAGAGGAATACGCAACAGTAAGCGTGTGATGAAGGGAGGTAGAAATAGCTTTCTTTTGTTTGAGTTATGTTTTTTTTTTCCTATAAGAAAGACCTTTAAAGGGATCTCAATGTTTACATTTTGTTCTGCTAGATTTTGCCGCTCGAAAGAAATATGAATGAAATGAAGCAAAACAAAGCAAACTCTTTCAATGCATCAAGGTCAATATTTCACATTGGCAAAATGTTTAACTTGCAGATAGTTTTCTGATTTGTATTTTTATTTGTTAAGGGCTTATTTTTTAGGATAAATTTAACTGCATTTATTTAGGTATTTATGAAATTTTGTACTAGAAGGGTAATATTTAATTTGTAGTTTGGGTATTTTTACAAAAAAATTTTTGAAAAAAATAACAGGTGGCTAAAGCTATTTTGGAAAAAATCAATTTATTGTTTAGGATAAATTTAATTCCATTTATTTAGGTAGTTATGACATTGTTTACTAGAAGGGTAATATTTTGTATATGTAAAGTTTGGGTATTTTTAAGAAAAAAATTCCTAAAAATTCAAAAAATGCTATATTTAAAAAAACAAAATCACAGGTGGCTAAAACACAGTCTTAAGCTATTTTGGACAAACAATTACAAAAACCAAAATTTTTATAAAAAAGTTATACCTGTTTAATGTTGACTTAATTCAACTTATTTTATTGAAAATATTAAAAACAAACTTTAAGGTTTTCTTGGTGATTGCATTTGATAAAATTTTTTATTTACCACGCTTCGAAATATATTAAGGTAGTATTATTTATTATATTTTAACAGATAATAAACAAATTGAAATCGATTTAATAGTAAATTCAAATTATTAAAATTTATAAATTATTTTCTACTACTAATGAAAATATTTCCAATATGACTTTTTACGAATCTTACAATTAGTACAATAAGTAGTCCTTTGTACAATTAGTAGTCCTTTGCAATTGTATATTACTTACCTTTTAGGTATCTTATAACCCTGGCTTATACCATTTAAACTGCAGTGAGGTTTTTCTAATTTACTCTTATTATTTCATATAATATATTTCAAACTAAAATCAAAGCTTCACAAAAAAATGTATCCAAAATATAATATTATGATTTTTTTTTTTTATATGTATTTAATATATATTATATGCAATAATATTATTTATTATTTATTTATAATGTATCTACAATATTATACTAATTTTGTTATGGAAAATATATACAAAATATAATATTTCAAATATTATACTATTTTGTATAAATCTATTTATTGTATATTATTTACAAAACTATTATGTTTAATTTATTTTGTATTAACAATATTGACATAAAACAATTTTGAAAATATGTGAATGTTTTTGGTGTCGAAATAGAAATTTGTTAAAATTAAATTGGCCAAATTTTTCTATAGTAAAACGTATTTAAATAACTAAATTTGCGTTAGTAAATAGAAGGCAAAAGGGGCGTGGTCAAAACAAAGTTTGTTTAAATCTTATCTTGGATGGATAAAATATGTGTACCCAATTTGAGCAAAATCCATCTTGACGTTAAGATTTGTATTAAGTTCATATTTGTACCACAGTGCTATCTGGTGTTAAAGATAGATCCAAACAGAAAGTGCTGAAAGATTTATCTTATTGTGAAACTCCTGCTATTTAAATATTTGTGCTGCATTTTCAGTGATTTGTGGGGTTTCCACACCCCCTTTTATCGCCCATGGTCACTGGGGTTTTCTTTTATTTGTTGGGAGCAGAGCAAGAACTGTCAAAAACCATGCTCGAGTTTTCCATTTTTTTACCAAATGCTCTCAATCAAATGGTTCAAGCACATTTTAACAAAATTCGTTGACTTGCAGCCTTGACAATTGGTGTTCTGTTTTGATATTTTAAAATAATAAATATAAATATATAAATATAATAATAATTATATAATAATTAATATTATAATAATAATTAATAAATACAATTTAAAAACAATAACTTTGTAGATAAGGTAAGGTATACACCGAGTCATGATTCAATTATTATAGGTTGTCCATTCGTTTGACAACACGCGTAAATTTGTAAAAAAAAATATATTCTCTCTGAAATATAAATGACAACCAGGGTTTTGTGGTCTTCTATGAAAAAAGTTATGTTACAGTGTTTTGTTGTGTATTTTTTTTTTTAAAGTACTTATTCTATATTTTGCTGTTAGCAGCAAAAAAATAGTGTGCATTGCGTTTATAATAATTATTGCTTTGATAATTATTATTGAAAATTGTTTTGAAATTTTGTTGCGATCCGTTTTTTTTTTTCAATTAATATATAAATCGCGATTATTAAGTTGTAATTATTAAAATAAACTTCAACGTGCGGTATTGGCAAAACAGTGTATTTTGGTGATAAAATTCAAAAATATAATGTGCCAGTGGATACAATAAGCCGTCAGCGGTGTGAATAGATTTACACAACAAAATATCGAAATTAGTTTTTTAAAAAATTACTTAAATTTTCTATCAAAACAAACAAGCAGTGCAGAACGTAGTAGAAAAAGCAGCAGTGAAATGTATCCTTAGGTATTTAGTACTGCGAAAAAGTATGATATTCCTGCAACTGATTACTTTGATGGCATTAAAAAATTACTCTTTTGCTCTCCTCTTCAATTTTACGGGTGTATATCTTCATTCTTCTGAGTAAACGTCAAATGAATGGACAACCTGTAGTAATTGAATCATGCACCGAGTATATCAGCAAATTCAATAAAATCTATAAGAAAACAAAATCAGATAATGACTTTTGGGACACCCTGTACATTGCTAGATGTATTTTAGACACAAACCACTAACAACAACCACCACTCTGCGCTGCCAGATGTCAGCGAAAAAAATTCCTCATTATTGCATAGAAAAAAATTTTCCCGATTTTTACATGGAGCTTCCCCGTTTTTAGTTTCTTTATTAAATAGCATTAAAAGTAATAGCAATGTTGTAAATTCATTTTACTATGACAAAAACATATACAGTACTTTTCGTTTAAAACGAACTTCAAGGGACTGGGCAAAATGATTCGTTTTAAGCGAAATTCGCTTTAAATGAAGACTTGAACAAAACAACTTGTGTATAAGCAGATGCATTTATATTCCTTTGTTGATTTATTAAAAATAAATTCTTGGATATTTTAATATGAAAACTGAATTCTTAAAAAAATCACTGATCAGTTTTGCATTTAAACTTTTGTCTACTTCAAAGCATAACTTCAAAGTTCAACGTATCGAAAACTTTAGAAAAATTTAATAATACTAAAATTGAGAGCTCGCTAAAATGTTTTTCTCTAAGCCCAGATTGATAGTCGCTTAATAGCCGGTGGGTATTGAGGTATTTAACGATATTTTCAGCTAGTAATGTTTCGTAAATTTTAGAAAGAGCTGATAATATACTGATTGGTCTTAAATCTTGTACCGCCTGCTCCTCCTTCTTTTTTGCTATGGGTATCACGTTTGCAATTTTCCATTTGGAAGGAAATATTCTTGTTGTAAGTGAGAAGTTTATAATCAGGCCTGTCCAAAAATCCGAATCGAAATTGCATCGATTCCGATTTAAAGTAGTGTTTTGCAATCAGTGTGGAATTGCCCATTCGGATTTAAATTTTGCATTTAATTTCATTGAACAAAAGTGCATTTTGTTTTAAAATTGTCACAACTTAAGCATATGTAAAAAATTGTAAAAAGTTGGAATACCAGAACTCCTACTTTACAACTTTAAAAATTTTTAAAAAAAATTGTGATGGAATTGAAAAGTCGGGCTTTTCGAGATATAATAACAAGATGTCCCTTTCACGAAATTTCTAAGAATTTTTGCTAAAACTTTCTGGCGGTGTCACCGTGGTATTTCCGAAAATTGCCATGCAGAACACCAAATTTCCGAATGAAATCCGTTCGAACTCGTGAGAATAGCATTGCATCGGAAATAATTTCCGAAGATAGGAATGCAGAACACCAACAGTCAGAATCAAATTTATTTCCGATCCGAATCAGATTCTGGGACAAGCCTGAATATATGTTAATATACCGACGACTTGCGGCAAAATAAGCTTAACAAATTTGAGGTTTGCTCCATCTTCTCCAATAGCATTTGATTTTATGCCTAACAAACATCTTAAAATATCTTCTTCAGAAGCCATTTCGAAATGAAAGAGACTTTCTCTGTTGTATAGTAAATTTGGATTAACTAAGAAAGACGAGCTATCTGTGGAACTAGTTACTGACAAAAGGTATTTATTGAGGGTGTCGGAATCGATATTAATTTCTGAGCTCTTCGGCTTTCCAATGCCAAGAGACTTGAAATTGTTCCACAGTTGTCTTAAAGATAGGCTAGGTCACAGCTTTGACTCAAAATAACACAATTTTGCTGTTTTAGTAATAAGCGTTACATTATTACGAGCCTGGAAGTATGTTTCCCAATTTGAATTTTTCGGGTTACATTTCCAACTACTATTCTTCTTCCTCGATCTTTAATTGATTCTAAAGCATTCGAATCAAACCATGGTTAGCTAGAATTTTGTTATTTAATTTTACATAAGGGAACATATTTTTTTTAATATAGATAATTTACTAATGAGGTGAAATGCCGTTAAAAAACTTTTTAAAAATTGAACTTTTCATTCTATTTTTTTAATTTTTCTTCGTACAAATCGTCCGTAACGACAGTTTGGAAATGCCCACTTGAAGTTTAGTAAAAAATGTAAAAAAATTTATGAAATCAAAATAAAGAAATGAAGTTGGCTTCTCTAATGACTAGTGTCCGACCGAAACCGGAATTTTGGCCGAAATTCGGCCATTTTATAATATTCGGCCGAAACCGAAACTGGTTATTAATATGAAAATTTAAGTTTTTACAAATAATTTTTTTTATGAAAAGGAAACAAAAGTACTTTCATACACATAAGAAAAAATGTAATATAATAAAGTTCTATTTGAATATTGAAGTTTATAATAAGAAGTTTACTATAATAATAAACGAGATAATTTTTGATTTTTATTTTAGTATGCACTTACAATGTACATTTTTATAGAACTATAAAACAATGTATTTTTTATATTTTTTAAGGGTTTAGTATTATAAAAATAGAAATATTTCGTTTTCTTTTCCTTTACTCCACACACAGATTTGGTTCGGAAGTTTAATTATCATTTTTTGGCTTCAGTACCTATAAAACTTTAATATTAAATGCAATAAAGATGATAGAATCGAAAATGATAGTATCGAACGCATAAAATTAACAAAAATGTTTTACGTTAACACTAGAAAAAATCAAATTATAGACGAATTAAAAATTTTTGTTTTGTACAAAAATTAATATTTTATTATTTTATAATATTAGAAATATTTCATTATATTTTTGTGCTAAAATAGGGGTTTTAAATATTTTTATATTTGAATTAAATGACTTGAACAAAAAGTTTTTACCAAAAGTATTGGTTAGTTTCGGCCTCAATATGGCCTAAAAGCCTAAACTGGCCGAAACTGACAAAAAGGGCAGTAACCGAAACCGAAACTGATTATTCGGGCGGACACTACTAATGACCAAAATTTATTTTACTTGCTATTTTATTGAATAATAGACTTACATAACAGCAGTGCTATAACAACACACAACAACACACATTCAACAACACAGCAGAGATTGCATATTTCGCTTCGGCAGGGTGGCTCAAAAAATTAAAAGGAAAGTATTTTATTGGAACATTTAACCTTTAGCTAAAATTGTATTTTTTATTTTTTTTCAAAATGTGTATTTGGAGCTAAAAAAGCTAAAATAAAGGGCCGCTCTCAAGTCGTTCAGAAATTATATGGGTCCAAAGTTAGAAAAAATGGCCTTAAAGCATGAGATTTTTTCAATTTTCCAACAAAACTAATATTTATGGGTATCAAAAGAAAGGAAATGCAAGTATCTATTCAACAAAGTATAAATAATGAAAATTTTACGTTTAAAGATGTTTTTATGATATAGAATTTTTGTCCTTAAAATGGTCCTAAATTGATGTAATCCCAAAGTTTTTACATTAAATAAGGTTAGTGTATAAATAACATTGTGATTTGGAAAGTAAAAAGTGTTTTTAAAAATTGTTCAATTTTTTTCTAAAAATGTTTCAAAGTAATTATATTCATACGTAATGTCGAGATTAATAGCGGAATAGGGAAAAATTTGTATATTTTTTGAACATTTTTGGAAGTAATTGTATTCATACGTAATGTTGAGATTAATGAAATAAGCGCCGCAGTCTAGAAATTTTTATAAAAAATCGCGTGATTGTTTTTAAAATTTTTTTATGCTTTGATATACAGGGTTGCCAATTTTCGAAGCGCCCATTTTATTTTTAAATAAATCAAAGAAACCACAATTTTTTGTCTGTTCGTCATGAATATCATTTAATTGAGTTCAAGTAGATTTGTTTACAATATTTCTTGAATATGATATCTCGTAAATGGTCGCCATTGGCCTCTACGACATATTGTGCCCGTTTTGCAGCATTTTCCATGGTTTTCTTCAACATTTCGATGGGAATGGCGGTTATTTCTTGACGGATTTTAGTTTTCAGCTCTTCTAGGGTCTTTGGCTTGTTGACGTAAACCTTTGATTTCAAATAACCTCACAAAAAGAAGTCTGGAGGCGTTAAGTCTGGTGATCTTGGCGGCCAATCGAAATCACCATTTTTTGACATCAAACGGCCAGGGAACAATTGCTTCAAAAAATCGATTGTAGTGCGGCTTGTGTGTGGTGGCGCGCCGTCTTGTTGAAACCAGTAGTGCCTGATACGCTTTCGACGAACGATTGGCGTGAAAAAATTGTTTATCATGTCGCGATAACGCTCCTGATTGACAGTAACTCTGTGGCCATTATCATCTTCGAAAGAACGGCCCAATGAGCATTTTAGCACAAACGCCGCACCAAACAGTGACTTTTGCATCGTGAAGAGGTACCTCTTGAATCTCTTGTGGATTTTCAGTGGCATAAATACGGCAATTTTGTTTGTTTACCGTTCCGTTCAACTGAAAATGAGCTTCATCGCTCATTTTTTGAAAGCACGTTGAGTTTTCACTATTGACTTGTTTTGTTGAATGTAAATTTCAACAATTTTAGAGCGTTCGCGTGGCGTGTACTGTTCCATTGTAAACATTTGCTTGGAATGACGCTTCAAACGCGGTATGTCATTAGTCGATTTGGCATCACTGCGGAAAGTTACAGTGTTGCCAGATGGGCGCTTCGAGTATTGGCAACCCTGTATTAAGGTGGAGGTCAAAATTAAATAAAACAAACTTTTATTTAATAGTTGGTACATAAAAATAGTTATATAAAAAAAAGTAATTAATGTAATTTTATAATTAATAGCTTATTAAATAGCAAATCCTATCTTTTAATATCCATTTTGTTTAGGTTTGTTTATATATAGCAAAGATATCGTCGTTGCAAAAGTGAACTTGCGAATCTGAAAAATTAAATTTTTCATTTCTAATGAAAATTCTATGGAAAATTAAAAATTTAATTTTTCAGATTCGAAAGTTCACTTTTGTAACGACGATATAGCAAGTTTTTCAATCCCATTTTTTCAACTTTGGACCCCTATAACTTCTAAATCAGATGAGAGCGGCCATTAATTTTTTCAGATTTGTAATTAGAAGCCGTACATACATATGTTCCACAAAAAAAAATGGAAAAAATTTATTTTTTGCTAAAAGTTTAATATGCCGTTTTATTTACCCCCCTTAACCCCCGTTTTTATAGATGTATTCCCCGCCTCTCAGTTTTGGCCGAAAAATCCCGTTAAACGGGTAAAATCCCGCCACCTGGCAACTCTGCCACCACTCCACAAGACATTTATTCAACACGTAAGCATTTAAACTCACCTCTTTACACCAACGCCGCCATATTTATTGGTGTAATTCAAATGCAGCTCTCAACGCTCTCAATTGTAAAAAACTTAAACATAACGTACAAGGTGTTTAACCACGGCTCAACGTCATTCATCGCCTTCATTCGCAAATCGACGTTACGTGTGTTCAGTTGGCTTCGCTACGGTATTCCGAACCGAAACGCTCTCAGTAAAATTAAATTTCCCGCTCAGTAGAAGTAAACGCATTGAATTGGTTCAAAAGAGTCGACACAAAAACAAGTTGTTGTTATCTTGAGTCGCGTTTCAGGCTCGATCAATCAGCAGCATCCCACAACAAGTGGGTGAGAAAGAGAAGAAACTATAGTTTACCTATTCTTAAAAGTGGTTTTAGCCACAAATTGTGTAAGCTACAGAAACAACAAAAGTATCTCACAATTACTGCGTTTGGGTGTGGTGCAAAAGTTTTGAATTTTAAAATTAATCCAAATAAAAAACAAGTTAAAACCTAATAAAAAAATATAAAAGAAAACTTTTTAAAGTTAAAAATTATTTAGGTAGTGAAAAAAAGTATCTAATAACAATAAATCTGTGATCATGCCAACAAATAGTAGAAATAAAATGCCAACAACACCAACTCAACTGAATGCTGCCAACTTTCTGCTCTGCTGGTTAGGTATTCAAATACTCATCCTGCTGCCAACATCGATACAAGCGCAACGTACTCCCACCATTTCGTACATCACACAGGAGCAGATCAAGGACATTGGTGGCACGGTCGAATTCGATTGTTCCGTACAGTATGCCAAAGAGTACTCCGTCTTCTGGATCAAGAGCGATGCAGATCCCGTCTTTCTCTCTACCAGCTCAACGCTGGTCATTAAAGATTCTCGCTTTGCACTTCGCTACGATCCAAATTCTTCAACATATAAACTGCAAATAAAGGATATACAGGAGACTGATGCTGGCGTCTACACCTGTCAGGTATTCATCTCGGTTGTCCACAAGGTAACAGCAAATGTGAAACTCTCAGTACGTCGTCCACCCGTGATCTCGGACAATTCCACGCAATCTCTGGTGGCCAGTGAAGGCAATGAAGTGCAGATGGAATGTTATGCTGGCGGTTTCCCAACACCATCGATTACCTGGCGTCGTGAAAACAACGCCATTTTGCCAACAGGTAAGCAAGTTTAAAATACTTTAATTCTATTCCATACATTTACTGCTGTTTCTGAACTATAAAAAAGCCCTCTTTATTAACTGCTTTGCTGCTCCTCCACCCTCAAGTGAATCTAACTAGATTCAAGACACGTAGAATCGATTAAAATAAAAGAGAACGACCCATTTCGTAAGTTGTTTAAGCTTGATCTCTGTGAAAAAAGCGAGGTGCGGGCCTCACATGTTGGCTGAGTCACCTCAGCGTCGCTGTAAGCTAAAGTAAAAACACTTTTTTCTCTATATTTATAGCTGACTGTGAGTAAGTTTGACTCACCAGCTGCGCTTGAGATGCTCAGCTCAGCGTTTTAACTGTTTTAGAGTATGTTTTTTTTGGCTCCATGATCACTTCAACTGTTTGACTTTTCCATTAGTTCGTTCAAAAGAAAACTTCTACATGATTAAATTAGCATGCTTATTAGTGCCATTTTGCCTTCAGACTAAAGTTTTTCCAGTGTTAGTTACAGCTGAGAAAAATTGAGCAAACTACTCTCAATTTTAATAAAAAAAAAAATAAAGTTTATAATGTAACTTTAAATCAAGATCAGGGTTTGATCATAGGAGATGTCAGGTTAAAGGAGATGTTTTTATGGTAGGTTTTTTTTTTGGCTCCATAAAAGTTGTCTTCTTATCGGAGCTGTTTGTTTATTGTATTTGTCCACAAGTAAAGATTTTTCTGTATAAAATTTACTCTCAACCCAATAAGCATTGACCCTAGCTTGACCTCCAGAGCTTCCACTTGAGATCCAAGCCAATCTCCAGGGAAATAAACCTTCGATCTCCAGTTGAGATAAGGCTGAATCTCCAATTGAGCTCCAAGGTCCTTCTCTAAGCGATTTCCAATCCAAAATAAAATAAGCATTATTCGTTTTCTCATCTAACCTTATATTATTTTATTATTTGAAATTGCATTTATTTATTGAAATAGTTTGTTGCAGTTTCTTACTTACTTTATTATTTTATTGCAATTCACTTAAATATTTCACAACTATTTACAAATTAACACAAAAAAACATTCACGAAAACAACCAAGTGTTGCCAGGTACAAAAACAAATTATTTTTAACTTTACTTCAACAGTATTGCCTGTTGTTTGAAAATTAATACAGTGACTCACAACGAAAGTCAGGCAGGCATTTCTTAGCACTTTCGCATTGGTTTCAGAAATGAAAATGTATGAAGAAATTGCAATATATATTTTTTTTTCAAAACGTTAGTTTTTGGTGAACAAAATTAAATAAAAACATAATTAAAAAATTAAAACATTTAGCATAGTACTCTGTTCAGTTTCATGTGAAATTCCACTCAAATCTCTATACAAAAGTGACAGATGCGAAACAAGCGTGTATATTTTCACAACATGTTCGCCAGATCAGTGCTCTGTTCCGCTGCGTGAAATTATCGCAACATGTTTCTGAGCAACATTTTTTCACGACAATTTGATTGCACTGCCTATTTATTTTGAAGAGAAAAGAAAGCTATCATATGAAATCTCCCAAATTATTCTCTGAGTCTCTTTGAGAAACGTTGCCATAGGAATTCCTCGCAACAAACTTTAAGTCATAAATTTCACGCAACAAATAAATAGATGTTGCCAGCGAAATTTCACGTAAACGAACAGAGTACTAGGCTTAACGGTGAAAAAAATTTAAATCGAAACAAACCTATAAAAACGAGCTCACATCGAAAGTCGAGCAAGTAAAGAAAAAAATGCAAATCGTGGGCCTTAAACCATTATTCCTGCTTAAAACTTTCTACTTCTGCTAGAATAACTTTAGTCAACGCAAAACTTAAAAAATAAACATTTCTCAAAAAGTGCTTCAATCAACACTGGCAGAAAGGCACGAGCTGAAAATAGATCATTATTTGAAAGAAAAACCCAAGTGACAAATTTCACAGGTCGTCTTAAAAAGTAAATCATCAGTGCACGATGTAATCAAGCGTTATATACAAGATAAGATAATATGCAATTAAGAACGTACAGAGGCTAAAAATAAACTTAGCTCCAAAGATGAAAGGTATGTTTTAAGAGAAATAATAAAAGACCCATTTTTGTCTGCACCAAAACTAGAGGTCATGCTAAAACTCAGTTTGAAAAAGAGTGTACACTCAGAAACAATTTCAAGAGTTTTAAGAAAAAATTGTTTAAATGGAGGAGTAGCACGAAAAAAGCACTGTATTAGCAAGAAAAATAGAAAAGAGCGCCCCAATTTCGTGCATGAGCAAATAACCAAAGACTTTTTATTCTGGAGCAAGGTTAATCCTAGGATGTGCGACTGGGCTTTTCGAGGCCCATTTTGACTTTGAGAAGTCGTCAATTTTTTTTCTTAGCTCTGAGCGTCGAAATATTTTATACCAACTACCACTAATGTTTTCAAAACGCAACAAAGCAAACTAAAAAGCATTTGCATTACTTTCGCAGAACAAACTGATCTGTTTTTATAATAAGAACGTAAGTGAACCTACTGGGCCTCACGAGGCCCGTCCGTTAAATGTATGGGAAATATCTGTAAGCTACTAAAAAAATATGTTCAAACACAAACGATCACGTTCGACGACTTTATTACGCTACATGTTTAAAGCTCTTGTGTGCATGTGGTCACATTACATATTTATTTTTGTATTGTAAGTAATATTTTAAATGTCGGAAATAAGTGGCGAAGTGTTGAAAGAGCTTGATATTGGTCTTAATTTTCTAGGCTGCTGACAGATTTTTTGCTACTAAAAAACTAGAGAATGAAAAAGACTATCCTTTCGGAAAAATAAGCCTTACAAATTTCTGGATTAAAAAAAAAAAATGGAGCAACGTAAAATTATTTATTTATTTATTATTCCAGTCTACTGATTTCTTACAATCTTACAGACTATACATATTTTACCTTAAAGCTAATTAAAAATAGTGAATAGAATTAATCTAAATTCATGTTCTGACATTAAAATTTAAAATATGTGAAAGACTGTTGCATAAGTGTATGCATCTTACTATTGGCTCATTATAAGCATAATTGGTCCTGTGAAGATTTTCTTCGAACATACGAGTTCGTCACAAATCCCTCGGTGCATCATTAATTTGGAAGAGGTTTGACAATTCCTCACAATTAACTTTACCCGAAAAAATATTATAAACAAATATAAGAGAACTAACCGATCGACTATCTTTTAACGATTGCACACCAAGTAATTTGCGACGAACTTCATATGCTGAAAGACTATCAGGCCAATAAAGCTTTCTTAGCGCATATTTACTCATATGTTTTTGTATTCGCTCTATTCGGTTAGAATTTTCTATATAATATGGGTTCCATACTATTCAATTATATTCAATTATACTACGAACCAAGGAAACATATAATGATTTAATTGTTAAAGGATCCTTAAAAATTTGTGTATGTCTTTTAATAAATCCCAGCATGGAATATGACTTCGATATAATATAATCATACTGATATTTTAAATTTAATTGAGTGTCAAAAATAACCCCCAAGTCTTTAAATTCTTTCTTCCGATTTAAAATGGCATTATTCAATGTGTAATTAACCCTAACACTGGTACTATTTACATATGTAAATAGTACCATATGTAAATAGTACCAGTGTTAGGGTTAAATAAGATACTATTTGTACATTTAACTGTATGAAACTATGCAACATTTACTGATATTCAAGGTTAAATTGTTTGAAAGACACCAGTTGTACATAACTGAAAAGTCACTTTGAAGATTCATACAGTCAGATGTGTTCGATATTCTACAAAAGATTTTAACATCATCTGCATACATTAAACATCTAGCAAATCTCAAATGTTTAGGTAAATCATTAATAAAAATTAAAAATAAAAGGGGTCCGCAATGGCTACCTTGTGGAATGCCTGACGAAGCATCAATAGCAATATCGGAGATAGTTGAACCAAACTTAACAAAAAGCTTTCTATCCTTTAAATTACTTTTAAAAAAACCAATTAAGGAATCCGACAGTCCGAACTTTTTTAGTTTACTTAATAGAATTAGGTGATCAACTTTATCAAATGCTTTGGAAAAATCAGTATAGATAACATCTAACTGAGTACGGTCTTCCATTTCATTAATTATATTTTTTGAAATAAGCAATAAATTTGAACATGTTGACCTACCAGAAAAAAACCCATGTTGAAATTCAGAAATGACTCGCTGTACGTGCTCAAATAATTTAATTTTAAGTACATGATCAAACAATTTGGCTATTGTGCATTGTTTCACAATTGCTCTGTAATTATTTACATCACAACGATTGCCAGATTTAAAGATTGGAATAATTAAACAAATTTTCCAAACATCTAGAAAAATTGCTTTTCTAATGCAAATGTTAAAAAGAGAAGAGAAAAGAGAAGAAGAAGAAAAGAAGAAAAAGAGATTTACAACGAAAATACAGCAGGTGTCAGCACTATGGACCAGATGCTCAGTTGCTACTCTTTCAAGAGTGGCAAAAACCTATAAACTGATAAACATCGTGAATTTCTAAAGGTTTTGACATCCCAGTTGTTTACTTCTCACATGAAAACTAGGACAATGAATAGAAACGTTCAAATTTCAATTCAATGTTTTTGTCAATAATTACAGCACAACAGTTAAACGATCGTTACTGCATTTTTAGTTTTTGTAAATTTGTGTTTAAAAAATATAAATCAGTCAAATAAAGTAATTTTACTTTTTACTTAAGAAACCCCCTAAAATTTACACCTACACACAGATGTAGTGTCTAACAATACTTCTACATAATAGCAGCTTGGGATTTGACATCTAGACGGACGAAAATCGTAAAGACAACTGGCATGAAAGGCGGTAAGGGTCACTTACCGCCTCCTTGGCGGTCGCACATACCAGGGTTAATAAAATAGAATACATTAGGATCCTTAGCACTTTTAAATAATAATCATTTATTACAGATTTTCTTTACCGATGAGAGTTTATTTAGGGATGTGCAAGTCGAAGTCGAAAGTCGACTTGTACTTGATAGTTTTCGACTTTTGGCAATCGACTTTCTGATATTGAAAAAAGTCGAAAGTCGACTTTTACTTTCGACTTTTACATTCGACTTTTTTCATTTTATACGAAACAAAAACATAAACGCTAATCTGAGAACTGTCTTCTCTAAACTAATAAACGAAATAGCTGTTTAATAACAAATAAAGCTGCTATGGCAACTCTTGATTCGATAAATGTAAAATAGTGGTCGCCAAAATTAAAAAAGGAGACTATGTGGAAATGTGACAAAGCAATTGCGTATCATCTGATTACGTTAAACGCGTAACAAAATGTTAATGAAAAAGGTCACTATTTGAAAAGCAGGTGACAAATATTTTTAAATTTATTATTTTTGAGCTTCAAATTTTGTTTTGAAAAAAAAAACCCATTACAACAAACACATAGAAATACCAAGAATACTGGGTAACAATTTTATATTCACAATATTCAAACTACGCTTAAATGGATTAATATTTTATTATAGACAACAGAGTAATGTTCTGCTTTTAGTTAAGTTGGCAAGAATTTAAAACGAGTGCTTTCCATTGAAATCACAAAAAAAAAATTACAATATTGAATTGGTAAGACCATAGGCTTCTTTAACACTTCTAGATCCTAGGTTAAAAAAGCACGCATTTCAAAATATCCGTGAGTGCTCTCAAGCAATCTTTCACCTTGGTAAGCAGCAGTACATAAATAATTACTACAAAATTAAACTCCCCCCTCCATTTAGGCGATCTTGTGAATGCCGAGATGAAACAAGCAAGAATTTCAAACGAAAAAATTGTGATAGCGGCATCGACATCTAATAATCAAGAATCCGATAACAGTGACATATTATGTTTCTTGTTTGAGGTGGTTAAGACAAAAATTAACTCTATAATTGATGAAATTGATTGGGTGCCCACTCTGCTGCGACCTTATTTGGCTCGCCCAGCTTTTGATCGAAAACTTCATAAAAATCCGCTTGTTTGTAAACAAAGTCGTCAACTCCAAAAATTTCACATCTCTACTTAAACTTTTCTAAGGCTATATCGAACACAAAAATAAAATTTACATGTACCGCTTCTGCAAAAAAAAACAACAAGGAAAATGCTTCTATTGTAAAATTTGGTTGATAACCTTTGGTTAGGGCTTGATATTCAGATCAATTATGAATAATTTTTCCTCGAAAATCGGAAAAGGGAGCTTACATTTTAAGATAGCAGATAGAGACATCACATTATTTTTACTTTCATAAATATTGACTGTTGATGAAGAAATTAGCATTAAAAATTTCCAAAATGTTCTTAAACTTTATCTTGAAAAGTAACTCTCCTTTTTCCGATTACCAGGGAAAAATTATTCATAAGAAGTCTGATTATCTATAAAAGAACTAAAATTGCAATATTTTGTTTTTTTGTATTTTATTTATTTACTGATGTACCATGTTTGTGTTAATATTTTAACAATAAAACACATTTTTCATATTGAATCATTTGTTTCTTAACTGCCCTGCAAAAATATTTTTAAAAAAGTCGAAAAAAAATGAAAAGTCGACTTCTAAAGGTTCAAAAAGTCGATTAGTCGACTTTTACTTATTCAACGGTTGAAAAAGTCGAAGTCGACTTTTGCTGGCGGTTGCACATCCCTAAGTTTATTAAATTTATATGGTTCATATCGAAAGCGAAAACCGAATGAAGAATTTTGCAATAAAAATTTTAAACATACGGTTAAGCATGGTAGAGGATCAATCATGGTTTGGGGCTGCGTCTGATGTTGGAAGGATTCAGTTTATTGAAGCTATAATGGACTAAAATATGTTCCTTGACATTCTCATGGCGCACGTAAAACAAAGTGCGGGTAAATAAGGTAGTGCTGATGATTTTGAGTTTTACCAAGACAATGACCTGAAACATACGACGCTCTTGGTAAAGAATTGTGTACTTGATATTTGTCCAAATGTCATAAAAACAACCTCACAAAGCCCAGATTAAAATGTTATAGAACATCTATGGAATGAACTTGAACCCAGAGTGCAGTATCAAAGATGGGCAACTAAAGGTCTATTAAAAAGTATCCTAACTGAAGAGTGGAATCAGATTGGAGCTGATGTTTGTAAAAATTTGGTTGCACCCATGCCAAAAAGGCTGCAAGCAGTCATAAAAGAAAAAGGATTTGCAACAAAATATTAAATTCTTAGTTTTAGCACTGAATTCCCTATCTGCCCGACTTTCAATTGGAGCTAATTTTTAAAGCTTTGGTTTGGTTTAATTTTGTTTTACCGTTATGTCTTTATTTTTTCAACTATGTTTCTGTTGAATTTTGCTCACCAGTAAATAACGTTTTAAAAAAATTTACTCGCAAGTTTGTTCTTACATTTTCATTTCTGAAACCAATGCAAAAGTGCTAAGAATGCCTGCCCGACTTTCGTTGTGAGTCACTGCACATCTCAAGCCAATTTCCAGTTCAACTTCAAGATGTTGGAGTGTACTTGGAGTAATGCGTAGGAGATCAAGTGGAGGTTGAACACTTTTTCCAAACTTGGAGAAAAACCTTTTTTTTGCTTGTTGGGAAGTTTAAAATTTTTACAAACTGTTCCCTTTTGCAAACATACAAAGGTGTAAAAACTCATAACTGTTCTCATCACCAGGTTATTTGTGATAAATTAACAACTTATGTTTATTAGGGGTATTCACTATTAAGTGCACTTGCCAATGCAGTTGAGGGCTTGAGGACTTGAATGTAAAATTGTCCAATGTGAAATTGACGTTAAAATAAGTCTTACTTTTGAAAGGAGGCTCCGTCTTCATAATTTTTGTTTCAAAAAGATCAAAGAACCAAGGCATGCGTCTTATACAAACGACGTTTGGTCTTTAACCTGAAAGGAAAGGGATAGATTATTAGAGAAAGAATTGATTGGAACCATACGTGAATTATCGATTAGGCGGAAAAAACTTGAAAGACAATTTGAATTGCTTGCAACAGAGGCTAGTGTTATGCCTTAACCTCGGCAATTATTTCCAGCCCTCAGTTGATCCTGTCTTTTAATTCAACAGTTTCCACAATTAAGCTGTGGATTTTTTGTTTCAATAATTCTTAAATGTAGTAAAGAAGGAAGAAAGCGAAAAGAATCATGCCTGAACCCGGATTCGAACCGGGGACCTCTGAGTTGATAGTCCAGCGCACTCTTCACTAGACTTTAAAGGTCGACTTGCTTTGTTTTTAGTTTTACACGGAATCAATCAATTGCAAGTAAAGCGCGATGCAAGTTTTAAGTGAAGTGGGAAATGATTGGTAATTAGTTTTAAGTGCTGCTGTTTTTATAAATTGTTGCTGAAATACCCAAGAAGTCAAATATTTTCTTTTCTTAAATTTTTACATTATTTTAAAGAAAAGTAAGAAAACTTTATTTCCAAAAGTCAATTTTTCAAATACCCCTAAAAAATATTAAATCTCCCTAAAAAAACCCTTAAAGATTCATTGCCCCGAAAATCTCTCAACACAGTTAAAAAACTTCTAAATCTAGGGGGAAATCCCCTAACCTGGCAACACTGGAGTTGATGAAAAATAATCGTCGGAAACTTGTGAAGAAAAGATATATTCAGTAACTATAAGCAAATCTGTTTAATGAGTGTGAGTCGTTGTGAATATTACTACGTTTCCATGGCGAGTTGAGTCTGAGTTGGGCTTTCGTCAAGTTGACAAAATGGCGTTTCAAGCTAAAAAGTGTTTCCATGTACAACATCGAGTCGAGTTGCAATCGTTAATTTTTTAGGTTTTTCCACTTGTGCTCAATATGCACAATATTTTTATTTACGATGTTCCCCTTCTTAAACTCACTTTCAACAATTTTATATATTTCACTTCTTCTAAATTTTTTTCCATTATATCAAGAATTTTCTTTTCTTTAAATATTTCAATCAACAGCAAAGCTTCTGCAGCACTCCAAAAAACTCTTCCACTCGCCATTTTTTCTTGTGATAAATGAACTTATTCGCTTTGATAGATAGAATCAGCTAATTCTAACAAGTTTCGTGGAGTTTTGTGGATTTAACGAAGTTCAACTCAACTCGCGTTTCCATGGGGAGTTAATCCCTAGTAATCCCGACTCAACTCGCCATGGAAACGTAGTATATGATAATTTCGATAAGAAGAAGAGCATTCTGTCAAATCTCTTCTAAAAGCTGATGCAATGTATGCGAGAAAGAACAAAATTATCATTAATTCTACTGAAGTCGATCATACAATTTAGTTTTGCTACTTTTTTGGCATTATTTTTCTATTAATAGGCAGAAAAAACCAGTTTTAACATAATTATTTGTTTTGGTAAAAAGCCCACCAACGAAATGAAGAAGCTTGAAGCTTGACAGATTCATGTGAAAATACGGAAACATTACAAACGGTCGCTCACTTCAACTCGTCGGAAACTTCCGATTTCTGAAATTTCAGCAATGAAGTGATTACCCCTATTGTTATAAATTTTCATCCCGCCATTTTTGCATGCCATGCGATTATTTAAGCATAATTTAATTCCGTTATTCGTAGTTGGTAAAAAAAAGGAGACGTTATTGCAATTTCATGCCCAAGGCCATTGACGGAGCTTGTATTTTTGAAGAAAAACCCGTATTAAATGGGTTAAGTCTAATTTCAAAGTTTTGAGAAGTTTTGCTTCAAAGTTTTCAATCACAATATAAGTTATATGAAAAGGTCTTTAGTTTTCGTATCATAGTTTTTGCTTAGGTAACTCAAGAAGCTCCAGATTTTGTGTGTTCATAGTGTTAAATACGTGGAGCATAGCTTCATATACAACTCAGTTCTGTCTTAAGTCGATTTAAGCGATTATTGCTTATCGGCACGATATATGCAACATATGCAAGTTGTATGTAAATTGTATGCAAGTTTTATGCAAGTTGTATGCAAATTGTATGCAAGTTGTATGCAAGTTGTATGCAACGTATGCAAAATATATGCAAAGTATGCAAGTTGTATGCAAGATATATGCAACGTATGCAAGATATATGCAGCGTATGCAAGATATATACCATATGCAGAATGTATGCAATATGCAGAATATGCAACATATATGCAATTGCATAAAAATACGCAGTCTAGTTATAACACATTGCGTTCTATGTGATAAAGAGCTTGTCATTAGTAGGGATGGGCAAAAACAGTCGGTGTGTAAGAGCAATCGGTTTTACTTTCAAAACCTGTGTTTTTTCAGTTTTTTTTTTTTAATTAATTTATAAATTTTAGAAGTAAAGTAAAGATAACAAGTGGCTTAACAAAACTAAGCTATGACTATTCGATAACCTAATTCATAAAAATTCATTATTAAAAGATAATTTTAGTTTAAAATTCATTTTTATTTATTATAAGTTAAAGCTACAACCTTTTTTAAACTTTTCCCATCTGCTGTTTCGAACCCAACACGTGGAAATCACAATTTAATGCTTTGCAATAGAAATTTTAAGATTTCCACGAATATCTTAAATTCCGCATGCATCATAAAACAAGTGTTTATTATTTGCCTGGTTCTCAAACAAATTTACACTTTAAACAAACTCATTTTGCAAACACACATGTTGTGATAGTTTCAAAACAAGTGAATTTACAACAACAATTTCCAACACAAAATATTGGAAGCAACAACAGTAGCTTGTAAAATAATCACAAAATTTTTGGGAAATCTACAGGATCATTGTTTGCGGAAGTGTACACGAAACAGGTGAAAAGGTGCTTGCTTGTTCAGCACTTTACTACCTGGCAAAGCCGTGTAGCATTTTCTTTGTATTGTTAGGATTTACAAAATTTTTTTTTTACAATTTACAAAGAAATATTCCTTTGTCAGAATCTAATGGAGAGAGTGGATTACAATTAAGTAGAAAGAATCATTAGAACCATTATTTGTACATTAAGGAAGCGTTGCTTGCTGCACTGGCGGTTGACTGTTTTTTCGTGCTTCCTTTTTTTTATTTTGGATAGTCTTGACTTAATTTGATAGGTGGTGAAATATTTGATTGATTAAACTTTGTCATGGCTATTCTTTATTTTTTCTTTTTTGCCTATTTTAAAGTATATTTAATGAATGTTCTTATCTTAAAAAAAGTTTTATCCTTCATCATGAAGGGTGTGTTTTTCAGGGTGAGGCTATACAATAATTGAGCTTATTTAAAATAGACTTACATTTCCCATTACTCCCAACTAGTATGCTCCAGTACTTATGAGCTGGGTTGGTCGAAGCACTTTGCGTGCTATTTTTACTTTTCTCTTGAGTGCTTCATGAAAAATTTCAACTGCAACGATGACAATTCTAAAAAGATGTCAGTTTTTGTTTTTAATTTTATATTCTATAAAATTGTTAGTGCGTCTGTTTGTCATCGCATAGTTTTCGAATGACTTGACTGACTGGGGTCAAATTTGCACAATATATTTGGTTTTGTCGAGACAATGTTTCATAGCTATTTCGAGATATGATAAGTAACGTTGTTTTCGAGTTATTTCGCTTTTTTATAAATAAGCGCATGAACATAATTGTAAATAAATATTAATTTTTTGAACGTTTCACTTTTCCGAATTTGATGAGGATGAAAAAAAACAAAACCTACATAATACAAACCATTTAGATTTCTCTATAGTTTTCATCCAAAAAGATATATTATTAAAACCATAGAGAAAATCTCTTCGAAACTCTGTACACTTTTTATTTAGTAAGCCATGTCATTTTAAGAAGAAATTTTATTGTTTTAATAAGAAAACTTATTATTTTCATTATTCCTTGTATCCCTTCCGCACTGGTTTCCAAGTCCAAATACTTTAAAAAAAAAAAGTTCAAAAAACTAAAACCCGACTACTAAAAAGAACGCTCTAAAAATTAAGAAACAAGCCTATATTTAGGCTTATTACGGTTCACAGCAATACACTGTTGTATCTTATTTTAAGTATTAGCAATGTACACAATAAAATCAGAAATTACTGTTGTGTTGTGAACCGTAATAGGCCTAATATTCTTATCTGAAGTTGTTATGTACCAAGAAACATTGGCGTAGCAAGCGGGGGTAAAGGTGGCAGTTGCCCCCGTTTATTTAGCTAAATAAACAATTTAAAAATAAAATTTCAAAAGCTATTCATAATATCAGTTTTTTTTACGACGATAATATTTTTGTATTATATTATTTGCTCTTCTTTCTCTCTTCTCCATAAGCATGCTTTCGGATAACCATTATATTTCTCTGCCTTTGCAAAAAGATAAAACAAAATGTAGAGTTTTTACTGCAATTCCAATTTGAAAAAATTTGAATACACTGAAAAAACTATTGAATGAAGTTGAAAAATTTGTTGCTTTGGTTTTGACTGTGCCTGCATCAGCAGCTTCATCTGAGCGTCCTTTAAGTGTACTAATACGACTTAAAACATAACTTCGAGCAACTATGCCACAGAAACGACTCGCTCATGCGGCACTTATACACATTCATAAAAATAAAACTATAGAATTGAATTCGATGGAGGTGGCAAAAGAGTTTGTTTCTCGCAAGGACAGAAAGAAACATTTTGGAAGAATTTGAACTGATATAACGTTTTGTACCTTATTGCATTTAAACCTTGTAAAGATATACCTAGTCTTGCTTTATAAAAGCAACAATTATTTCTTATATTTTCATATTACCATATGAAAGATCCTTTAAAAAATGATCTCTAATATCGAAATTGGAAAAACATTTAAAAATAATGAAATTTTAATATTTTTTATTTAGTTTTATATTTTTTATATTGTTATGTTTCTCATGTTTCTTTCCAGAAATTTTGTTAATTTTTTTTGCACCCCCATTTGTACTGCCTCCGCAGATGAAATTAGATTCAGACACGCTTGCCAAGAATTATATATAAATAGATTCCGCCTTGCGCATGTCCGCTTTCTTTGTGAGCACGTGCATGTGACGTCAGAAGTGCAAGAGAAAAGAGAGTCAAACTGACTAAAACAAAACGTAGTAAAAAATTTTTAATAGGGGTATTCGATTTAAAAATCTCCTCATTTTCTTATATAATCTTGGTTTTTTAAAAGAAATAATTTTAAATCAGAAAATAACGCTTGTACAGAAAAAGTTTAAAAAGTTTTCATTACTATCTTTGATAAAAATTTTATATCTTATTGGGGTGTTAACTTACGTGTTGACCCCAGCCTGAAAGTATGCACATCTTAATACATAAAAGGCAAGCTCCGCACACAGTATTTTTCTAACTGTAATAATTTTTTGACAGTTAAGTACTTTTATAAGGCATACTGTTCTCAATAAATAAATAAATTCAATGCTCTACAAAAATGTTCAGCCTAAAAGTATGCACAGAAAATGTATTTGTTACATATGGCGCCGTGTTGCAATCCCATATACCATAACCCCATATTGGCTTTATAGCACTTTTTCCTATGCTATAAACCCATAATTTGGGTTTGGGGTTATCGCACAAAATAAAATGCAATAAAGCCAATATGGGGTTATAGCACAAATTTTAAATTTTAAACATGGTATTATCTCACTTATTTGAAGGGAATAAACTCATATTGTATTATTAGACATTTGTATACAAATGAAACCAAATGATTTTGTAGGGTGTACGAATTAGCCCCCACGAACAGTTATAAATTAAAAATTTTATTTAATTTCTTTGTTTTCTTACGCCATATTTTCGTAAATCTCCGTTACAAAATATTACTTGATTAAGTTCGACATTATAGCTATAGTACTTGTGAGCGTTCGGAGAATATGCCAGCCATAAGAGTAATTCTGTTATTTTTTTTTCGTGAGTTTTTGTGAAAGGTATCCATCGTATGAGTTGAAGGATTTGCGACTCGCTGATTCCATTAACAAAAGCAAAAGCACAAGCTATTAGTTGCGCTTTATAAGTTCTTTTTCCGAAAAAAGAATCAATTATAAATCCGGGAACATTAGAAAAATTTATAATATCGCTTTTATTTAGTAAGATCTTCCTTGCGTTTAAACGATTACTCTCCATTCTTTTAAAATTTTCCATATTTATTTTTAAGCAGCATACGCAAAACTGTTTTTAATATTCGCTTTTTATGTGATAACATAGTTATTAGGCAATTCAATGCAAAACAGGTTTAACAGTTAGTTCACTCTCTATTATTGATTGCAAAAAAAAACCCAGCAGAAAATTCAGTATGCCATGAAAAAATAGTTGTAAGGGATTGATTTCGATTATTTTCAAAATATATGAAAAGTTAAAATCACTTATATTGCGCATTTCGTAAAAGGGGAAACCATAATTTTGCAAAAAAATATTATAATAGAAGGGAATTTTCCCTTTTACGAAAAGTTAAAATCAGTCATACTATGTTATTTCTATAAAAAGGAAACCAAACTATTTTGTCTTTTACAAAAGCATAACAAAATATATTTATTCAACAAAGAGTATAATATTCAACGCAATAAATGAAACTCAATACAAAATTCACCAAAAAATAATCAACAAAGAAAGAATTATACGTTTAACAAAATATAACTACGGCATCAATAATAACGGAGCGACAAACTGGGCACAATGGTTTAATTTTCTTTACTTCAGCATCTTCCTTCATGGTATCGTAACAGGTTTTACAAACTTTAAAATGTTTACATGGCTGAAACATAAGTTGACGTTCCCTATCACAACATATAACACATTGCAAATAATTTTGGTACAGTGCTTCGGTCTCAATTTGTTCATCTGCATCTGATTCATCATCATTACTGTCAATTGTGTTAATGAAATCGGCTTCTAGCTTGCAGTTTTTAATATTCGAAAACTGAGCGAGAGCTGTTTGAAATGATATTTTATTTTCTTTTAATAAGTCATATGTTTTTTTTAAAAATGTATCCCTATTTTCAATAGTTAATTTTTTTTTCGTATACAATGATGTACATCCAGAAATAGATTTTAAAAAATCACATGACTTAGCGGCATCAATTTCACATAAAGCATCGACAAATTTATAAAAATTTCCATGTTTTCTAAGTTTCATATTGAGTTGGCTATGAAAATTTTCTGCACCATTGCTTGTTCTATACGGCTCCTTATAAACCGAAAAATTTGTCACTTTTTCCTTAAAAAAATAAATAATAATGTGTATAAATAATTATTCGGTAAACAAAGAGGGAATCATACCTTTTTAAGCCAATAAAATTCATAATATTTAAAAAACTGTTGAAATTTTTTTCCAGATTCATCATTTATTATATCAGTCTTTAAGCATTGGTATGCTGCTTCTATATCACTTGCCTTTAACAATGGAAGGTATAAAAACTTATTAAAAAAGTTTTTAGCGTTTTTATAACGATTTAGATGCTGTATAAAGCCAGTTATTTTTGATGTCTTTCTCCGTAATGCATTGGTGTAATGGAACCAACAACCAACCATTTTCACCGTAGGATATATTATTTTATTAGCATTACGTAATGCATTTTCATAATCGGTTATAATGGTTGTTGGTCGCAAATCAAAGACATTAGATTTTATATATTGAAACATATGTAAATACGCTTCTTCTGTTTTATTAGACATCAACTCATAAATAAATGGAAACACCTGAAAAGAAGAATAAATAAAATTATTTTTAACAAAGTACATATAAATACGTATATCTAGTACTTACATGATCTGCGTGAATGAAATGAATTATCAATAATTGCTTAAGAGTTTTCGATCTTGGTAGAACGTTGAAGGTTGCATCCATTATATAATTTCGTGGCTCAGATGAGCTCAGTGATTTTATACTTTTTGATATTGTCGGTGATACGAATAAGGTATATGAGAAGTCATTTGTTATCACAGAATCCAAATAAAACGATTTGTCTTTCTCATACCTCGACATACCAAATTCTTTCAAAATTTCTTCGTTTTTAAAGTTGTCAATAATATCAACTACATCATTTGGATTTTTCGGCATCTTATCTTGTCTTATTTTGAACAATTGCTTACGCATATTTCCGTAATTAATGGTATGAGCCGCGTCTTTGAATTTTTTGCATTGCTCGTCAAAAATCTCACGAACGTTTGATCTTTTTAGTGGAGCTTTACGAACTTCACATTTCACTGAATTCATAATTTTCAATTTTTTAATTATTTCGATTTGAGATCCATGATTATGCACTTTATTTTTACCACATAGACGGCAATACATTGTGCTGTTAAAATCAATCGCGACTCCAACGTTACAATTTTTATTGTAGCAGTAATAATATGCTGTATTCATTTTTTTATATTTAAATGCAAAAATTTGTTCTTGTGCTTCTATATATAATAAATTACTGTTTGTCCGAAATCCAGGGATAAATTTAAATTCAAATATTTCTTCTTCCATTTCTAATGTTATTCATCTATTAATATTAGTTTCTTTTAAACACTTCTAGCACACGTTGGACACTGAACTAATTGATTGCAAAATGCGATAAAACACTGCATGCTGATATAAACTAATAAGAAATAGATGAGTGTACATATATACAAATGTAACTGTAAATTTGATAAACAATTTGATAATATATTACATTAGAGTTAGAAGAGCACAAGAGGACGTTCATAACAACAAGTTCAATTTATAATATATTTATTTCATAAAAAGAAATTCACAATAGGTTTATTTTGTAAAAGGAACAATATTTTGTTTTAAATAGTTATTGTTGTTTATGTACAGTTATGTACAAAACATATTATTATTCCTAACAAATGAATATGGAACATAATTCATAAGATAATGCATGTGATACAAAATTTTTTAATTATGAGGTTATCGCACAGAAAAAAGTGCAATAAAGCCAATATGGGGTTATAGCATAAATTTCAATTTTTTAATATGGTATTATCTCACTTATTTGAAGGAAATAAACCCATATGGGACTATAACACATCGCTGGTGCTATAAAGCCAATATGGGGTTATGGTATATGGGATTGCAACACGGCGCCGTTACATATCAGTGACAATATTGAGTTTTAATTGTAAAATCCCGCAAATGTATTGAAATACTACGTATTTGATCTAACTACCTCTTTTTTTCATCCTTTTATAAAACAGCTATAGCGAATTTAATGAAATTCTTTTGATTCGATTTGAGTCGCTTGTACTAAAAAATATAATTGTATCAGCCGTGAAACGACACCTGAGTTGTTACGTATATGATGGTTGCAAGGCCAGGTTGTTAATGTGTATGAATATGACTGTTACCAAACTCGACTTTTTGCACTTTTACACTTGAACTAATTTTTCAACACTGCTTCAATACTTAAAGTGTTATTTAAATGGGTACATTTATATTTTTCAAATATCTATTGAATAAAAAATTAAGCTTTAAAAAGAGAAAAAAGTGCTTGCGGCAAATGGCGCGAAAAGGACCTGTTGCATGACAGGCTTTTATACTAGTATACAATAAAATATATTATGTGTAAGTTGTTTATTTAGTAGACAAAAAAAAAATTTAATAGATTGTACAGAACAATATAAAGAAGATCACGCCATAAGTGCGCAGAAATGGCAATCTAATGCGCAGGTCTACGTCATAAGTGAAAAATACATCCAAACAATAATATCATATACCCAACAAACAAAACTAAGCAAATAAGTCTGATTGGCTAGTTGCTAAACAAACCAAATACACACAAAGAAACAGTCAAACTCGTCTCAAAATAAATCGAGCAACACAGCTATTTTTTTTTTGTGAAGGGGTTATTTGCCTGGTTCTTAAACAAATTTACACTTTAAACAAACTCATTTTGCAAACACCAGCCAAAAAAATGGCCATGAAAGTAATATTCTTGGACAAAATCATGAAAAAAATGGAAAAATGATCCAAAATTTGGACAAAAATGCCCGTAACTTTTGAACCGTTGGACCAATGTTGGAGATTTTTTTTGTAAATTGATCAAAATAAGCTCTTTCCAACTGGCGATTAAACCCAATCGATAATTTTTGAGTTATGGATGTGAACGTGTAGGTAATATTTCATACGAACGTCAATTTGGGAACAAATCTACCAACAAAAAGTAGGGGACTCGATTTTAAGATAGAGGTATGGTCCCTTCGACAAATTTTCATGGAATAACCCATAGAATACGGAAATCATAGGAAATTGGTGAATTTTTCACTCTCTACAAATCGACCCGCCCTAATATATATATATATTGTATATACAGGGTTGCCCATATTCGACGGACCCATCTGGCAACGCCATAACTTTTGACAGAGATGTCAGATTGCTTAATGACATACCGCGTTTGAAGCGTCAGTCCAAGCAGATTTTTCCCATGGAACAATACACGCCACGCGAGCGCTCTGAAAGAGTCTTCGAAATGGCCGAAGATGACGAGGAATTTTGGAACAAAATTATCATGTCCGATGAAGCCCATTTCACATTGAATGGGACCGTAAATAAGCAAAATTGCCGTATTTACGCCACTGAAAATCCTCAGGAGATTCAAGAAGTGCCTCTTCATGACGAAAAAGTCAAAGTTTGGTGCGGCGTTAGTGCGAAAACGGTCATTGAGCCGTTTTTCTTCCAAAATGAAAATGGCCATGCTGTTACCATCAACCAGGAGCGTTATCGCGACATGATGACCAATTTTGTGATGCCAATTATTCGTCAAAAGCGTATGAGGCAGTTCTGGTTTCAACAAGACGGCGCTCCACCGCACACAAGTCGCATAACAATCGATTTTCTGAAGAATTTGTTTCCGGGCCGTTTGATGTCGAAAAGTAGTGATTTGGGCTGGCCACCGCGTTCGCCCGATTTGACGCCGCCTGACTTCTTCTTGTGGGGATATTTGAAGTCAAAGGTTTACGTTAACAAGCCAAGGACCGTAGAAGAGCTCAAGGACAACATTCGTGAAGAAATAGCCGCTATTCCGGCCGAAATGTTGGCGAAAACGATGGAAAATGCTGCAAAAAGGGCACAATACGCCATCAACGCCAGAGGCGGCCATTTGAGAGATATCATATTCAAAAATTGATGTAAACAAATCTACTTGGAACAAATTAAATGATTAATATTGCCAACCGCCAAATTTTTATTTTTTTCTTTGATTTTTTTAAAAAAAACATGGGTCCGTCGAATATGGGCAACCCTGTATTTATAGAAAGGCGGTAAAGGTAGACGTGGGAACATTTATATAAATAATGACCACCACTTGGTCTCATAGTAAATACACACCTAGTTTCATTAAGGCTATTCACAGTTTGAATACGCTGGTCTGCTATTTTACGATTTGCTATATGTACGCCAATTTACGAAAGCCTATTTTGCTTTGTTGCTGTTTTGCATACAAAAGCAAATACGCAGGCATGCGTAAATAAAAGTAGCCCTCGGACGTGTTTTTTGTACCTCGTATTTTTATGCTATGTCTACAGCCGCATAATCACATACATCACAGGGTTGCATAATTTTTTAATACGACAGTCACATGGCGAGGTGCTCACAGTTCGAACAATAACATATGCTATAGATACGATTTGTTGAATGTACGCTTAAACTGTGAATAGCCTTATTATAAAAACATGCACAACTCAGGAATTATCAAACAGCATCGAGATCAAACGAAGAATAACTCTTGCCAACAGTTGTTACTTTGGGCTCAGTAGGCAATTGAGAAGCATAGCCCTCTCTCGACGAACGAAAATCACGCTCTATAAATCGCTCATCATGCCCGTCCTACTTTATGTATCACAAACCTGGACGCTAAGCAGTTCAGATGAAAAGACTTTAGGAGCATTCGAGAGAAAGATTCTTCGTAAGATCTACGAACCAATCTGCGTCAATGGCGAGTACCGAATACGGTGGAATAATGAACTGTACGAGCTGTATGCTGACATCGACATAGTCAAGCGCATTAAAATCGAGCGGCTTCGCTGGCTCGGTCATGTTCAGCGCATGAAAGACGATGCTCCAGTGAAGAAAACATTCGATTCGGTACCCAGTGGCGATCAACGCAGAAGAGGGCGAACGCATCTTCGTTGGAAAGACCAAGTAGAGGACAACCTGACGAAGCTTGGAATTTCCAACTTGCGCCAGCAAGCGAAAGACAGAAATGGCTGGCGCAAATTCTTAGATGACGCCAAGACCGACATACGGTCTTATAGCACCGACATATGGTCTGGGCGGTAATAGGGGGAGTGGAAGTTTTTTTTACTATTCATGATATTAGTCCTTACAACAAATATTGTAAATTTGATGCCCTTAGGTTAGTTATTGCCTATTTTTATAAAAGGTGGTAACACATTGAAAAAGTTCTCAATTTGGTAAGAAATAAATATACTCAAATAAGTAAGGGAGTCAGCTAGAGTAGATTGGTTCATGGGTACTTGGGTACACTGGCACTTTACAACAACAAAATGTACGGCATTGCCAATCTACCCAAATACTGAAATCAGTGTGAATACCCCTATCGTCTTTTGAAGAGCCCTGGCATTGTTGTATATTGAGAAGTGGTTTACATTATAGAATTTCTTCATAGAATTAATAAGATTTTCTGTTTGATAGTGTTAATAAGACAGCCAAATTTTATTGAACAGCACTGTTAGACGATATTATTAGGGGTATTCACAATTCAGTGCACTTGCCTGTGCAGTTGAGAACTTGTGCACTTTACAAAAACAAAATACACGTACGTCAAAAATCTGTACAAGTGCTTTTCTACTATTGCCTTAAACTTGAGGACTTGAGCAGTTGTGCACTTATGTGCATTGAAAAATTTTGATAGCTTTGAAATAGTGATGGTAGTGTGTTCACGAAAACCTAACTGCACAACTGCACAACTGCACAAGTCCTCAACTGCACTGGTAAGTGCACTGAATCGTGAATACCCCTATCGATTTTATGAGGAACTTTCTGCCTCTGAGACATTCTTAGTGCAATCTTTCGTTGAAAAACCCTTTTTTCCGCAGCAATAACGGGTGGAAGTTGGCATAAAATGCAACTCTTCTTCGCCCTTAACATTTTGAAATTACTTTTCAATACTCATTGCAAAAAAGAAAAAAAAAGTGTCGTCATAGCAAACTGCTAGACATCAACAAAAGCATTTAGCTTAAATCACGCAGGGTTGCACGTTTCAGTTGATTGACAAATAAAAGTTAAAAATTATTGCATATCGTTTATAATTCATGCCAGGCCAAATCAAAACAACTCATGCCGAAAAGTAAAACGATACTTAGTAAGCATTTCGTTGACATTGACTTATTGTGAACCCCTCCCCTCCCTTTCCCTCCCCACGCTCCACCTCCTCAGCTGACACAACTAGGGCAAGCCTATGCAATATGACCCTCGCTGTGACTAAACAGCAAGCGAGGATTTAAAAGTGTCAAAACTATTTCCTACTTGAGTTCGATTTTCATGTTTTTGAGGCAGGGCGAGAAGCAAGTGAGTAACAAGAGTCACCAGAAGAAGTCAGAGAATGAATGAATGGTCGGTGAAATGCTGAAGTTACAGTTTCTGTTTTGTTTAGCAATAAGCTGTAAAATAATAATTTCACAGCTCATATGGCCAAATATTATACTATAATATAAACAGAAAGAAGAAAAAAGGAATCAAAAATAGCTGGTAATGCGGTAACTCTTGAGGGCCAGCTGCACTTTGCATGCGTCGTTGTAGACGTTGGTGAATTTACACGAGCTAAAATAATAACAAACACTGTATAATAGCATTTTTTGCTGCCATTACCTTGATGATTCTGCTGTTTTACTATACATTGATGTATGTTTGTTTATAATAATATTCAGCTTTTTGGTTTCTTGGCAAATAAAGTGGCTACATAAGTTTTCATTATTATTGTTTGTTGTTTTTTTTTTTTTTCTTTTAATATAGAAATAAACTAACGCGCTATAATTTGGCGCACCCTGTTCCGCCTGCAGCGGCATAGTCAAAACCCGCATATTAACCCTAGTTTTTGCGTCCCCTTGAATTTTTTTCTTTTTGTAATTTTTTTTTTGTTCCCAAACTTTTGTGCCCTTTCTGCGCTCTCGGGGGTTCCTTTATATGTTTGTTTATATTTTGGTAACGCTTGTCTTTAATTTATAATTTCATTTTTTTTTTAATTTTTAAATTATTACCAACTTGATTTGCTTTTTGTTATTTTTTTTTTTTTTTTTGTAACCATTAAAAAGCGGATTCGTCTCGGCTTCGAATATGTTTTGGATTTTGTTTACATTGGTTTCAAGCTGTTTGTTCTTTTTCTTAGCTTTGCTATTTCGAGCGTACATTTCGTTCCGCCCATTTTGTGCCTAAGCAGCATGTTGCCAGCACTGTTTTAGCATGGAAGGTAGACCGTTATGCAAGGGTTGCTAGCGTTTTCCGCCATTGCGAGTTAGGAAAGTGTTGAGCATGCAGTGTAGCTTGAAAAAACCTGGCATGAGAAAAATAACAGCTTTGCACAGCTTTCAAGTGTCCAAAAGTAGCTTTAGCTATTGGGATTTGTTTAAAGCCCTTGGCAAACATAGCAGGAGTGGTTTAAAAAGATTTTGGTGCGAAAAAATTCGAGAGGTAACGAAGTTTTGTGTCCTCTCAGGACTTTGATTTTTCGTACAATGGCGAATCACAAAATTTTATCATGAAAAAATTCGAGAGTTAACGAAGTTTTGTGTCTTCTCAGGACTTTGATTTTTCGTAAAATGACAAATCACAAAATTTGATCATGATCCACCCATTATAATAATAACGCAAACTTGACAGTACGATAAGAAAACTGACAGCTGACAGCTCTGTAATCAGACTTATGACGCCAGATTCGATATCAGCAATCCCTAAAACACTGCTATAAATAATTGCTTCTAGGCTCACCGATTGAACTTACTTTATAACTACAACTTGACATGGTGACTGGCTCGAAGGCCGGATTTTCTATGGGGAAAGAACATTGGAAAGGGAAGGGATTGGTATCAATATGATATTTAAAGAAAGGATATAAGACTTATTTACACAAAATTGATTACATTATTATTTTATCTTGAATGTGGCTTTTATTTTAAAATATCAAAGTTTGAGTCGTTACCATGGCTACTTATAATTTCCTTTTGTCAAGTAAATTTCGAGAGAGATGTTCTTTTTTTTTGCTTATAATTTCATTCCAAATGATTAAAATTGATAATTCCTTCAATGCCAACGGAAAAGTCTAATAATAAGAAATTATTTTAAGGATATTGGAACAAAGCTCCTTTATTGGAACGAATTTCCTTTCAGAGATCTGCAACCAAGTAAATTGAAAATCAAGCTACTTGAAAAAATATCAAGCTTTGAGTTGAATTGCAGGAACTTGATTTATTTTTTCCTTACTATTCGCGACTGGCTTCTGAAAAATGAATCATATGTCTGACATGATTCTATTTTGTTTCTACCTGAGTTGGTGGAAAAAGTCAAGTTTTCAACTTTTCAACTCTGGTTTCGACTCTACGCGACTGCACTGCTGTCGGAAGCGACTGAGGATCGTTTGTTTCGTTGTTCGTTTCATTTATTATGCGGAGTTCGTGTAACTTTTTTTCTGTTGCTATTGCCATAATATTAGGTGGCAGCCCTATTTCAAAATTTTATAATTTCGAAATTCTGACAACGGATTTGGATTCAGCGACCCATTTTTGGAGTACCATTTTTTTTTGCCAGCCCCAAATTCATAAAACTACAAAAAATCAAGGTGGCAATCCTATCCACCATCTTGAATTTTAAAATTCTGACTTTAAATTCGAAATCAACGACCCCTAAACACTGATAAATGACGTTTAAAACTCTTGAAAAGACATAATATTAGGTGGCAACCCTATTATTTCAAAATTTTATAATTTCGAAATTCTGACAACGGATTCGGATTCAGCGACCCATTTTTGGTGTACCATGTTTTTGCCAGCCCCGAATTCATAAAACTACAAAAAATCAAGGTGGTGACCCTATCCACCATATTCAATTTTAAAATTCTGACTTTAGATTCGAAATCAACGACCCCTTAACACTGATAAATGACGTTTAAGACTCTTGAAAATGCATATTATTAGGTGGCAACCCTATTATTTTAAAATTTTATAATTTGGAAATTCTGACAATGGATTCGGATTCAGCGACCCATTTTTGGCATACTATTTTTCTTGCCAGCCCTGAATTCATAAATGTACAAAAAATCAAGTTGGCAACCCTATCCACCATCTTGATTTTTAAAATTCTGACTTTAGATTCGAAATCAGCGACCCCTTATTCGAACACTGATAAATGATGTTTAAAACTCTTAAAAATACATATTATTAGGTGGCAATACTGTGGTTAAAATATAGGTGGCAACCCTAACCTCCATCTTAAATTTTAAAACTGTGACATTATATTCGAAATCAAATCCGTTGTCAGAATTTCAAATTTACAAGAATTCGCAAAAATAAAAAAAATCTAGGTGGCAACTCTATCCGCCATCTTAAATTTTAAAGTTCGGCATCATCTTCGAAATAAGTTACCCCTAAAACTTCCAACCACGGAGTCCACAGAATCCTTAAAAGTCCTATTACGCTTAAGCTCTCTCTAAACAAGTTCATTGATTTTTTTGGATACTTGCTTTAATTGGATACTTGCCTTCAATTTTAAGCTTTTCAAGCTTTTTGCCGAAGGCATCAAGCTTTCCTTTACTTGAAACTTCGTGCCGTTCGCTTGTAAGCTAGCATATTTGCAAGTTGCAAGCTGTCGTGGGCTTATTTATATTCAATTACAAGCTATACTTGATTCAAAAGTATTAAGCTCAAGCTAGCTTGAACTTGTATTTTAAGCAAGTACTTGAAATAGAGTTTCAAGTAGGCTTGTGCAGTTCTCTGGTTCCTTTACGCGGCTTGCGGGTAGTGTGATTTGGTAGAAATCGTCACCTAACAGAGAGGTACCTGTGTGTGCATGCGTGCGATTATCGAACAGCCCAATCAGCCAAACAAGCTTGGAATAAGATTGTAGTAAGCTTACAAGCGTAAGCATCGTGCTTGGAAAAAGCTTGTAAAAATTGTTGTGAAATGTTTTCCAGTAATTGTAGAGTAAGCAAAAAGGAACCCTTGGAAATATATTTCTTACTGTAATATTATTCCAAGCGTTTACTATTTAATTGGATATAAGTGTTGTAAATAAGCTTTCTACAATAACTACCTTGCAATTGGGAACAGTGTTGTAAGCGTGTTATTGAAAACAATTGGTAAATAATTGTAAATAAGTAACTATTATTGTATGTTTTTTCTAACTGTAAAAAAATTGGGAAAAAGTGTCATTAACATATTATGAAAAAAATTATTAAAAAATTGGAAAAAAGTATTATTGTAAGCTTTTTACAACTGTTTTAAAGGATTAATTAATTTGATGTGGCTCCTTTTTTAAAAGTAAATCCACAACTTCCTTGCTCTGGTTCCGAACTTCTGGGTAAAATTTATATAGCATTTTTTAAAATCTTAAATTAAAACTAACATTTTAAACAATTTCAAACAACAAATGATTTAATAACGACCTAAAAAAATTTTAAAGATATTTTAAAAAATATTTAACTTATGTACAAAAATTCACTATTTAAACGAAAAATATTTATGATAATTAATTGTGATCTAATCTTTGATTTTTACATGATTTTTAATTATGAGATATTTAGATCAAGTAAGTTTTGAAGAAGGCAACAATAACAACCCTATACAGAGTCAATCACACAGCTTCATAGACTAGACAGACTGTTTCGGAAGGCGCTACTTGAATAATGTCTTCGAAATCATATGACGTTTAAAGCAAAGGTTTTTATTTCAGGTCAAGCCTGAAACCCTATCAGGGTTTTTGTCTGTTCAAAATGTACTTGATCTAAATAGCTCCTAATAAAAAATCATATAAAAATCAAAGAGTAGACCACAAAAAATTATTCAAAATTAACTTTCTATGGTAGAGCCGGACCAAATAAGAAAAAAATTGAATTAAAGCTAAATTAATTAAAATAAAGCTATCTTTCTAGTGGAAGCAAAAAACTTTCACAATTCATTGGTGCATTTCGACAAATTCGTTGAACTTCAAAGAAGAATAGTGAAAAAAGAAGGCAACTAGAACAGACAAAATGCCTGGTCGAGTTTCAGGCTTGAAATTTGTATTAATTTTTTTTATTCCTTCATACTCTATGAGTATGGTTTGAACACTGAAAATCCGCCTGGGCTACAAGCCTGGAATCAAAATGTTCATGTTCAAGGACCTCAATACCGCTTGTATACCCACTTTTATCAAGATCTGTATGCTACATTAGAAGTGCCCATCAAAGGACTTATGATAGACTCACAATTTTTGGGTATTTATCTTATTTTTGTTGTATTTTTGAAAGTGTTTAATATTTTTTAATTGTTACATTATTGGATTATAAAATAACTCCTATTCAATTTGATTGAGAAATAAGTTAAAAATATTTAGTGCAGAAATCTCTTGGAATATATTTCACTTAACTTGGGAGTTATTTAAGTTTTCATGGGAATATTGTATAAATCTTGGGAGTTATTTTCTTATTTTTTTGTTTCATTGTGAGTTTTTCATTGGGTTGTCATTTAGTATATACTAATTTACTAGGGTGTTGAAGATGCTGCCGGTCTCCAAGTGACGGTACCACCACTCTTCAAATGCATGACATTTTTGACAGGTGGCAACCTTAACATGAACACACCATAAATGCCAGATCGATCTGTCAATGAATAGTGACGTTGCAGTGTTCTTAATTAAACAACTTTTGGTATTGCTATAACAATGGATAACGAAGAATTTTGTGCCTGGATTAAGCATTACTTCTTGCGTGACAAAAGTGCGAAAGAAACAAAAGAAAAGTTCAATAAATATTATAGTGCATCTGCTCCATCGTATTCAACCGTCAAATATTACAGAGTTCAGAAGAGGTCGAAGCAGCACAAAATATGAATACGCCAGAAACAGTTACCACTCTAGAATGTAATGGAAGAATCCACGATTTCGTATTGGATAATCCGAAAGTGGAAGTGCGTGAGAAAGCTACAGCCGTAAGCATATCAAGTGGGTTGGTAGTTTCAGTTTTACATGGAAATTCGGGTATGTGAAAGCTGACTGCAAGATGGGTGCCGCGTTCTAGACAATCAATCAAAAACATGAACGTGTTCGCTCTTCCCAACAATGTTTGGACAAATTAAGCAAAATCCGACTGATTCTTTGAGTAAAATAGTGACCATGGATAAAACATGGTTCCACCACTGTAAACCAGACTTTTAAAAATCAGCAAAAGAGTGGGTAGGTACCGGTGGAAGTGCACCAAAGCTAGCGAAGACTCAAACAACGGCCGGAAAGGTGTTGGAGTCTGTTTTTTGGGACTCAAGTGGCATCTTGTTCATCGACTATTTAAGAAAAGAAAAAACAAGTAACAGCAACTTGTAGGGATATTTATAAGAGATGTTCCTATTTTTGGCTAATTCCAGCGAGTCACGCTATATTATTGTGTTGGCCACCAGGCCGCACTTATTGATGTTTTCATCAGGCCATGTTTTAATATGCATTGTTCAACAAGAGTTTTTGCTGTTGTGAGAGCATCCTTTGATATCATGGAGTGTGCAATAACGAATTTTTTTAGATCACATTGCATAGTCAAGATGTATCGGTATTCGTTTGAAATCCTTAAGGGATCTACTGTGTCAATGGATATGGTTTCAAAGCTATTGTAAGGGGTTGTTGTGTGTATCATTTGTTCTTTTGTGTGTTTAGTTTGTTTATTTCTCGCGCATTTGTCACAGTTTGAAATGAATCCTTTTACCATTCTATTCATATCCTTCCATACATATCTTTGTTTGAGTTTTAAAGTACTTTTTCTAACTCCCAAATGTCCTCCGTGAGTTGCGTTATGGAATTCGTCAATTTTGGTTTGGTTTGGTTTTTGGTTTTGTTGATGCCGCTTCTCTATAAGTGTTTAACGTTTTTTGATGTGCCTGTTGGCGTTTTCTGTAGGCTTCAAGTGATAGAGGTTTTGGGCCTGCGTTTTTTGGTGTCGCTTTATATGCAGGTGCGTCGATTGCTTTTCCGGTTATAGATACTGGTACGTATAGTGTTTGTTGCTGTTTATTGGTATCAATCAATTTTTCGATATCCTCCACGTATTTCTCCCATTTTTTAAATATCTTGTCAATCTTATTTTTCTCCATCTAATGGTTCAAATGTAGTTTACTAGGATTGTTTGCACGATCGTTTACTAGGATTGTTTTGTAGGGTCGTTTGCAGGATCTTTTGCAGGGTCGTTTGCAGGTTCGCCATGTAGGGATATTTATTAGAGCTATATCCTATTGTTGGCTAATTTCAGCGAGCCACACTATATAATTGTGTTAGCCACCAGGCTGCACTTATTGATTTAATAAACTTAGGCCACCAGGCCGAATCAAAACATTTGAATTTTAATTCTTGTAAGTCCAAATAGACGCTGCCTTTTATTTACAAAGAACTGGGTTATTTATCCTTTTTTTGTATAACAGTTATTCTTACATTTATATACTTCAATCTACTGTAAAACACTTAAGTTGCATAAGTGCGAGTGCGACATAAAATTAACTTAACTTCTTATTGGTGCAGCTTAAAAAATATGCTTAGTTTATACATATAATTGACTTTATTGAGTGACTTCTTCAATTGAGTCACTTTACAGTGATGACAAATAAATGTGAATTGCATATGTTGTAGCGGTTAGTAAAAAAAAAAGTGTAGCATAGGATACAAGCGTGGATACACTACAAACTATTGCTGCAATTTATTGGACCGACGAAGAACGAAATCGCAAACAAACGGCCCCATTTATCGAAGAAAAAAAAATTTTTTTTTTGTAAGGCAATGCTCCAGCTCACAAATCTATCGAAACCGTGGCCAAATTGCACTAGTTACGCTTCGAACTGCCTTCTCATCCCCCCATAATCTCCAAAATTTGCCCCCAGCGACTATTATCTGTTCCCTGACTTAAAAAGGTAACTCCAGGGAAGGAGATTTGCAAGGAATGAACAGGTCGAATTGGAAACTGGAGCGTACTTCGGAGATCTTGATGAAGCCTACTATTTAAAGGGCATCGCAATGTTAGAAAATTATTGGAATAAATGTATCGATCTGAAAGGGGCCTATGGGAAGAATAAAAAATAATTTTGGCAAAAATCGTGTATTTTCTTTGTTAGGGCGGCAGCATCTTGAACTCCCTAGTATATATGTAAAGTAAATTTATAGTAAAATGTATAATTCAAATGTATAAATGTAATGTATAGTAAAAATATATGTCTTATTTGAAAGAACCTAAGATTGTCCTGTAAAGTCATCAAAAATCCGAAAGAGTTCCAATAGTAAACATTAACATAAAAATTAAATGGAAACAAAAGTGCTTTTAACCAGATCCAATGAGGAAACGGAAGTGGCAAAAAAAGAAACTTATTTACTGTACAAATATATAAGTACAATTACAGGATTTTTGCTTTTTGCCCATCGAAACCTCATTAAAAACCAGTTTCAAATTTCCTAGCACAATTTTAAAGAACATCCTGATTAAAAGCTACATGCAATCAACACAAAACTCAAATTGATTTAATTTTAAAACACATCTCAGCCAGCAATCCTTAACGTATTCGTTCGCCTCTCGTATTCGTGTTCATGTTGGCTGGCAATTTACCTTGCGGCCATATTTGTTTCCTGCATTTTCTTCCTTTTGCTTTGTACCGCGCACTCCGGACTTTATCTGGCGCATTTTGCACGCTTCTTTGCATACACAAGCTGACAAAAGATTGTGTTGGCTAAAAAAAGAAAAATATCCGATATGTTGGCACTTCTTTTTTTTGCAAAAAACTCTCTACACGCTGTCGCACTCAATGAGCGACGGCGCACCGGAAAAAATGGGGAACCGTTTTTTCCATTGTTTAAGCGACGTTGCCACAGCGTTCTTTTATCATGATCATGACGTTGTTCATCAAGCTTGATTATAATGATGATGTGTGACTCATCGTGAGGTTATTCTTGTTGTTTTTTTTCTCTCAGTTTTAATTATGCTTTGTTGTTGCAGCACCGCCTTTTAGACCCTCTTCTTTCTATACCAGACCGTTTTTTCTGTAGGTATGTTTTGTGTACAAAGTCAGTGTGGAAATATTTTTGTTGTTTCTACATCATAAATCAAATTAAATATGCATCCTTTTGCTTGCAATGCAAAAATTTTCACTTTTTTTGAACCTTGTTTTGCTTGAAATCGATTTTTGAACATGCTATTATGGCATCTCCGACGTGTTTTTCAGCGGCCTTGCGCCGGTTCTTATTCAAGAGTCATACTCGTTTGTAATGCAATTGCTATTCTTGTTTTTGTTGTTGTTGTTCTTGGTGTATTGCATGTGCTGTTATGTTTTCTTGTAAATTGCATACTTATGCACTTTTTTTTGTGTCTTGCCGCATTCCGTAATTTGAACCGTTCGTTCTCTCTAGTATATAACAAGCTCTTGAGACATGAGGAACGCGCACCCACTTAAAGCTCCTCACTCAGTCACTCCCACGTCTATTATTTTTATTATAGATATTGGCAGAAGCATTGTCGGTTGCCTGTTTGTTATGAGTGCATCAATCATTGATTGGATTGTTTAATTTATACTGTCAATTTGTAGAAAAAGGAAAATTTAATGTGATAACTAGCTAAGGAGTTTCTTGAACTTTTCTTACCCTATATTTTTTTTTTAAGTGAAAACTTCTTAAGGCGCTTTGAGCGATTTGTGGTAGAGGGTAAATCTTTAGTTTGCGTCATCATTGCAGCAAGTAGCTTTCGTCATCACGACAGCGAGTAACTTTCGACAGCAAGACAGTGAGTAGCATTCGTCATCGATACAGACAGCGAGTAGCTTTCGTCAATAAGTTTGACACTGATTATTACAGTGCTTCCACAACGTAGATTATGTAATTACTCCAGTGCTTCTTAAACTTTTTCGGATTCGATTTATTTACGTGCTTGCCAAACTGTTAGTCCAATGATTTTCAAACTGTTACTCCAGTGACTTTTGTACTGTTGTAGTGACTCTCAAACTATTGCAGTTTTCACTTTGTGAAGGGTGTCACTGTCTAATTGACGCACTTACGTTTCTGAATTGTGTAGGGTTCTTATTGTAGTAATTTTTGGTGCTTGCCTTTCACTTTGTGCAGAGTGAGTACCATACGCTGCCTAAAGGCGACCCCAGCAATTCTCTAGGTAAAGCTGTTCCTGCTTCAGGAAAACCTTTAATCGGTATTGTATGAGTGTAAAAGGGACTAATTTTGTGTTAGTTGATGGTAAATGAGGACCCCGGTTTCGCCCAGGTGTGGGAGAGTCCGGCATTCGTACGGACCCAAAAGTAGGAGGTTTTGGTGTGGGTGTTAGTTGTTATAGTTTTGCAGCAAAGGGTGCCCCTAAAAGGCAACTTAGTTGTGGTGAGGAGCCTATGGAGATAGAATGTCAAAATTTAAAGGCATTAAAGCTGGATGAGTCCAATATTTCGGTTGGAAAGGGAAAGGCTGTAAAAGGAGCTTATGCATTGGTTCAGTTTAACTCTACTGGTTCAATGGTGGGTAAGACCCCAAAAGCAAAAAAATTATGTGAAATCTTCGTCAAAGCTTCCAGAATCGGCGGAGAAGGCTGTGTATCAGAAAGGTAAGAAAGCTGTGTTTTCTGGCATGGCAATGTCATAATTAATTTCGAGTGACCTATTTAAAGTAGCACTCGAATGTGGAATTTGTGGAGAGGTGAGCATTTCCAGGCGTTTAGTGTGGCTACTAGCTGCTAAGAAATGATCTTAAAGGTCATTCTCGAAAATGAGCGTCTAAGCGTCTCAAGCAACAGAAGATAGTTCATCTCCTGTTGTAGGCGTTGAGAGTAGAGCATTGGCGACCGCTCTTCTGGTGGCACAGGCTGTTCTACATGTGTCCTTGCCAGCTGCTAAGCGGGAAAATCCAGTTGAGACATGGTCCTTGGTTGTGCGCAGCAAGACAGCTAGTGCAAGGTTAAAGGACATTGTTGACGCGGTGGTTAAGGAGTTTGGCCCCACTCTTGAAGTAACATAGTGAGGCTAAAAGCAAAATTGTATTACATTGCCGAAATCGCTCTTTCAGGGAATTGCCATCGGCGCATTTATTGTTATCGATGGTTTGTCCAATTTATAAAGCATAGTTGAGCGTCAGAATTCGAGACATTTATAAGCATAAAAATTATACAATTAAATTGTCAGGGAGTATATGCAGTCATGTGTGACCTTGGACAGTTATTGTAATAAAATGGTGTTAGTTTTGCACTGATTCAGGAGCCATATGCAACCCAAGGTTGTATTAGAGGCCTGCCTGCTGGCATGAGGGTTTTATGACCTCAGTGTGAACTCTGCCGTTTTTTTGTGTTTTTGTGTTGGGATGAAGATATCTACTAAAACGTAGTGCTCCCTGTATTTTATTTTATATTAGCAATATTAAATTTAAATGTAATAATATAGTTTGGTATAAAATAAAAACATTATCTTAATATAAAATATTTTGAAAGAAATAATCGAACGGGAAGAGAGTGAAAATAGAAAACTTTGTTTTCCGATTAGCTAGAAAATTTGTGTATAGCAGTAAGGCGGTCCTTGGCAGGACAATGTCTACCCGAGAATACTTATATTTTATATATGGGTTTCCACTTCGGTCGGCAGTCCCCTCACTGCTTTTATTTCTTTTTTTTTTATTAAAACTTACAGTTATTATATGACAAGTTCTTGTTGGGCCAATAGCCTTTGTTGCTAGTGCCTCTTCCCATAAAATATTATTATTAATAATGATATTTAATTTCAATAAATAAATAAATAACTAGTTCTAAAGCTTAGTTCTAAAGCTTTAAAACTAGTTCTAAAGCTTGATTCTAAATTCTTATTATTATAGGATATATAATAATATATATTATATATAATATATTATATATAATATATATAATATATTAGGATAATATATTAGGATATTTTTACGATATTTTTACTGATCGGCTCAATGCTACCTATGATCTTTGTGGTCTTCTATCTTTCTTCTCCTAACACTTCAATAATTCGCTTATGCTTAAATTGTACTTAATTCTCATTACAACAACTTTCACATTTAACATCCCGCTTTTAAAAATTTGTCCGTGCTGACATTGTAATGCAGAACTGTAAGCGGGATGTCAAAAAAAATTTGTTTGTGTTGTTAAGATCGTTAGTTCCTTTCTATTGTTGAAGCAGCAATTTGACTTTTTATTCATCCATGTAGAACATCGTGTCTTTTAACAGAAGGTTTTGCAGTGAAGTGCATTTGTGATACACTGTAAAACGGTAATGTGAATTGTGAGGCCATTTGCTTTTGTTTGCATCATTTCTGTGTATGTGTTCTCTGTCGTTTTCGTTGTGTTTTTGGAGTAGAGAGAATTTTCGTTCAAGTTCTTTTCTCGGTTGATAACCACCCAGTGGTAAATGGACACATGACATAACCAATTATTTATTAATTACAGTGTAGCTGCGGGGCCTCCGCATTCTGTTTACAATTCTCAATTATATTTGTTTGGACATGGCCGCTAAAACATTGATGAGATCTATCTTACGCAGTAAGCGACAATGGGAGTAGGTATGCACAAGATAGGAGAGAACAAAAAAAATGACGCACAAAATTGGAGAGAACACCAATAAATTGAACGAAAATCCTCTCTACGTCAAAAACTCAGCAAAAACGAAAGAGAACACACCTAAAAGAAGCAAACAAAGGCGAATGATGCCACAACTTATTTCCACAATAATTTTTGGAATTTAATGAACGAATTTATTACCTTTTATCTAGCACTTCAGAGTTAATTTGTAGTATTACTTCGTTATTGTATATATAGAACTTCCTTCTGGTTTTAACATAAAGATTTATAGTTTATATACAATAGACATTATGTTTCAATTTTTGTTTTTTTAAAATGGGGCGTTAGAGTGCTCTAGGTTCAGTAGAAAGTGATCTTTTAGAAAATGTTAAATTTTCTATAGAAAAAGCCATACAAAATTTAATTACAAGCAATTTATAGCCACTAGAGTGGTCGAAATTCGACCTTTCGCATACATTCTTTATTGATTGGATACAAAATTTATGTCGAAAACATGTGTTTTTCATAAAAATTTAGCATCACTTTTACTTTCCTAATGAATTAGCCACCAGTTCTCTAGCTCAAAAAAGAGCGCAATGTGAGCGGCAAACTGAAGATTGACATAGAGTCGTTTTTGTTTGCTTCTTCTATGCTCATCTGAGAAAGTAGCCGAACTCATAAAGAAAACTTTTTTTTTCCTTTTTTTTGTGCGTATTTTCTAAGTGTACATGGATCCACAGTTCGTTAAATACATCCTTTCCCTTATTTAAAGGAGGTGAATTTCTGTTTAAAATATTCGGTGCAATACTTCCCTACACAGAGAAAACAACATTTTCAAAAGTGACAGAAACGAGCAACTTTTAAAAACGTTTAACCCAGATTTTGCACTTCTAACGTTTATTTTAATTTTAAAAACGAAAATTTTAAAATGAAATAATAAAATGTTTATTTTCATTTGAAAAACTTATTTTTAAAATGAGATTCTAAAATGTTCGATTGATTTTTAACAATGGATATTTTAAAATGCTGTATTAAAACGTTTATTTTCATTTTAAAAACCAAAATTTTAAAACGAGATTCTAAAATGTTCGTTCGATTTGTAACAATAAACATTTTAAAATGCAATGGTACAACAATTATTTATATTTTAAAAACGAAAATGCTCATTTTTTGCCATTAATTCAAAAAATTTACAGAAATCCGCATTTCCTCCATTAATTAAAAAAAGCTTTATTGGTTTTCAAAATTACAGTTTTATTTTAGTTATTTTATCATCAGCTATGTTCATCTCGTTAAAATTTTTCAGATAATTATACTGTATCCCAGCGTCTATAAAAAAATAGAATTTTGTGAGATATTATTAATTCTATTTTAAATACTTACCTTTTAGTTGTGGCAGCAAATGCTCCAACTCAAACGCTTTCATTACTTTCTTTCGAGAATGAAAAATATTTTATTTTCATATATACCAATGAAAATGTACACATATTCTTAAGGCTCAAACATAATAGGCTCGAGCTGGCTGCAGCTAATGTCAAAAATAAACGAAAAGCTAGCTCAAGTCAGTGTCTAAAACATTTTTTGAATAAAAAACGTCATTGGTTGATTCAAAATACGTCAATTTCAAACATTTTCGAAAAAACCTGAAAAAAGAAATGCATATTTTTATAAACATTTATTAATGCATAGTAATTAAAAAACATGTAGATTATATGAAAGTTTTTCACATGAGATAAAACAACAATAAGTTCAACTTATTTAGTAACTTGCCCTTCGTACACTTCGTTCGAATTGAATAATGAGGGATTTAAATGGGTTAGTTAGACTTATATAGGACCTGAATACGTTTAAATCATATTTTTTTGACGTAGAATTACATCTTAATTGCCATTGTATGCGGGTTATTTTAACAAATTTTTCAAGTACATGTAACGTTTTTAGTAGACACTTTGGGGTATACCTACACCCTTTAATATTCATTGTACAAAGATAAAATACATGCCAAAATATCAGTTATGAGGCCAATGAAACAAATATATAACTTTGGCTTCTATTATTTCTTCAATAAAGTCACAAAATAGCAAAATATAAAGAGAAAAATTCACATTTTGTATGAGGAAAATGAAGCATTAAATGATTCAGTAGCTGGTAATGTTGTTGTTGGTTTGGTCCGTGCCAAAATCACGAACGCCCATCGTTTCGTTTGTTGAAACAAATCGTTTTACATATATGGAACATTCTTTGCCAAATCGGTAAGCAAAATTATTGGTGCTAATCGTGATGATATAAATACAATAGTTTGATGAACAAAAATAAAATAATTTTTATAATTTTTTTTCAATGATTATTTTTAGTAGAGAAGTACAAAATATATTTATTATAATTTTAACTTTAAAGGACATTTTATTTGAAAAACCCTAAACTAACGCTGGCTTCATTCAGTCTTGAGTTCTTCTATGTTATTACTTTCTACTGGTTTTAGACTTCACAAATCTTACACAAAAGACAAAGTTCAAGGTCACCGAAAAGTTATAATCAATAAAAACTGTGGTAATTTTGAAACTTAATTCTGAAAGTATGTCATTTATTTACGACTTTTAAAATTCAGAGTACTTATACATACTTCTACTATATGTCAAAAAATTTCGTTCTTGCTGCTTCAGAATTTTCAAAGATATGACTTTTTATATTAATGCTTACACGCGCTATTTTGTACACTTTTTTCCTGTATTTGATAATTTCATCGTTCTTCAGCAGAATTATTCCTATTAGTATTAAAAACTTTTACGAGCAACATATTACTGGCCAGCTTTCATCACTCCAAAGAAATTAAAATAACTCATACGCTATGATGATCTAATTTTTTCGATGCAACTTATGCTGACTTTAATCTAGACTTTTTGTAAAACCCACTTGGTCCATTTGTTCAGCAAAGTTCAGTACATAAAAAGCTTATAATATTTCATTTAAAAAACTTCCATTTAAATTGGTTAGGGATTGAAAAAAATGCCAAATTTGAAATACAAAAAAAAAAAAGAAAAATTTGCAATATCAATATTTACAAACAGTGTTGCAGAACATGAGAATATGAGTGCAACTGCAAAGGTATTTCCACAATGTTGTGTTTTACTTGTTTTTATATAAGAAACATTCGTGCGTAAAATACGTCATTTTAGCCTTAAAATACGTCAAACGTCATTTGGGTTCAAAATACGTCAAAAATACGTATTTAACGTCATTCTGGCAACGCTGGCTCAAGTTCTGACAAATACTCAACTTTACCGAAATGACTTGAGCGAGCTCGTCTTTAAGTTATTGAAAAAATTCGCCAATTTGTATATCAATTCGTTTTCTTTGGTTTGTTCAGTTGAATATATGATAACAAGAATAAATGGCGAAAATAAGTAACTGTTAGTTTCAATTATATTCGTATGAAAGAAAAAACAGCTAATTCCTTACGGAACATTCGATTTGAATTGTTTTGTCTGCAGCCAGATCAAGTTAACAAAACTTGACGAAGAAGCTGACTTGAGCAATTATGGGTTGTATGCAGCGTTGCCATATGGTCCGATATATCGGATATGTTACGATTTTAATACTTGAATCCGGCGTTCCGATATTTTTGGTCATATATCTTCAAAATGTTACGATTTCAGAAAAAGTAGATCCGGCGTCCGATTTTGCATATATTTTTATAAACATATATATTTGAAAAGAATAACATTAGTATAATAAAATTGATGGCAACTTAAAAATAAAAAGATTCCAATAATGGAAAAATTTATTTTTGAATTGTTGAGCTTACCGAATTTTTCAGCTAACGTTGAGAGAACTTTTAGTCAAACAAATATTAATGGAACTAAAGTTCGCAATAGATAAGAGTTAGATACAATGGAAGGAAGTCTGCATAAAAAAGATTATATGCGTATGAAATCTTTTAACTGTTTAAATCTTGAAATTGATAAAGAATTGATAAACAAATTTAATTTATATTTTTACACATATTTTTTCACTAAAATCTAATTTTTTTTTGTAGTTTTTGCTGGATTAAAAAAACAACATTTTTTCGTTAATTTACTTGAAGCAAAAGCTTTACATTCATAAAGTTAAAATTGAAAAATTATGTATCATAGCTCTATGCATATCCTTTTTACCGATTTAAGAGACCTACATTAAACCAAACTGTGTTGCAAATGTATTTTTAATTTGACTTTTTGTTTGTGTGTACAAAAATATTTTCAAAATGTAATTTATTATAATATATTTTCTATATTTATTATGATTATTGAATTGACTTTTGTAAAAATGTGCTTTATTTAAATAAATAAACCTTAAATATACGTCATACGTCTGATAAAATGCAATATTTTATTTGTCTTCATTGTTGTAAAATGCGACTGAAAATTTCCTAGTTCTTGTTTTCAGAGTTTCACAAATCCAACAAGAAATCCGACGAGCAGAGTGCAAAAGTTACGCTGTACAATTTTTTTTCATGGCAACACTGGTTGTATGCATCATTTCTATGTATTCGTATAAAAAATGACATTAGCTGCAGCCAGCTCAAGCCTACTATGTTTGGGACTTTAGGCTTTTATTAAAAAAAAAATTGTAAGCCATTTTCGACCCTTGTACGGCGGTGTGACCCATATTTGGCCGCTGATCGCCCACTTATGTTTTTACTTGGGTTTGTTTTGCAGAAAAAATATTGTTTTTTCTTCGTCCTGAAAATATACTAATTTTGAGTTGCGTCTATTTTGAAGAGGGGTGAGAGGAGAGATATTTCAATAAAGAAGAAAGAACAAAAAATATGTTGTTTTTTTTGGGCAAAAAGGCATTATTCAAAAATTTTAGTTAAATGAATTATAGAAGAAACAAGAAAATTTTTAAACTTTTGCAGGGTTAAACATAAATAATAGAAAGCCAAAATACACAAAAATTTATTCAAATGTACCAGAAGATGTCTTCATTCTGAAAATATAATTCCAAATTCTGAGACCGCTGTCCAACAGTGGATTGTAGTAGCTCTTCCTAGCTGTGCTCTTGAGTATTAAAATTTCCGATTTCATACTGAATACTTTACGTATGTGTCTTAGATGCAAAACCTGAAACTGTCAACTGTACATTTATATAAATAACTGTTTCTGTAGCATTTTGAATATTTACATTATGTCACACATAAATCTAGCTTATGATCAACCTAACACATATCACGCCATCTCTATACCCTACAGTCGCTACATACTGATCATCGTATACAAGCTAAAGCCGAAGCTTATGCAACGTCGCTTAAAACTATTAAAATAACAATTAGGCTTAAAATAAAATGAAAACGGAGAAATACACGAACTGCATCCTAAATAAATATTGGTAAAAGCTAAAAAGTAAACAAAATAAACTAGTTCGGCGAAGGACCCTTACATTTCTTTTTTTTTTTCACTTTAAAAAAAATTTCAAAATGCAGTCAAGCCGTAAATTTATACGAGAAATATTCACGAGAAAACAAAAAAGGTAAAAGTAAACAAACGCCTTGTAGGGGAGAAGATGCTTGCATGCATTTGTGAAAATGCACAGGCAATGAGAAAATACATAATCTGGCAACATGTGTATAAAAAATATGCCTTTTGGAAAGGTGTTTGTCTGCTGTTTCTTTCTTTTTCATTAAAGTGTTTTTCAATGTGTTTTGTTTTTACTTTTTGTTGTTGTTGTTTTTGTTTTTGTATTCTTGTGATGGAGAGTAAAACGTTTTTGATGTTGTCAAAGCTTTAAAAGGGTTTTACAAGTGTTTCCGGTCGACGGCAGCCAAAACCATTTCAAATCGTTTGACAGCCGTTACAAAACGAGATGCTGTAATGTGTGATGTGTCAACAGTTTTATTCTTGCCTGAAACATTTAAAGAAACAAAATGAATGAGATTTTAGTTTGCAGCCATGAAGCACAAAAGTTCTCTTCTTGACTGATTAACAAAATATACAAAGTTCCTAGGATCTTTTATTGTATAATAGCAAAGTTTTCTGGAAATTTTTTAAATGATTCAAAACTTCTTTAACTTGGACGTTACCTTGAACGTTACAAAATGATTAGCAAGCCAATATTTGAACCTAAATAAGAGTGTTTACATATATAACTCTTTTAACTATACTGTATTCTTTTGTGAAAAACAATATGTTTTCAAGAATGTTTTTAATTTCTAGCCATTGAAAATGTGCTATGTTTTACCATTATCTGCTTTGTGAAAACGTTACGTAAATGTGGCAACAATGCAGCAAATTTAGCACGCTCACTTTATACTCTATGCCTGCTCCTTAGCACCTCAACTCATCATCTAGTGCTACGGAGTTACGCACACACACACACGTCTCAATACCTGTTCTTTTGCGTTATCCACTTGGTTTCATGTCTTCTTACAAAAAACACAAAAATGCAAAAGAAAACCATGTTGAATTCACTTCCCTCAATCTTTAGTTGTGTTCCATGCTCTTACAAAGGAAGCACCTTTATATTGGCAAATGTAAAGGGTTTGTCGAGAGCCACAAGTCTACCGTGAGCCAGTCTAAAGCTCTTTTGGACTTTGTATTTCTTCAATGTTTCGTCATGTAACCAAAGCAACATGAAAACAAACAAGTTCTTTGACGTTATTCTAGGTTTTCTTTATAGGTACACTTCGTCATTTTATTTTTTTTTTTTAATTTTTTTTTCATTTATTTTTGCAATAACTTTTAGAGATTAACCCTCTTTTGCTTTAGTTCTTATATACTTTTGGCGCTTAATTGCATATAAATATTATGACATGTTTTGAATAATGACAGGTTGTAGGGGTGTTAAAAAATATTCGGTAGATATTTGTTGGCTTTGTTACTTCTTTTGGTTTTTTTTGTTGTTGTTGTTGTTGTTATGTTTTGATATCTTTGACAACGTCTAGACGTATAATTAAAGTTTTTCAACTGCTAAAGTAGTTTATATTTTAGAGGTCCTTACTAACACTTGAGGTCGCTGGAACTAACGGACGAGGCCATTAAAGAAGAAAGTCATTGCCGTAGTGACAATCCTGGTCGCACCACTGGTTTCGACAAGGGCGGTGATAATTACAGAAAAGGATAATTTTAGTTCTGTTTAATTCTGTTAGTTCACGCTCATACCACTTAGTAAATCAATTAGTGTTTTAGAGCGTTCAATAATTCGAGTAAGCAAGTTAAGTTTTTGAATCATGCCCAAGTTTCCAAATATTTCAGTTAGCTTTTTACTTATAATTGTGTTTCGGTTCAAATCAATGTTAAAGACACATCTAAGAGGATATTGTTATCACTTAACTAAGATGTCTTTGCGCAAGTATTTTGGAAACTCTGTAACACTGCTATTTAGAGAATGGTAACACTCCAATATGGGCTAAATATGGGACGTTTAAAAAAGATAAACGGTTTGTACCTCAAAACCAAGACGTGATAGAAACAAAAGACATCCATTGCCTACATTCAGTAACTAAAAGAAAACTCTATTAACTATCAGCTTTTCGGGTACCGAAATCATGTCAAGCAGTGTTATAAACCGAAGATTTTTGAGCACAAAACCCTTGAATTTCATGACGTGTTGGACATCCGTTGATGTTCTTGCATTCTCGTCTATTTTTGAACATCTTGTTCCCCTTCAACACTCTTAATCTTGATAAAGCTTGGTCACCAGGTGTCTTTTGCATTATTCTCCGTTGCTTTACTTTTATTCCGCAAGCAAAATAAAATGCATTTTCTTTGACCAACTGTATCACATACTGCAAAAATCGAAAATTCATAAAATTTACGGCTATTTTCTTATATAAAAACTCTAAAGGTCCAAGCATAATTGGCAAATGTCAAATTTTATACAAATACATAGAAATTATGGGTACAAAACACACCCTAAAAACATTTTTAATCGCATAAGAGACGCCAGCGAATCGCTTCCCTGCAAACATTTGGAAGACAATTGGAAGAGAAGTTAATTTGGCGAAGCACTTGCGATTAGCCCAAGGGTTCTTTGGAAGATGGATCACTTTTCAATTTCCCAAGCGATGAATGCGTAATATAAGAAAAATTTTTAAAATCTTCCTTCGCTCATTCCGGAGATCATTGGAAGATGGATCGCTTTTCGACCGCCCAAGCGATGAATGTGCAATTCAAGAAAAATCTTCAAAATCTTCTTTCTCTCATTCCGGTGATCGTAGAGGATGGATCGCTTTTGGATCGCCCAAGAAAAATCTTCAAAATCGTCCTTCGCTCATTCCGGCAATCGTTGCAAGACGTCTTTTTTAAAAATTTTAAAAATCGATATATATTTCTCCCCTTAAAATAATCATCAAAAATTTTAATAAATAATTTTTTTTTTTAATTACCGTATGGAAACTGAAAATATTTATATTAGCATGATTTTCGGTGGTCGATTTTTTTGTTGACCGATTTGACAAGGAATGTTGCCTATAGAACAACTTGTAAAGTTCAACAAAGACGCTTCGCAACAAGTCGCTGAGGAGCCCTAAAAGGGACTCGTTACCACTCTTGTCGGCGATTCGTTAAGGACTTCTCTTGGCAATCCGTTTAAGAACATTCCCGGTGAATCGCTTATGACGCCTTTCAGCGATTTCTTAGTGACTCTTCCCAGCGAATCGCTTAGAAACTCTTCAGGCGATTCTTGCGAGAATCTTCCCGGCGAATTGCTTAAGATCCCTCTCGGCGATTCGTTAGCGGTGACTCTTCCCAGCGAATCGCTTACGAACCCCTAAGACGATTCATGCATTAAAATGATTGCCATAGCATCGTCTTAAAGGCAGGTTTCTTCTCTGTTGAAATGACTTTTGCACCATCTGTTCTAGTTTAGGAGTTGTAGAACACTTTTTGGAGTGGTAGTTGGCCAAAAACATCTGATTTTTTCATCATAACTCCCAAACCATACATCCTACAAGGACGATTTATGCACCAAAATGTGTGTTATTAAAATACCCACAAGACTGCATTCTTTTTCAAGAATCTTAGTTTTCTACGTCATTTTTTGTGATTTTCCACTTTTTCATTTTTTGGCCATAACTCCCAAACCATACATCATAAAAGGATAAATTATGCACCAAAATGTTTGCTAAGTCTCTGCCTACAAGACTACATTCTTGGCAAAATTGTTAAAATAATATTACATCATATTTTCATATGTCCTTTTTGGTGAATTTTTTTTTCGTTTTTTTGCCATAAAATTCGCCTTAAAATATAAACTACACATCTGACATGCATGACGATTCATGCAATAAAATGATTGCCATAGCATCGTATTTAAGGCGATTTCTTTTTGTTAAAATAACTTTTGCTCTATCTCTTCTAGTTTAGGAGTTTTAGAACACTTTTTGGAGTGGTAGTTGGCCAAAAGCATCTGTTTTTTTCGTAAAAACTCCCAAACCATACATCCTACATGGACGTTTTATGAAGACAATTGTCGGCGAGCTCATTTAGGAGTCATCCGGGTATCGCTGACTGTAAGAAGCTGAGGCCATAAAAGCGATTCACCAAGAAGATTCGCGAACGAATCGCCTAAAGCATTCCTAAGCGATTCGCTGAAAAGAGTCGCTAACGATTCGCCGAGAGACATCTTAAGCGATTCGCCGGGAAGATTCGCGAATGTATCGCATAAAGGGTTCACAAGCGATTCGCTGGGAATAGTCTTACGTGAATCATCAAGATAATTTCTTAGCGATTCGCGGGAAGAGTCGCACATGAATCAGCAAAAGGTGTGTTAAGCGATTCGCCGACAAGAGTGGCAAACGAATCGCATTTAGGGTTCCCCAGCGATTTTTTGGTAAGCGTCTTTGTTGAAAGTTGCAAATTGTTTTATTGGGGACATTCTTTGTCAAATCGGTCAACGAAAATATCGACCACCTCAAATCGTGCTGATATGAATATTTCCCCTTTCCATACGGCAATTTAATTCAAAAAATTATTTTTAAAAATTTTTTTGATGATTATTTTTAGTGGAGAAGTATATGGGCATTTCCAGAAAAAAGTCTACCGTTACCAAAAAATTAAAATTTATTAAAAACTAAAGTTTTTTTTAAATAACCTTGTTATTTATTATGTTGATTTTATATGATTTAAATACAAATTCTAAATGTTTGATAGTTTAAATCATACTTGATTTTAAATACAAATTGTAGTTTTTTGATAGTTTAAAATCGTTTATTGAGCTTGAAACTATCAAACATTAAGAATTTGTATTTAAATCATATAAAATCAACATTATTTATTAAAAACTTAATGTTTTATTTACATTTAAGAGAAAATAATTACTTAACTACTTAATTACTTAATTATTTAAATACCCAATTAAACTGCAATGGAAATTTTAGTAACGTAACGCCAGATCAAAAAGCCTAATAAAAAAAACAGAAAAGATTTTTAAATTTGATCACTTGGAGAATAAACTTATGTTATTTTAAAACCTTCTAAAAAAAAATTTATACAAAAAGTATAAAGCCCAATTCAGAGAGTTTTGCAAATTTTGTAATCCAAGACAGAAATCACTTCCGTTTTTTGTAACGTAACGCCATCACATATTTTTGCTTATATCTTTCGATCCTTAGGGTTAATTATTGTCATTGTTCTTACTTAATATTGTGCTACTTAATTACTACGGAAATATAAAAAAAAACTTTTCAAAAATCAGACTTTTTCATTCCATTTTTTTAATACTTATTCGTACAAATCGTCCGTAACGCCAGTTTGGAAATGCCCATATAGAATAGCCTGCTTCACATTCCAACGATCAATAATGAAAATTTTTTAAAAAGCCATCTTCCAGCGATCGCCGGAATGAGCGAAAGAAGATTTTTGAAGATTTTTCTTGAATCGGCATTCATCGCTTGGGTGATCCAACAGCAATCCATCCTTAACGATCGCCGAAATGAGAGAAAGACGATTTTGAAGATTTTTCTTGAATCGCGCATTCAACACTTGGGCGATTTCCTAAAGAACCCTTGGGCGAATCGCCAAATCAACTTCTCTTCCGATCGTCTTCCAAATGTTTGCAAGGTAATAGTTTAAACCAGCTTTTTCGTCAAGTTTCGTTAACTTGATATGACTGAAGCCAAAGCGATTCAAATTAATTGTTCCGAAATTCCGCCGAAGAAATCCGACGTTTTTTTCTTTCAAAAGAACTTAAATTAAATGAACATTAACTTACTTTCGGGATTTATTAGTTTTACTAGGGATCGGATTTTTATGCAAAATCATTTTTAAATCAATTCCTGTGTAAGATAGGATAACAACGTGAATTGTTTATTTTTAAAATATTGATTAAATGTAAATAACTGATCTAAATGTGTTAAAATTTTGCATAAAAATTTGCTTAGTTTAGATTTTTGGCAGTCATTTTTTATACGCTTTGCATAAAAATTCGATCCCTAGTTATTACAAATGCAATAAAACAAACCAAGCAAAACGAATTGATGTCAAAAGTTTTTTCGTCCAAAAAGTCAACTTTTTGCAAGTTATGCTGGGTTTAGTTTTACTAGAGTTTAAACTATCACTTTTAAATTGGCCCTTAGAAACGAGCTCGCTCAAGTCATTTCGGCCAAATTAAGTATCTGACAGAACTTGAGCTAGTTTTCCGTTGAATTTTGACATTAGCTGCAGCCAGCTCGAGCCTACTATTACTACGTTTTCATGGCGAGTTGAGCCTGGGTTGGGTTTTCGTCTAGTTGACAAAATGGCGTTTCTAGCTCGAAAATGTTTCCTTGCGTCATCATCATTGAGTCGAGTTGGACTTCGACCATTCCGTTCGTCATTTTTTCTTAGAATAAATGTGTGCGTTCAGAAAGAACAAAATTTTCTAACCATTTTGAGACTTTGATCAGTATCAGTTTCCACTACTTTGTGTGCCTGCTGAACGGTATGTTACATTTTATGTCAGCGCAGTGGCAGAAATAATATAAAATAAACAGTAATCAATAAATTTAATAAAACCTTGCTCAACAAATGAACAACTGTTGCACCTTCTGAATGCATCCAATCGAAATCCGTTAAATCTAACTGTGCGTTTAGACCGCCTGAACGAACGAAAGAAACCTCGTTCGTTCGCTCGGTTTAAACACTTTGCCCGAACGAACAGTGTTCGCTATAAATTTATCGCGAACAATGTTTGCCCGGTGTAAACAGTAAATTAGGGCGAACGAACGAAGATTCCTTCGTTCACTCTGATCGAACAAGCTTCGATCTTTTTGGGCGAATCCGGTGTTGCGCTGTGTTTAAAAACAGAAAAGTAGCAAAGAGGAGTAGCTTTAGAGAATAATTTATAAAAAGTACTAAAATATGTAGTAATTTAGTTTTATGTTTTTTAAAGTGTTCTGTTAACTTTCGCTGCAATATGATTGTGTTGTGTAGAGGGCCAAATTAAGTTTATAAGCGGAAAACCCTATATTTTATTTATTTGAGGCGACTGTTTATTTGAGGTAATTTTTTTTTTAAATAACTATATAACTTTTAATGAAAATTTTGAGTTTATGAGCTCGCTCAAATAAAATAAAAAATATTTTAGGTTCTGCTGAAACTTTTTGAGTTTTTAATCGAAGATTTTAGAAAAATGTGGATATTAACCAAAATGGTAGTTGAAATTTCGATTTGTGACTAAAAGCAGTTCTTTAAAGTTATAACATAAAAAGGATTTCTCTAAAATAAAAATCGAACGACTGAAAGTATAAATTGTATTTGCTTAATAAGTGCATACAATTTGGGAACAATTTTTATTTAATTGACTTAAAATTTACGAAATTTATTGACACACGAAAAATGTGAAAACATTTAATTTTTGTTCGTCGAAAAACTTAAATGGACCCTTAAGTTAAACACACGTCTTTTCTATAATAACTAATACGAGTAATATATTGTTATGGAGTGGCAAACCATTTGTTGTTGAGAAACGGAGTATAAGTTTTAGTACTAATATAAAAATAAGGAGCTATCAACCCTGCATTTATTGATGTTCGGCCAAATGCACAAATTGCTGTTTACACCACCTGAACGAACAAGATGGCGGCCAATGTTTGTTCGCGATTGATGTTCGTGCGGTCTAAACAGTACTCCGAACGAAGAATTTATTGCAATAAATTGTTCGCGATAAATTTTTCGTTCGTTCAGGCGGTCTAAACCCACAGTAACAAGTTTCGTGTAGTTTCGTAGATTTAACGAAATTCAACTCAACTCGCATTTCCATGGGAACTTAGTCCCTAGTTATCCCAATTCAACTCGCCATGGAAACGTAGTATATGTTTGGGCCCTAAAAAAAAATTCAGCTAAATAAAGCACCTTGCAAGCACCATCAAGCAATACTGTCGCACAGTCATGAGATGTCAGTATTTTAGAATAGGATGCACCATCATCATCACATGACTGACTATAAAAATAAAACCTGTCTTAGCTGTAGATAAGATAGAATGAAGAGAATAGAATCCGTAGGCTTAGTAAAAGACATAAGGTTGGGAAAAAAGAAAACAGATCCGCAGCATCAACAAGAGCACGCAATGCATGAAATAATAAAGTGTATCTATCTAGTGTTAATATGAAAATTACACCAGAAATAATTTTGACAATGAAATCAGTAAAAGTTGGACTAGAATTCACACAAAATATATCAAAATTTTTTTTTTTCTCTAATGCAAAATGGTAGCTTTTGACCATATTTTAATTTGAAACGTTAATATTAAGATTAAAAGTGCATTTCTTACTGATAAATGCATATAATAAAAAATGATACAAAAAAACATGTTTCTATACAACTTCTTAGGGTGGTTCAAATAGCATTTATCGAAAACAATCTACTACTTTGAAGCACATTCAACAAATTATTCAGTAATAAGTATTTTTTTGTTTGCTGTTCAACCCTTTTTTCTGCCTGTGTAGGATAACGTAGAAAGTTTACTGCTGTACGAAAAACAGCCAGAAGTAATAAAGTGAAAAATAAAAATTATTATAAAAAATAAAATTCAAACAAGCAGAACGTCAGGAAATGAAGAAATCTAAAAAAAAAGGGAAACCTTTTTGAACCTGTTAAATATGCTTGAATGGCGCGCCGAAAAAGAAACAAAGAAAACTATCGAAATAACAACAAGCCTCGTTGCTGTTTTTCTTCCCATAAGCAAAAAAAAAAAAAATAAAGAAGTATGCAGCTAGAGCTGTTAAAATGATAAAGTTAATGTTTATTTTTTGTTCATGGTTCATGGTACCTTTAAAGTTGGGTCAAAATAACTGTTGGTAACAAAATGTTATGTCATTCGGTAGATTAACATTTGCATTTAAGAATCGTTCTATATTTCATGCCCCAGTAACTGAGGCTCTTTGAGACACATTCATATGACAAATAAAAAAAAAAACTTCGAAAAATAACGAATTTTTGAGGACGCAAGATATGGTAAGCGTTAATGATAAACACCAGCTTGCATCACGTTAATGATGATGATGACGATGATGTAAGCGCTGTTCCGATGTTTCTGATGTGTTGTGTTTTCAGTTAATTTGTTTTCGCCTTTTGAAAAGCGACAAATACAGAGAGGGGAATTTTTTATTTAAATATGCTTCTGTTTTCACTTTGGTCTCATTTTTTTTTATGCAAATTCTTGTGAAAGTTTTACGAAGTGAATTTACTTAAGGAGATGGAAACTAAATTGGAATCAAAAATATCATTATTTTTAAATTGTATCCGAAAATTTTTCTTCTTAATAAAATAAAAAGTCAAAATAATCAATCAATCATTGATATAGATTTTTTTTTTAATTTATAAAAAAAATCCAGTACAGTGCACTCGCGACAATGTGCAATCTTTGACTACTCTAAAACGTGAACAAGGTTAGAAAGCCCTATAACGGGAATAGTCTGTATTTGTTTTTTAATTACAAAAGTTGTTTTTTTTACTTTACAAAACTTTTTACAATTACAAAATTTTTTTTTATTAAAATTGCATTTATTTGCATGCGTAAATTTGTTTATGTTTTCATTTACAAGCTGTATGTAATACTCCTTTTCTTCATCACTTTTTACAACTTGTCCATCAATTTTTGTCATCGTGCCCACAGCCAGTAGCGTAACTATATTTTGTGCGCCCGCCCGCAGTTTTCTAATAGCGCCCTGCTATTTACTTTTAGAGTAAAACTGTTATTAGTAACACTATGTTTACTATGGTTACTAGAAGCGTTACTTGACAAAAAAGAGAGAACAAGAAGAGACTTTTTTAATTCAATAGTCATCATTAGAGAGGATAAAAATGTGCACGATAAAACTTGATTTATGCGCATTAAAAAGCACGAAAAATCGAAAATATGCTCGATGAATTTAAAAATATGCTCGATAAAAATACTTTAAGAGAAAAATAAAATAAAATAATACATATTTTGGAACGGAATATATATTTCCAATCTTATAAATGTTTGGAATAACATTTGCTTTAAGCGTTTTAATATGTCGAATTTCTTACGTATACCTATATAAAGAAAAACAAAACCGGTTTTTTAAATAAACGTAAAAACTTAAAAATAATATTAATGTATACTGAGCAACTTCGTTTTCAGTCTCTTTGTTACTATTGAATTGACTTAAAAAAAAACAATATAAAATGCAGTTAAATATTTTTCAAATTTTAGAATGATAATATACTACCAAGTGTTGCTATAAATTCTCCATTGAAAAATTTCTACGTTTTTCATTTAAAAACGATGAATATGCAGAGAAACTACGTTCAGCATCGCAAGATGTTGCCGGCTAATATCTTAAGTTTGATAATTCTTCGGCGAAAGTATACTCGCATACTCACTAAAAACTTGTTTGTTTTTAAACAAAATTTTTTCGAAGACTTTACGTCTTTAAATCCTACATTACGATGCAAATGCATATTTTTATCCTCTCTAGTAATCATTCATTGCAATAGTTATATATCAAAAATATCTTATTTTATAAATAAATTTATATTTTATTTTAATGAAATTTGTAAAAAATAGCAATAACGTAAAAAATACTTTTTATAATATCAAATATAATACAATTTATATAATAAAATATTATGAGATTTTATCACAAATTAGGTAAAAGAAAACATATAGGTATTAATTATTTAAAAACGTTAAACTAACTTAAAGTTTGAAAAATGAGATCAATAATTCCCTTTGGTGAAATGATAATTTTAAGATGTTAAATTTAAGGTACAATTACAGTATGTAGCTATAAAAAAACACTTTTTTTATTAATTTTTGTTACCTAGTATTATCAATGATTCAAATTTCTTACATAATGAAGAACTATTCATGAGAAAATAAAAAAAAATTTTGTTGTCTTCATAGTTGTTGTTAATTTCCTACTGCGCGTTGAAGTTATCGTGTTTAAAAAATTGTTGCAATTGACTTCTCGTCTCCAGCATTTACAAAGCGTCTGAAAGTAAAAAATCAAAGTGCATTCCTGAGTTAAGGGTTGTGTTTGAGCACTCAAAGTACGCAAAAAAAAATAAAAATTAAAAAATGGCACGCGTTGAAAAAAATGTACAAAAAACCTCATTTTTTGCCATACAAAAAAAATGAGTTTTTTGGCTTTTTATAGGTTTAAAGCCTTAACAGAGTCTATAAAGATCACAATGAATCAAGATTCATCGAAGTCGGTCAAGTAGAACTCCAGATATCTTAGAAGCCAATTAAAAAAACCTTGTTTCGAGAAAAACGCGATTAAAGATTTAAAGGTTCTTGAATATTACGCGATATGCGAATATAATGTATGTTAAAACTTTTTTCTATTTGATATTTTTTTCTAAAATTTTGTATACGGGTTCTTAAGACCTTACAGAACAATATTCTGACGAAAAACCAAAATTTATTTTTAATTTTTTACACACTGTAATAGTACCTTAAATGTTTTGTATTTGACGTTACCTGTTAACTAAAGATTTGGACTTACGTCACAAAATATGACCAACTGAATGATTAAAATAACATCAATAGCTGAAAATATGAAAGCTAACGGGTAAATCGACTTCGACCATAATCGAGTTTTGCCAAACAGAGGTGACTCAAAAACCTTTTGCTCAAAAAAATCGAATTTTTTCACGTTGATTATTGCACCTTGAGAAATCGTAATTACGTGACTTAAATTTTATTTAAGGACATATTATTAAATTATTTTTTATTTATTGTTGATAATTTTTAACAATAATAATTTGCGAAGGAAATAAATTCTTTGGTATATCTTAATTTTTTTGGAAACACACGTCGCAGAGTGTAACGTCCCCATTCTTGTCCAAAAAGAGAAGGAGTGATCGTAGAGCTATGAGAATTAGCACGAATATCTTGCTTGGCAAAATTAAGAAATGTTGAAAAAGTTATACAAATCCGCCCTCTGCCACACCCACCTCCCATATACAAACCCATTTTTGCCTGAAACTTCATTAAGTCTTGAAGTACTACATCAATTTCTTTTGTGATAATAGATAAATGGAAAATTTCATAGGCGAATGCCACTCCCATTAATCATATTTTAGAAATTCAGCCTTGAAAAATACTACCAACACAAGTTAACAACGTATTTGTTTAAATTTGTAAGCTTTTTCAGGCCTTAATCAGCAAGGAATTTTTAAAAATTGATTTGTTTTGTGTTTGTGTAAGTCGAAATTTTGAAAATTAATCAACTGCCATACATCAAATAAATCTCAAAGTTTAACTAAACAGGTCACTATAAAAAAAATGTTTATCTTCTGTTTTAGTAAGTAATAGTAAGAAATTTTTTTGGATTTGGTGTAACGCAGTTCTAATAATTTTTTCGTGAAAAACTGTAGTCAATCTTTTTCAAAATTATTTTTTAAACATTTTTAAAAATTTGAATTTTTAAAAATTTGTATCCCGCTTTTAGTGTTAACTTTTATGATAAGATTCAAACCATATGTTAAAAATGTAAGCAGAAACAGTAATTTGCCAGACATAAGAAATTTTAAACTTTATTTTGATAAAAAAAAAATAGATTAAATAAAATGTAAATAACAAGAAAAATTGCATTTTTTTTAAAAAATGCAATTTTAACAACTTGTCATAACGAGACGGTTGCAACTATTAAAAAAAATTTATTTTGATTTTTTCACCCAAGATATATTCTATTGAAAGCTATAAAAAATTGGAAAAAATTTAAACATCGAAATGCTATACTTTCGGCCGCTTATTTTACACTGTTTGTCGTTCTCCACTTAATTTATCATTTTCTTCAAGGGACTTGAGGGCGCCCCTGGCTTAGTTGCGCCCACCCGCAATGCGGGCTCTGCGGGCCCACGTTTTACGCCACTGCCCACAGCCCTTTCAGCTGTGTCATTGGTTGATTTCAAGTTGCGGATTATATTATATTATAACATATTTCGCGTTATCCTTACAAAACGATGGATCTACCTCTAAAATGTTTGTTTTGATATCAAGAAATATGCTTCTGCTGAATTTTTCAATCTTAAGGATAGCACATCTTTTTGCTTGTGTTGGAATGCCAAATTCTTTCCATAACCTCAACACTTCAATACTAACGATCCCCAAAATACCACCATTTGTTTGCTTCATTCCCTGAATTACTTTTTCGTGAGAAGGAAGTGTTTTTTCGTTAATATTTGCAGAAACCGACAAGATATATATCTGATTCGAAATTTTTCTGAATGCCCTCACTATATCATCATTTTCACTGGCTCAAAGAAAGAGTCAATTTTGTTGCAATAAATCTGAGCAATTTTTTCTGTTAAATGTTAAAAAAATAATAATTGGAGTTAGTTGTGGACTTAAAATGTATGTCAAATGTATGATTAAGCTTCGAAGCTTCAGAATCCAAACACAAATATGTATTTCATCAATAAAGGATCTTAGATACCATAGTCCTGAGAGGTTAAACATTTTCAAAAAAACAATATTTTATTGTATATATTACAATTGCTGATATGTGGTTGGCTGGAAAAATTATCTCATCGTGATTTCATAATAGCCTTATATCTAAAAAATTATTGATTAAGTTATTTCAAAAGAGTGTACTCTAAAAAAAAATGTCATTTCGAAAAAGAGAAAGAAAAAACTAGGAAGTCAAAATATATTTTTTTCCTAGTATGGAAACCACAAACGATTTTCAAATAAAGGGTGTTTTTTATAGAGTGATACAAGTTGAAATTATAATAAAATATATTAATAGATTTTTAATATCAATGAACTGGGCTTTATTGAATAGAAAATTTTATGACATTAATGTTTAAATATGATTTAGGCCATGTGGCCTCCATGGCTAGCGCGTACAAGGTGCAATCTGGAACACCAATTTTCACAAACTTTTCGCAGCATTTGCGGCCGTATCTCGCCGATAACTCTTCGAATGTTGATTTCCAGGTGTTCAATTGTTTGTAGTTTATCGACGTTTACAAAATCCAATGGGGTTAAATCACACGATCTTGGGGGCCAATTAATTAGGTCATTTCGTAAAATTATTTTTTCGTCAGAAGTGATTGGAGTAAATCAATTGTAGCGCCCGCTGTGTGGCAGGCTCCGTCCTGTTGGAACCACACATCAGCAAGATTAAAGCCAGCTAATTGAGGTACGAAAAAACTTTGAACATGTTCCTTAGGGCGGGTCGATTTATTTTTCGAGCCATTTTTGTCCAAATTTTGGACCATTTTTCCATTTTTTTTCATGATTTTGTCCAAGAATATTACTTTCATGGCCATTTTTTTGGCTCAATCCATTATTTAATTCAATTTACAATTCAAAACGAAGAGTTTAAGCCCAAATTTATCGAATTCGGTTGATTAATTCATGCGATATTGCTAAAACAAAATAACAAAATAATAAATCGCATGAATTAATCAACCGAATTCGATAAATTTGGGCTTAAACTCTTCGTTTTGAATTGTAAATTGAATTAAATAATGGATTGAGCCAAACAAATGGCCATGAAAGTAATATTCTTGGACAAAATCATGAAAAAAATGGAAAAATGGTCCAAAATTTGGACAAAAATGCCCGTAACTTTTGAACCGTTGGACCAATGTTGGAGATTTTTTTTGTAAATTGATCAAAATGAGCTCACCTTTCCAACTGGCGATTAAACCCGATCGATAGTTTTTGAGTTATGGATGTGAACGTGTAGGTAATATTTCATACGAACGCCAATTTGGGAAAAAATCTACCAACAAAAAGTAGGGGACTCGATTTTAACGATAGAGGTATGGTTCCTTCGACAAATTTTCATGGAATAACCCATAGAATATGGAAATCATAGGGAAATTGGTGAATTTTTCACTCTCTACAAATCGACCCGCCCTAATGTTCCTATACCGTTCAACATTGACAGTAACATTCTGACCATCATCGTTTTTGAAGACATATGGGCCAATGACTCCGCCAGCCCATAAAGCGCACTAAACAGTAATTTTCTGTAGATGTAATGGTGTTTCGACAAAAGCTTGTGGATTCTCCTCACTCCAAATACGACAATTCTGTTTATTTACGTACCCATTCAACCAAAAATGGGCTTCATTGGAAAATAAAATTTTCCATGGAAATTCAAAATCAATATCAATTTGTGCTTCAGCCCATTCGCGGAATTGGCGGCGCATACGATGGTCGTTTGGCTTTAAGTCCTGCACAAGTTGAATCTTGAAAGGTTTGAAGCCAAGATCTTTTCGTAAAATCTTCCATAAAGTGGAAGGACACAACCCCAGTTGCTGAGAACGGCGACGAATTGATTGATTAGGATCATCTTCAATGCTTTCCTGTACAACGGCAACAGATTCTTCAGTGCGCACTGTTCGGCGTCTCACGGGATGCGCATTATCAGTAACAGTAAATGTGGTCCGAAAACGATATATTGTTCTTTGAATTAGCAGCTCTGAAGGACGATTATGTACGCCATAAAATGGACGAAGTGCACGATAAGTTTGACGAACAGAACCATTTTTTTGATTAAAAATTTCCAGAATTTTCACGCGTTGCTCTGGTGAAAGTTGATCCATAATAAAATGTCAAAGCAAACTAAACAAAAAGCAACTATTAACTGTCTGACCAGAATCATGTCGTTGGCGTGTCGGCAGGCAGAGCGCTGACAGAGACAATGCAAACCTTATGGGAGAAAATTGCGGCAGAATACGACAACGAAAACGCCAAGATAGAAATGTTTCTATTTCTATTTTGACTTTGTCGTTTAGTTGATAGCTCTCTCAGCTTCTCTCTAAAAATATTGCCATATTTTAACAAAATTTGAAGAATCTGTCAACCAATGTAGCGAGTAAACAGTGTTCCTATTTGCTCTAATAATGATAGGAGTAGCCTTCAGTTGAAAATGCAGTAAATTTATATGAAGAGCATTGCAAAAAGTAGTGAAATAAATGGAAGTGGAGTAATTATTAGTTCAATCGGAGTACGATGAGAACACTGAAGCAAATTCAAGAAAATCAACAATGGCAGATTGAATAAAAGCAAAACGACAAGGCCAACGCTACAATTCTGGGCCAACTCTTAGCGATTCTCTCTCACCGACACGACAACGACATGATTCTGGTCAGACAGTAACTGTTAAATGTGTGGTCAAATAAAGCAGTGATGCCAACTCAAAGTTGTATCACTCTATAAAAACGCCCTTTACGAGCGGATGTATTTTCTCATCCAAATTATGTCAAAACCCTAATGAAGCTACTCCAACAAAGTTTAAAATCAATTTTCTAGATTGTTTTTTTGCATTTTTTCAATACTTTAAGTAAAAAAATTTTAAAAATTTTAAATTTCAAATTCACTTTTGTATAGAAATATGCCATCAGTGATGACAGTTCCACAAAAAATATTTTTAAATTTAGAGCGGTTTGCTTGTCGTCCTCAAAGGGTTAATATAGATATCCAATAAGATAGGTGGGAACAAATATATTTGTTTATGTTTACTTGATAAATAAAAAATCGTTTGAAAAAAAAATTGATTGAGGAATTTCATTAAAATTTTAGGAATTTTTGAGGAATTTGGGTATTAAAAAGTGGCAACTGGTATGTTCATCTGTTCCACTCGCATTTCTAAGCTACTTATAATAATTTGATAAATGAGGTATCGTTGGAAGCGTTTTGATGATCTTCTGGTTAAAGGCAATGTGACGTAACATTTAATTTTATATAGCGCCCTCTAGAGGACATAAAGTCATGGAAAAAAAATTGTTTTTAGTGACATAAGCAAATGAGGTATCGTAAGAAGCGTTTTGATTGTCCGATGAAAAAAAGTTATGGAACGTCACATTAAGTGGAATATGGCGCTCTCTGGAGGACAAAAAGTTGACTAAACCCTAACATCTAAACTACCCTAACTTCTAACCTACTTATCATAATTTGGCAAATGAGGTATCGTTGGAAGCGTTTCGAACGTCCGCTAGTGATAGGTTATGTGACGTAACAAAAAATTTAATATGATGCTCTCTAGAGAACAGAAAGTCAACTAAACCCCTATTTTGTAAACTACTTATCCTATTTTCACAAATGAGGCATCGTTGAAAGCGTTTTCCTCGTCCGCTGGTTATAAGATATGTGACGTCACATTTAATTGAATGTGGTGCCCTCTTTAGGTCATGAAGTGAACTAAAAAAAATTTTAATGACATATTTATATTTGTTTATAATTTGATCATCAAACATTTTATTGATAGTTATTACTTTCGATTATATAAAAATTATGTCCCCGTATACTTCGTACGGATATCTTCTTAATATCACAATAAATATGTATGATACAAAATTAAATATATTATGTGTTAGTTGTTTATTTAATAGACAAAAAACATTGAATAGTTTCTACATAACAATTTCAGATGAGAATATTTTCTTGTTTCATACTTTTAAAAGCGTACTTTGTAGTAGTCTGGTTTTAGTTTTATGAACTAATTTTTTTTATATATACAGATATGTGTACAATTTTTCAAAAAAGTACCGAAAGTTGATAATTTAAGAGGCCAGTCAATCCAGAAATTAAAAAATTTCTAGTTAGATTTATTCAATTCTAGATTTTATTTTATGATATATTTTTTAATTCCGTCATCAAGGAGTTAAATAAGTGTAAAGTGCGCTAATGAGAATATGAAAAATAAAGAAAATAATCTCAATTAAAAGTAATATGTACAATTTCTGATATGAATTTCACATTTTTAATAACTTCAATTATGCTCTATCTCGCTCTACTTCTTGTTCTTCTTATATACCAAATTTTCTCTTTAAAAAATTTAACCTAAAAGTCACACTATTTATTAGCATTCATAATTTAAGTGCTGTCCCATACAAAGTGTGTCTTCAATGTTCCAATAAGTGCAGATCTTCGCTTAGCTTTCAACACAACAAAAACCAACTGAGCTGAGCTGAATATTTAATTAATGGTTATTAACTTTTGTACTCGTACTCGTACTTCTTGCCTGAACACACACCCTAAAATAATAACAAAAAAAAAAACAACTATAAAAACGTATGCACATATGTTGTTATTACTTATTACGATATTCTTCAGTCATTCAGTCGATCAGATCATATATTCTGTTCATCGCATTTTCATGTTACGAGTAGCAGTTAGCGGTGAGCCACTAACGTTTAACAGCTGCTTTCTACAAATAGTCGATTAGCAGCTAATGCACGTTGTAACCATGTTGTTGGTAAGAAAAATAAACTAAAATGAAACAGGAGTAGTCATAAAGATGGCAATGATAGGTTCTTGCATAACCACACATATTCGTGATATCAACGGAATACTAATGCTTTTCTTACAATTGAGAAAAATACAATTTTTAGTAGCTAAAGTATTTAGGTACGTTGAGTAAAATATTGAAGTTGTTGAAGATATTTTTGTTTTTGCATTTTTATTCAACAATTCAGACCTAATTTTTACAAACTAAGTATTTATCTATACATAACTACCGCTATCTTGGGTCAGTTCTCAAGCAACTCCCGAAGCAGCCTCATTTATTCCGCTCTGCTTAAAGTCGCTGTATCTAGGAGTGTATAAAAGCTTAGATATAGCTTTAGCTTCTTCTAATTATCTTGCATCCGTTTTTATTATACTCATATACATATGTCTATCTCTCTTATCTATATGTGTTTCTATGTCTCAACAATATTTTCTATATGATTCATCATCAATTAAAATGTTGCTTTTCTTTAAATGTATCATCATCATCTTTCAAGTTATGCTCTGTGTTCTTCACGTAATTGACATCGTCTGATTGTTGTTGGGCGTACTTTTCTTTTGCCACAAATAAGCGGGTCTTCATCTTCAATGAAACCTCTTGTAAAGTAGTACTTGTTCTTTTATATACTACACTGTCTGCATTTGCTCTCGCTTAACGAGACTACACTGTAAATACACTTGATATAATTTAGGCTAATTGTTGACTTTCTGCGTCAATTTAAAATGAGTACTTTTTTCGAAAATCATTCATTCCGCTCTAAAAGTTCAAGTATTTTTTGATATCTTCTACGAAGTTCTTGAACTTTTGTTAACTTAGAGAGATGATTCTAGAAAAGCAACAGTTATTAATTTAAACTGATTTTGGATACGTTAGGTTTGATAAGCACCCAGTTAGTACATTCATGCATACAGCACTGATAATATAAAACCTTGCTATAATGTAAACAAATTATGATTTTCGTCATTGAACTGTAAACTGATTAAATCATTCCAACTTTACTTTTAATAAAAAGATACAAATACCTTTACAACGTGTCATCGATGAGAAAAATCGGGTGAAAAATAAAGTCAGAGTGAAATATTTGGCCATTTAAAGGAATTTTTAATTATTTATACAGACTAGAAATCGCCAGTGCACTGGTGCAGTGGTCGAAATTCGACCTTCGACCTACATTGTGATATGAAATCTCTTGCGTTCTCAGATGAGCGTAGAAAAGGGTTAAAAACGAATCTATCAGCCCTATTCCAGAATCCGTCGTAATGAATTTCCGAACGTAAAGCTACGCTACGAATACGACAAATTTGCTAATCCAAATTCCGAACGAAACTTCCCCTTTTCGAACTTACTTTCGATAGTTCGAAAACAACTGGTTTCAACAGCAGACATATAAATAAAAAGAAAAATTGAAAAACTGAAGTGTTTTTGATAAACATTGTATTTTTAGCTGTGATTTTTAATGGATTTCATTGCAATTGCAATTTTCGCCCAATAAAAGGAAGATTTCTCACATAATCTATGAAAATTCGTCAAAGAATATTGCGAGATTCCATCAACCCTTTGGAAATAGATTACGAAATGTAGGAAATGCACTAAATAAATTTCAAGTAACATATTTAACAGGCTTAAATAAAAATAATTTAACTTTATTAACCAAAAATTAATTATAAGTTTTATTTTACGACCTAATTCTATAAAAATTTAATTGTTTTCTTTTGTCGTAAACAAATCAATCGAGGCAAGGCTTTCGTGAAAAAATCCAAAAAACAGCTATCAAAAGTTGATGCGTTCGGATTGTGGAATAGCAATGCTACGAATGTTCGAATACGATTTAATGATTTGGATTGCAGAATACGACATTACGAATCCGAAAGAAAATTAACGCTCCGGCGGATTCTGGAATAGGGCTGTATTTCTATTTTCAGTTTGCCGCTCAGTGCTAACCAACGACTATTCATACAAAAATACGTTGTACTCAGAAAATTTACAGTTTTTGAGATATAGCAATAATTTTGATGTCATAATAACGCGAAGTTTTTTAATATACTAGCTATCCGTGAAAAATGTTGCAAAAAAAAGCTTTATTCTACCGTTATTTTCTCAACCAATGACTTTTTATACAAAAATACGTTGTACTGAGAAAAGCTACAGTTTTCGAGATATCGTCATAATTTTGATGTCAAAATAACGGGAATTTTTCAAAATTTACTGTTGGTAAGAAATTTCACAATCCAAATTTACTGTCGCATATGCTACATAAAAAAATGCTTATTGTAGGGTATCCGTAAGAGATAGCGAGAAATGTCTGCCATATTTTTTGAACATTTCATCAATGTCTTCTTAGCTTTTATTTAAGAAATTATTTTTTGAACGCTCATATTTCAGGTCAAAGGCCACAAAAAGAATTCTGTGCACTCCTTCTCCCTACTCTTATTCATTTGAAAGAAAAATTATCCAAATCGGTTGAGAAACACGGGAGAAAATGGTACCGAACTGTTTTCCCTACGCCTATTTATATATAGATCAACGGTGGGTAAATGCAGCTCATAGAGCTACATGCAGCTCTTTGTTAAGTAAAGTGCGGCTCTTTTTAATTTTGATATTTAAATATATATATATTAAAAAAAATCCATGAAATTCCATGTTGTGCTATCGTTGTTTGACCAATGATTTGAAGAAAAGTTTGACGTTACTTTTAATTATGTTGTACTTTTTCTCCATGATACAATTGCAAGGTTCGCTCAGATTGGAGAGAATTCAGACAAAAGTTGAGCTAGATGTTAAAGTCAGCTGTTCGAATTGTAGTTGTTCTAGTTGTTGTTGTTTCGAACTGATTTTACCAATACAGAACCAAGTTTTCAGATAAAGGCCAAAGATTTATTTAAATCACAATATTGTTTTGTTATGTTATTTACGTTAAAAAACTTGAAATTAATTATTTATTTTCTAAGCGAAGCTTTTTACGCCTCGTTATGTGATTTGCTTAAGTGAAATCTCAAACCCGACACTTTTTTACATACACCTTTTTCTTAGAATTGTTGTTGCTTTTTGCTTGCGTCTGTTACACCAAGATAATATAACATTAAAAATATTTCCTAGTATGTAGTGAGAATCGAACTCGTATCCCTTCGATTGATAGTCCAATACACTACTACCACCTGATCCAATATTCTTTTTTGCGTTGGTTGGTTTATTCAATATTAAGTATTAACTGAAGATATGTTGCACCAGATAGCATCTTAGTGCATTATTCTGTATCACGAAGCAGCACACCAACGACAAGAAGGACACGAGAAGCAATAATTTTTTCTATACGAAATTTTATTGCTTCTCGTGTCTTCCTTGTCGTTGGTGTGCATTTTCGTTATACAGAATAAAGCATTTAATATATAAAAGGCAAGCACGCTACACCGTGTCCAATAACTGTTCAGCCTGAAAGTATGCTGAATACATAAAAGTATTTTTCAAATTGTAAGTATTTTTTGACAGTAAAGAAATTTTTACACGACACAATGTTCTCAAAAATGTTCAGCCTGAAAGTATGCACAGCAAATGTATTTGATACTTATCAGTGACAATATTGGGTTTTTACAATAATACGTTTTTGATCTAACTACATCTTTTCTTCATCCTTTTCTAAAAACGTTATGAAGAATTTAATGAAATTCTTTTGAGTCGATTTGAGTTGATTGTATCAAAAAATATAATTGTATCAGCAGCAAAACGGCACCTGAGTTGCTACGTATTGAAGGTTGCAAGGCCAGTTTGTAAAGTTGTGTATAAATCAGAGATCTGCAACAAGTAAATTGAAAATCAAGCTACTTGAAAAAATATCAAGCTTTGAGTTGAATTGTAGGAACTTGATTTATATTTTTCCTTACGATTCGCGACTGGCTTCTGAAAAACGAATCATATGTCTACGTGATTCTATTTTGTTTCTACCCCACATGAGTTGGTAGAAAAAAGCAAGTTTTCTACTTTTTAACTCTGGTTTCGACCCTATGCGACTGCACTGCCGTCGGAAGCGACTGACGATCGTTTGTTTCGTTGTACGTTTCATTTATTATGCGGAGTTCGTGTAACTTTTTTCTGTTGTTATTGCCATAATATTAGGTGGCAACCTTATTATTTCAAAATTTTATAATTTGGAAATTCTGACAACGGATTCGGATTCAGCGACCCATTTTTAGAGTACCATTTTTTTGCCAACCCCGAATTCATAAAACTACAAAAAGTTAAGGTGGCAACCCTATCCACCATCTTGAATTTTAAAATTCTGACTTTAGATTCGAAATCAATGACCCCTTAACACTGATAAATGAGGTTTAAAACTCTTGAAAAGACATATAATAATATTAGGTGGCAGCCCTATGTTTTCAACGTTTTATAATTTGGAAATTCTGACAACGGATTCGGATTCAGCGACCCATTTTTGGTGTACCATTTTTTATTTTGCCAGCCCCGAATTCATAAAACTAAAAAAAAATCAAGGTGGCAGCCCTATCCACCATCTTGAATCTTAAAATTCTGACTTTAGATTCGAAATCAGCGACCCCTTAACACTTATAAATAATGTTTAAAACTCTTAAAAATACATATTGTTAGGTGGCAATACTGTGGTAAAAATGTAGGTGGCAACCCTGAAATCCATCTTAAATTTTAAAACTGTGACATTATATTCGAAATCAAATCCGTTGTCTGAATTTCAAAATTACAAGAATTCGCAAAAATTACAAAAAAATTAGGTGGCAACTCTATCCGCCATCTTAAATTTTAAAGTTTGACATCATCTTCGAAATAAGTTACCCCTAAAACTTCCAACCACGGAGTCCACAGAATCCTTAAAAATCCTATTACGCTTAAGCTCTCACAAGCTCATTGAATTTTTTGGATACTTGTTTTCAATTTCAAGCTTTTCAATTTTTTTGCCGAAGGCATCAAGCTTTACTTTACTTGAAACTTCGTGCCGTTCGCTTGTAAGCTAGCATACTTGCAAGTCGCAAGCTGTCGTGGGCTTGTTTATATTCAAGTAGCTGAAACCTGGCGCGTTGCTGCCACTCTCTCTTGTCAAACGCCCATAAAATGTTATCAGTTAAACAGCATGTCTAAATTGAGATCGAATACTGAATTCCGTGACTGTGCGACCTATATTCACAAAGCTATTCGATATAACAAATTGTTGTATGGAAAGTGCCACGCCCTCTTGATCACCGCTCATAGAATGTAATTTATTAAACTTCATGTGTACATGGAGGTCGAATACCGAATTCCAAAACTGTGTGACATATAACTCCAAAACTATTCGATAGCACAAATGTGGGTTGTATGGGAGGTGCCACTCCTCTTTTCCCAACGCCCATAAAATTTTACCAATGCAACTGCAATTTTCGATATTTTTTTTTCATAAATGTCTTCTAAAATCCTTCAAAAATAATGCTTTAAAAGAATTTTTTAAAATTCGAACTATTTTTGGAATTACAGGGCTATATTGTATGTATATATACACTCGCGCCGAAGTGCAGTAATAAAACTTTAAATGCTCTTTCTCTAAATCACTTTTTTCAAACTGAGGTGTCGTTTTTCTCGAGATCCAGAAGTTGGATGAAGATGCGGCGGGCGGCGTTTTGTAGGTAATCACGTTGGTCTAACTCTACTACCGGGGGAGAGGTGGGGGAAAAACATCTAATTTTTGAACAATTTTTTATATTTTGGAAATATCCTAGTTCAGGACCTGCCTGACGTGATTACCAACAAATTGCCGCTCGCAAAATTTCGATACATCTTATTATCAAAAAAAAACGACACACCGTTTGCCTTCCCATTTTTACGTACCCATTTTCATCTGGGGGGGGATAAAAAAACATCCAAATATAAAAAGTACGGAAAAAGTTAGAAAATTACGTCTACTTTCACGTAAAAAGAACACAAAGTTGATCAATTGAAAAATGACTGAACTAAAGCAATTTTAAAAAAACGTTATTTTTTTCCTAGTTTTTATAGGATCAGAACAAAAAACATTTTCAAAGAGACTCTTCTGTTATACTCAGTACTTTTCAGTAAAAATTATCCTGTACTTTTCTAGTAACTTAAACATCCATTTTACGGCACTGATATCTTCTGACTCTAGCATCGAGGATTTCATCCTGCGAATTCGATTCTAAGGTCAATTTTTAGAACTCTTAGAAATCTAAATATGGTGTCATAGATAAAATTTGGAAAATTCTAAAAAAATATATGCCTAAAATATTGATTTCTTCTAATAATTTCCCTAATGGTACTTTAAGAATTTATTCTTGATTACAACATTTTAGCTTTTCATTTTTTTGTAACCAGTATGTTCAAAAACACTTTTTATGAACTTGAAAAAATTTTCCTTTTGGGAAATAATTAGGGAATTTTTGGAAAATAGCGTCAAATACTTCCTCACTATATGTTTTTAAATCTGTATCAAATTTCAAATTTACTGATTGAAACAGGTAAAATTAGGAATTTTTCAACCTTTGCACTTACATACGAAAATGCAAATAAATTGTCAATATAGTAAGTTATTTTTATTGCGTTCACATTGACTGTTTTCCATTACGTCTATTTAGTTTGATATTTTATTTGTGTACACTTAAACATAAAGTGTAGAAGCACTTTACAAAAAAAAAGCGCTCTTTTTACAAATCTCTACAAATAGTTTCACAAAGACAAAATCTGCTTAAAAAACTGGTGATTTATACTCTTTTAAGAATTTCCCTCTGTATTACTTTGATATGGCTTTAATGCCAACTTTATTTTGCTTATTTTTGTATAACCAGTAAGGCCACAAATAGGCTTATAACACTTTTAGAAAATTTCCCTCTAGGGAAATATTTAGGGAAATTTTTAAAACTGTTAGTTAATTCCTTAATTTAAAAGAAAAAGATAATTACGCAGCATAAAAGATAAAATTCATAATGGAAAAGTTTCCACTGACTGTAAAGTTGATTTTAGTTAATACATATAAGACTTTTGATCACAAGAAGATTGAATGAACTATTTTGCTTTAACTTTTTTGATTTGTCATAAATCATTTTGAAATAAAATCTCTGAACTATTTTTCTTGATCAACAATGCTCGATGTTAACTAACCTAATAAAAATAACTAAAATGTTTAGTAATTTAAACAATAGAAAAATTATTTCAGTTTATTTATTTAAAAATGTCAAACAAAAAATTTCCTCACGATTTTCATAGCTCACGTAGCCATAAAAAATCTACATTTAGATCGTGCGATCGACCGATTTTATGAATGTTCTGTAACAGTTGGTCGCTCGAAAATGGATAAAAGCACACAACATTGATTTTCAATTGGGTCAGTGAGTCAGATAAGTGGTAACTCACACCGTCTAGTGCTGGATAAGCGCGTAACGATTAAAATGTTTGATATGAAAACAAGTTTGTTGACCATCCAAGTGTTAGGAAAAAGGAAAAATCATTTAAATGGTCGCACTTGAAAAACATACCATTGCCATAGAGACTTGGTGAGTCACAAACTCATTCACTAACTCACTCACTGAGTTAAGCTGAAATGTTGTTGGCGTGTAGGTAATGTTGTCAATAGGAATGAAAAAAAAAGTTCATCATCGTATTTATTGCCCAGTTTGTTTACACCAGTTTAACACCCAAGAGACTGAAGCAACGCTACGGACGAAAGAATGGGTGGATGGACGGACTTATCTTACGTAGTAAGCGACATCATTCATTAACTCGTTTTAATGAATCGCGTCATATGTACGAGTGAGCGCGCAATATTTATGGCTTTATAATACATGCCACTAGCATACCGAGAATGAGGTTGGTATGAGGTATAATATAAGGAAGTAATACAAAAACAACAACAACAACAGAAACAGTAACACAAACGCGTTAATGACCTTTTCTGAATTGGCGCAAACTCATACGTTTACCCTCAGCAACGTTTCGTACATCTGCACATTGTTAACCTTATGCTAAAGCATGTTAATGCAAAAGTTGTTGTTGTTGTTGCCACTAACAGCACTCTAGTTAGGGTATTTCTAGCAGTTTGTGAGTGTAAAATATTTATTTTTGTTTTTTTTTACTTTCCATGCCATCCCCGTCACTTGACTTGCTTGCTATTGGGCGCCCAAGATATTGCTCTGTGCCGCCCAATTGCCCACCCCTGCCTTAGTTAATTTTGCAAAATTATTGATGCATAAAGTACACGTCAGTCAGGCAAACAGGCAGCCTGGCACCCGGGCAGACCGTGCAACACGGCAAGTTACAAGGCGCACAGCTCTGTGCCTTGTTTTGGAACAATTTAAGTAGCTGCGTAGCTGCCATCATCAACCTCATCGTCAGCATCAACATCAACTTTACTACAATCAACGTCAGCATTGAGGGTGGCGGACACTTCAGCATGCATTGAACCATTAGCTCGAGGCGCAAACAATGCATTTTCAATTCATGAATGAAAAGTATGCAAGCGTTATTCATGATGCCACACATTTATAAAAATTGTAATTTTAAGCGAGTAAATTTCTTAGGTTTTGTACGCTGTGGGACGTTATAGTTAATTATTTGTAACTGAACCGCTTTTCCCGAAATGCCAAAATGTGCGCAAGCGTTGCTACTTGAAATGCGGGCGCTGGGAACAATTGTTGTTTATTATTATTGCGCTTGCAGATGAAACCATTTTAACGGGTTGTTTTTTTTCCTGACATAATGGCTACGCCCATGCGTGATTTACAATTTGAACCCTTCAATTATTTCAAAAATTTTTTTTTAAGTAATTGACTTTGTGTAGGATAGGAATAAAAGTATTTTAGAATAAGAATAAAATTGAAAATGCAAATAAATTGCTTTGTGAACTTATTTTTTAAATTTTGTAAATTTGCAAAGAGTGAAAAACCAATGAATTAAGAAAACAATTTAATTTGATACTCTTTTAAAAATTTCCCTCATGGTTCCTTAAAACTTATTGTTAATATGAGAATTTTAACATATTTTCTTTTGATCATTATGCCAAAAAAAAATTTCAATGATTTTTAAAAAAATTCCCTTTAGAGAAATATTTGGGGAAATTTTTTAAGTAATGTAAAAATTGTTTTGCACAATAAAACAAATTATTATTAAGATATTGAAGAAGAAATTAGTTGTTGCCATCTTCACAAAAACTGACCTTAATCACGGCCTTTCGAAAAATTAATACAATTAGTTTCGCAAAGACATAATTATTTTTTTGAATAAGTTACTGATTCCTATTTTTTTAAGTATTTTATTAGCTCTTATTCTGCTTCTTTTTTATTAGCAGTAAAGTCCAAAATAGTTTTGCAACACTTTAAGAATATTTCCCTCAAAGGAAATATTTAGGGAAATTTTCAAAATTGCTTTATTACCTTTTTACTTAAACAAACAAGCCATTAGCTATGCGTAAAAGACAATATTTTGCTGCAATCCGCTGACTTCAGCGGTATTTTAATATGGATTCTTATAGACTAAAATTGCGATCTTTTAAAAAAAAACACTGCAAATAGCTTCGCAAAGAGAAAATTAGTTTAATGCTATGTTCACACTGAGAGCTATATTTGCATTTAGAACATTTACTATATACATTTGTCCCTGTTACTCCTACAACGAGTAAAGGGCCGTTCGTAAAAGTGGATTTCGTAAATGAGCATTTATCTCTCAGTGTGAACATAGCATAAGAAAACTGCAGATTTACACTCTTTTAAGAATTTTCTCCTTGTGTTACTTTTAAAGGGCTTTATTGCAAACTTTATTTTGCTTATTTTTTATAACCATTAAAGCCTAAAATAGTTTTGCAACACTTTTACAAAATTGCTTTCAAGGGAAATTTTTAAATTGCTTGTTAACCTTTTTATTTAAACGAAAAAGTTATTTACGAAGCATAAAAGACAAAATTTTACTGCATTTAAGCAATCCGCTGCCTACAGCGGTATTTCAATATTGATTTTTACAGACTTAAAATGCGATCTTTTTAAAAACACTATAAATAGTTTCGCAAAGACAAAATTTAATTAAGATAACTGCTGATTTATACTCCGTTAAGAATTTTTCTTTGTTTAACTTTTATAGGGCTTTATTGAAAACTTAATTTTGCTTCTTTTTTTATAACCAGTAAAGTCTAAAATAGTTTTGCAACACTTTTAGAAAATTTCCCTCAAAGGAAATATTGTGGGAAATTTTTTAAATTGCTTGTAAACCTTTTTATTTAAACAAAGAAGTTTTTTACCAAGCATAAAAAACATAATTTGACAGCATTGAAGCAATCCGCTGATTGTAGTGGTATTTTAATATCTATTCTTATAGAAAAAGTGCCAAATCGCATTCTTTTTCAAAATAACTGCATCAAAGTGGTTTTGAAATTAAGGACCGTGATAGTCTTGAAGATTCACCTTAGAACGATTTTACATTTTATTGAATAAATGCTAAATTTAGTTTCTTTGTTTAACTACCATGACTGAAAACGACTTAAGTTAAAAAAAACTACCTTCCAGTGAAATGGTCTAAAATGGCGATCTTTTCAAAAAATACTACAAATAGTTTTCCAAATACAAAATTAAATTAAAAAAATTATAACCAGTAAAGCCTGCAATAGTTTTGCAACACTTTTAGAAAATTTCCCTTAAAGGAAATATTGTGGGAAATTTTTTAAATTGCTTAAATAAGGACCGTAATAGTCTTAAAGATTCACCTTAGAACGTTTTTAAATTTGATTGAATGAATAGCTAAATTTAGTTTTTTTTACTACCATGACTGAAAACAATACTATTTATAAGTTAAACTAAACCTACCCTTCAGTGATATAGTCTAAAATTGCGATCTTTTCAAAAACACTACAAATATTTTTGCAAAGACAAAATTAAATTAAAAAAATATAACCAGTTAAGCCTGCAATAGTTTTGAAACACTTTTAGCAAATTTCCCTCAAGGCAAGTATTTAGGAAACGTTTTGAAAAGACATTCAATTTAAACGAACGAATATCATAAAAAACCAAATTTAGACAGCATTAAAGCATTCCGCTGACAGTGGTATTTTAGTATGAATTCTGATAGATGAAAATCGCGATATTTTCAAAAACCCTATAAAAAGTTTCGCAAAGACAAACCTAATTAAAGAAAACTGCTTATTTATACTCTTTCAGAAATTTTCTTTTGTGTAACTTTTATAAGGCTGCATTGAAAACTTTATTTTGCTTATTTTTTATAACCAGCAAGGCTTAAAATAGTTTTGCTACACTTTTAGAAAATTTCCCTCAGGGGAAATATTTAGGGAAATTTTTAAATCGCTTATAGACCTTTTACGAAATGACGAGCAAGTCATTTACTAAGCATAAAAAATTAAATTTGACAGCATTGAAGCAATCCGCTGATTCCAACGGTATTTTAGTATGTGTTTTTAAAGAAAAACTTGTCAAAAACACGGTCTTTTCAAAAATCATACCCAATCGCAAACCCTTTAAAAGATGCATTTTGAATTATTTGCTTATTTTCTTGTGACTACTAGACTGACAAAGATTTTATAAGAGTTAAAAAGATTTCCGTTGAGGGAAATTTCAACATATGCATTTACAAGAACCGTAAATTAGTGTTTATAAATAAGTGATAATAAATTTTATTGAAAATGTATGAGAGACACCCTACACATAAGAAAAGCTCGACTTTTTATATAAATTTTAACGTTTTGCCTTTCTACTTTGTTTTACAGATAGCGCCACATACGTCGGCAACATTCTGAAAATCAAAAGCGTCAAAAAGGAGGATCGTGGCACCTATTACTGCGTTGCCGATAATGGTGTCAGCAAGGGTGATCGTCGCAACATCAACTTGGAGGTAGAATTTTCGCCCGTCATAACCGTTCCACGCCCTCGCCTAGGGCAGGCACTGCAATACGACATGGATTTAGAGTGCCACATTGAAGCTTATCCACCACCAGCGATTGTCTGGCTCAAGGATGACATTCAATTGTCCAACAATCAACACTACAGCATCTCCCACTTTGCCACTGCCGATGAATATACCGATTCCACACTGCGTGTCATCACAATTGAGAAACGTCAATATGGCGACTATGTCTGCAAGGCTGTAAATAAGCTGGGTCAGGCTGAAGCACGAGTTAATCTTTTTGAAACCGTTATACCCGTGTGTCCACCGGCTTGTGGACAAGCCTACTATGGTGGTGCAGAGCATGTGGCAGCGACCACATTTGTTCTATTTGGCGTTTTGGTTGCGGCAATTTACGCTAGATAAGTTGATTAAGGCGATGCAGATGATGATGAATTCATGATCGATGGTAGTAATGGAAGCAATAGCAATAAAATCAGCAAATTAAAATATAACAAAAAAACGAATACGAACTCGAGTAAATCATTGTTTTGTAAACATTCCAAAAGAAAAGAAACTTTAAAAAAAGCATTAACTTTTTAAGTATCATGAAATGCATGAAAAAAATGTCCAAGTTTATAGTTAAGTCTTAAGTTAATATCATGTTGAATTCAAATTAATTTAATATGTAATTAAATACCTGATGCATGACAGTGTTTGAAATAATTTTAAAAGTAACCAATATAAATACGACTACCGGGTAACAGCGAGTAAACATTGAAACTGCTAAACTTGCTGGGTTTAGAAAATTTCACAATTCTCATCACATTTTTTGTTAACTACTTAAAAATTGGAGCGTTATTTCACAATTCTGTATCGACAAGCAATAAAAGCTCATGTCAACTTAAGACAGAACTAAGTTATTGAAGCTGTTACTGCTTATCGACACAGAATTTTATTTTTTCTACTAGAGTCAGTGTTTTTGATACAAATCATTTGATATACAGCATTTATACATACAAACACATACACATAATTCATGTAACGAGTATATAACGTACTTTTTTTATCATTATAAAATGTCAATTCTTTTAGTGAAAAATAAAAGAACAAACTAACGTACATTCCACTTAGACGACCCCGTCCAAATATCAATGTTGTATTTATTATTTAATATATTCATTTTAAGTACTTGCTCGTAATCTCTTCTTCACATCACAAAAACAAAATAAAACAAAAATGGTCAAATTAATTAAAAATATTTTATATTTATTCAATAACTAAAATAAAATATGTTCGAATATTAATTTTAAGTACGCCGCAGTGAAGTAAATATTTAAAATAATAATTGTTGATACATTAACGTGAATTAAGCAAAACAAAAAATGTAAATATTTACACATTTTTAATATTGACAATTTTAAATGTAGCTCTAAATAGTTTATGGTATAGACTTGCAAAACTTTTTATATACAAATTTTTTAAGTAATACATAATACATAATTTTTATAAAAACATTTTGAATAAAATTTTGCAAAGAACTAAACTTTGTATAATGAATATAGAATATAATCTATTTTAAGTAACGAATAAAAATAAAGCAAAAAGTAATCCATTTTTATGGATATAAATAAACAAAATGGAAATAGTTGTAAAATCGAAAACAAAAAAATTAATAAAAATAAATAATAAAAAGTACATCAAATGCACATTTTTTTAAATAACTGTGTGGTAAGGTATTTAGGAATTTTGTGGTGCTCAGGTCAGGGTAAAAAAGTTTTTTTTTCTAATTTTATTTTTAACAATAATAATTTCATATGTGAGATTTTTTTAGAAAATCTTTGAACGCTTCCTGAAAATGCGAACTTCTGAAACTTTAAATTAAGAGTAATATTTCTTTTAAAGTTGAAACTGAAAGTTTAGCCATCGTTTTATGTAAGGTCTATATTTACTCTGACACTACGTTTGTTACGCCCATAAAGAGGTGTAGCAGCTATATCAGCATTATATTCTGTCTGCGATCACTATTAAAGCCGTTATTTTTAAATTATAAGAATAAAATTCAATATGTTTTCTTATATATAAAATCAACGCCCAACTCCCATACAAAGTTACTATACGAAATGGTATAAAAATTACTTCATGATTTAAACCTCGCCTATCTCTAATATAAAGTGACTATATGAAAATGAAAAAATGTCTACAAATTCCACAAAAATTAATTAAGTGACTAAAATTTCGCATGCCTATCTCCCATACAAAGTGTTTATATAAACACGGAAAAATCACTTAAAATTTCACAAAAATTAATTAAACGACTTGAACGACTTTTGCACATAAGCTTTGATCTCAAATACGCCGCACTCTATATTTGTAATTTGGTAAAATGAAATTAAAATCTCGCCTATCTCCCATATAAAGGTGACTATATGAAAACGTTAACAATCTCTAAATACTTCACAAAAAGTAATTAATTGACTTGAAGTTTTAAGCACTCTCAAATACGCACCTCGGGTTTGAAATTTAACAAAATCTTATAGAAAGTCCGCCTACCTATCATATAAAGTGACGTCATCAATTAAGTCAACTTCATAAATTCCATAAAAATTAATGTTATGACTTTGATATTTACAGGTCTATTGACAAATTGTTAGCCAGTATTTTGAATATTTCAATGTGTTTGTTGTAATTTTTTGATTTCAAAACAAAATTTGAAACTCAAAAATAATAAATTTTGATAAAAATTGTCAACTGCTTTTCAGTTATTGACAATGTCATTCAAAAATTTTGTTTTTGTGCTTCAAATTTTGTTTTAAAAACAACAAACATATATAAATATAAAAAATACTGGTTAACTGTTAAAAAATACTGTTAAAACGTACTCTGAATTTTAAATTTGCAAAAATTAAACAAAACAACACGTTTTCCCACAAACAAAGTGGCGTCATAACAATAGTAAAACATTTGTAACTTCGAATATGTATACTAAAACATTGCTACGAGGGTATTTTAACTTTGCTTCAGTCAAAAATAATTTCTTACTATGTAGTTTTATCACGATGTTTTTCTTATCGAACTCTTATTTTTTCTTTTGTATCAAGAAAAGATTTCGTGGGAAAAATATGATTTTCGTTAAAATATAAAAATTCGTTAGAACAATTAATAGTCTATTTTTACGCTTAGGAGTTACGGGGTTAATTTGTATTTCATGAATTTGATTCATACTATTGTTTCTAGCAGAAAAACGAGCTCACAGACAACTTCTTTGAAGAACTAATTTGAAAGGCAATGAATTGACCTTTCTAACTGTTTATGAATAAATCCACCCGACCTATCCATTATTGAGCTGTGTTCGGGTGAAGATGAAATAAATCCGTTGAAACTACAAAATTTCCAGTTTGTGCTAAATTTTTGTTAGCATCAAATTTGTGATTTATTTAATTTTCTTTCCACTGTCATCAAAATCATAAAAATGTTCTTAAAACTGACAAAGTTAGTTGTACTTCAAAAATTTCACTTTGGTTAGTTCTAATAATTTTTTTTTTAACAAAATACAATTACATACGTAGAAGATAATAATATGATTATGTTTTCAATTTAGTGAAATTTTTGGAGTACAACTAACTATGTCATTTCTAACGATATGTTTATGATTTTGATGTCATTGGAAAGAAAATTAAATAAATCATAAATTTTATGCTAACAAAAATTTTGATTTGTTACGCAAAATTCTAAGAAAATTGCGCTCAAACTTGAAATTTTGTGGTTTCAACGGATTTATTTTATCTTCACACTAGCACAGCTTGGTAATGGATTGGTCGGGTGAGTTCGTTGACAAAGTGTTATAAAGGCAAATTCATTGCCTTTCAAATAAGCTCTTAAAATAGATTTTCTATAAGTTAGTTTTTCTGCTAGAAACAATAGTATGAATAGGTCATGAAATACCAATTAACACCGTAGCTCCTAGGGGTGTGAAAATAGACCCTCCTTCTCCCATACGACTTTTTGCTTAACTCGACCTCCTTTTTCACCTCCGTAAAAAATTGTACTCTTACACTGGATACCCTTTATAGAAAAATTTTAAGACTACTGGGAGGGTGCTCATTGAGGTTGCCCTAAATTACGCGTAAAAATTAAAATTTTTGTTGCAGCCATTTTAGCCTCTTATTTACCGGTATGTATATATGCATGTTATGTTCATCTGTTCCACCCTCACTTCTAAACTTTTTATCATAATTTTACAATGAGGTATCGTCGGAATCGTTATGATCGTCCTCTGGTTATAGGCTATGTGACGTCACATTAAATTTAATATGGCGCTTTCTATAGCACATCAAGCCATGAACTAAAAAAAAAATTTTAATGACAACAAACATCTTTGCTAATAATTTGATCATCAAACCATTGATTAGTAGTTATCACTTTCGATTATATAAAAATTGTTTTCTAAAAATAATTTAAATAAAAAATTAGTTCCAAAAACTAAAACCCGACTACTAAAAATCACTCTCCAAAAATTAAGAAACAAGAAAATTTTCTCATCTGATATTTTTATGGACAATCTACTCAATATTTTTTGTCTATTAAATTAGTAGCTTATAAGGGTCATTTCATTTTGAAGATAAAGCTTAAGAACATTTTACATACTTTTAATGCGAATTGGTTGATAAACTGATGATGAAAAAATTTGCATTAAAAATTTATAAAATGTTCTTGAGTTTTATCTTAAACATTAAAACTCCCTTTTTCGATTCCGCGTGAAAAATTATTTCCGATAGAGCTGAATATATTTTATTGTATTTAATACTAATTCATAGTGATGTTTAGAAGATATCTGTGGTCGTATGCCACCTACCCTAAAATGTTAAATTTTAAACATTTGCTCAGAGAATATAAAAGTTCCAACTGCCGGCCCGTTTATCTCAGTATATATCAAAGATATAAAAAAACTTACACTATGCGACGCCTACTTTGATAGGGCTGAATAATTCACAACTCCATTACTTATATTTCACTAATGCTAACCATTTGTTGTAGCATTAGCTTACATGCTTAAATTTTATTTTCCGTCATTAAAAGTTATGACTTTATCACAAAACAAACTTGTCTCTTTCACTATTTTGCTTGAAATGCATTATTAAAATCATCAAGTTATAAATATCTGCTTTGACCCCTTTTTCGAGCCAGCAATGTTGACAAACTAGCAAATCATTAATTGTTTTTCTGCAAATTAGACAATTTCTAAGATAATTTTTAAATTTTCAATTTTGTCCAGCTAAATTGTTCTATGTGGAACACTGTGTTACATGGTCTCTGTTGCAAGCAATCTCGGCGTCTCTCCTACAAACTCTGTTGGCGTTTCTGCTTCGAGCTCAGTAGCGCTGCTGTTGTGTCTCCAGGAGTTTAACTTTCACTCCACTCTTTCATATTTGTCTTTTTATACTTTCGTTGTCCAAGTCTGATTTTCTTCTTGCTGTTATAAGGCACACATCGCCAACCTTCCTTGGTGTTACTTGGCTTATAGTTTTATTTTGCGATAATTTTTTTTTCGATGGTCAAACATACGACTATGCATTTTATATTAAATAAAATTGTAAAAATACATACAATTACATTACAAGTTACATTCCACTTCATTCCCTATGTTCAATATTGTGTATATTGAACACTCTCAACTGTTATTTCTACAAGTCTACATCATAAAAAATCTTCATCTACACTAAATAATATTTATTACACAAAGAAAAGTTTAACTTGAACATTCAAAAATCGATTAAAAGAATTACTTCAAAATACTTAGGATATAATAAATTTTAAACATTTGAAATCAATTGGCGAGCTGTGCTATTTAATGGAAGCGCCCACAGTCGCCATACGGTAATACATAGTAAACTCCGATTCATAGTCGGAATATGTTTGATTATTGAAACACTTGGATGCTGGTATAAAATGACGCAATGGATTCTCCAACATGAAATTATAGAGTTTATCCACTTTCTGAAGTGTATAATTCGTCTTGATGCCAGTGACATCGATTTTATCGAGCAGCTCAGCAATTTGCTCGCGTTGTTGTTTGAGTTTGGATTTAAAGGCTTGCGTTTCGACTATAGGCGAAAGATAAAAGTTAATTTGGATTTATAAGAAAAGCATTAAAAAATTTACCGAAAGTCAACTCTAAATCAAGTTTCAAATCAGTAGATATTTCCTTGATATTATCAGCTAGTTGAATGCGTTGGCGTACTTCCTGCAAAGCGCCGTAGGGCGTTAAAAGAATACCTGGTGCTAGTTGAATTACAGAGGAAAGCTCTTTTGGAGAAACAATTAGTGGATTTGGCGAAAGATAGAAAGCGCTGTGGGGTATATAATTGATGTGACTAATAGTAGAAGAAAGATTTTCATTGACTAACCACTCCTTAGTTATGCAACTAAATTTCTCCAAAGGAATCTCTGCGAATGTACACAGCTCCGCTAGATGCGGCGGCAGCGTATAACGCCCTCCGGTTGCAGATCCCATTAGTGCCGATGTGTCGACGACATTGCTTAAACTGCGTCTTAATGTTGTGTTATTGAGCGAGCTGTTAGTGGAACTAAAATCCAATTTGGTGCTAGAAAATACATCGCTACTCAGTTCAAAGCTTTCAGCGCCCATTACGGAAACATTGTCACATTGTTTAAGGTTTGGATTCAAGAATTTGGATTTATTACTGGCAGCAGCAGCAGCAGTTGAAGCTTTAAGATCGCTTACCATATGCTGTAGCATATTCTTGGAGTAGACAATTTTTTGTTTAATTTGATTCAATTGCACCATTTCGTATTGTATGCGATTGATTGACGTGCTGATTTCGCTATACACCTGCTTAATGGAGCCCAGCAACACCTGCACATAATAAAAATAAAGTATTATAAATAAACTATCAGACATACTACCAGATATTACTCGTGCTAGGGACTAATATAGATTATTTTTTAAGCCAAGCATACCTCGTGGTCGGCGAGCTGGCGCCCACTCAGCTCTATGTACGTTTTGTACAGCTCTATTTGTTCGGTAAGAAACTCATTCTGACTTTTGCTATGATTACGCAAATTATATTGCACAATATAGTCAGATATGATGGTGTCAACATGCTCGCCTGCATCCGCATTAAAAAGATTCACTTTTTTCTGTAGATCATCGACAAACTTTGGATAGGCACTGGAAAAACGTTCTTCAAGCACAACACGCTCATGACGCGCGCCCAAAAATTTGGCAACGATTCCCAGCAAATCAGCCTTTGTTTTCATCAATTTCAATTCAAAAGGTGTATAAGCTTCGCGTCCTGCAGCTGAGAAGTTGGTTAACGTACGTGTATGTATAGGATTTGAATCATCGTTGCTGGTCTTGTTTAGCATCATGATGTTCTGCAGCTGCTCTTCTTTGATTCGTAAGATAGCATTGAAAAGCATAAAGTTTGGCAAATTGGCCAAATCAGCACGTATTTTTTGCCAAAGTTCATCTTTGGCTTCTTGTAGACAATGAGCTAAACGTGATTGAATTTTAAAAGATTTGTGTGAAAAACGTTTTGAAGCATGGGAGGTAAATAAGACGCTCTTACGATTTGTATTATTAATATAGATATTATAGAATTCATCCAAATGCCGCAACGCTGCATCCACAGCTGCTGCAGCCGATGCTTCGCAGGCGTTTTTTGCATTCAGCTTTACCGGCATGGTTTTCATAAATCGCTTCTTATTTTCCTGCTCTTTTGTCGTTTCATTATCAAGTGAGTGTAATTTTACAGCGAGTATATTGACGCGTGCCTGTAGAATTTCTTGCCTATGCACCAGTTGAATGTGTTGCATATCTGTGACGATTAACAACATCTAAACATTTTCTATTTTAAACTTATATAAAACACAAAAAATACTTTTTATTTTGATGGAACACGCTTGAGTCTCATACTCCTTTTTGTGATCTTCAAGTGCCTCTATTAATTGTGATTTTTTTGTCTTCAACTCCTTCACTTTGAGCCAAGTTTGGAACTCTTTCGGCAGAAAATTACGACTGCAAGCCTAGTACAAATTATTTCGTTGAAGCAATTAAACGCTATATGGCAACTATAATGCTCACCGGGACCACCTGGTCCTTAAGATTCTCTAATTTCTTAATGAGTATGTTTTCCCGATTTGCCCGGACTTGCTGTCGCGGCTGCACCCGACTCATTAAATTGTAGAATATATCACATTGCCGTGATTTGAATATGCTGCTCAAAGTTAAAGATATATTTACATCATTCTAAAAATTGTATACAAAAGTTGTACATACGATTTGATTGCTTCATCATTTGGCATATCCTCTGTTGGGACGCCCATTCTGGTAGCCCACAGTACAAAGTCATTGACATCCTCTAAAAGTGGCATTTTGCTTGTAAAAACTTTATTAATTTATTATATTTATTCAACACGAAACACATATAATTAAGGAAATACAGTTTTTAATCCCGTTGACGTAAAAAATAATTTTGAACTGTAGCGCGATAATTTGCCCTGTTCGTTTGAGCATAGTGCAGGGATGTACATATATTTCAAAAATATTGCAGCTCTTATCGCCAGCTCGTTCATTCTCCGTTCATTCTCGGGAACAGCAGTTTTTTTGTAAATCGCTACTAAAAGCAACATAAAAGCAGCTTTTATTCATACAAATAACAGGCACAATTACTATTTCCGGAGTGCCGCTACTTGAAAATGATTTCTAGCAGAGAACAACAAAAAAAAGTTTGGCCGAACAAAATATCGATTACTCAACTAATTATCGAGCTATCGATTTTTTATTTTTTTTTTTCTAAAACATCTTCAAAAAAATATCCATTTCTTTGCCATTATACAATGGATCTAAGATATTGGTATGTTATTTGAAAGATAATTAAATTAACTTTTCAATGATATGCGATACTTATATCATTAGCTGCGTTCTATTCGCTTCAAAATAATCCAGATTATTTTTTTTACATACAAAGCAAAAACAAAAGTAATAATCCTATAACAAATAGGATTATTTTTGCTATCCATATAAAATTGTAATATAGCCTTTAAAAAATTTGAAACACAGGTGCCGCACCTGTACATTTTTATGAGCTGTCATTTCATTTTTTGAATTATTTGTTTGTTTGATACAATGACTATCAGGTACCCATGACAGCTACCTGTTTTCTCACGAGCTGCAACCATCGAATGTTAAGCAAAAGAAAACAAAACAAACCGCGTGTGTCACACACATTGGACGCATTCAGCAGAGCCAACAATTGCACTTAAATTATTTATATAATTGCATAATATTAATAATTAAATTAAATAATTTACAATTTTTCTGATGCTTAGAGTAAAACACATTCAGAGAAAAACATCGTTCACTTAGGTACCGTTACCATAATAGTTCACAACAGTTTTGAACGACACACGTTCTCATGACACCTAATATTTATTGTATCATGATTGCTTGTTTGAATTTAATTTTGACAGCAACGATAGTGCCCTCTACGAGTCGTTTTTCTTGCCGTTCTTTTGAGAAAATTTGTTATCGCGATTATATTAAGGCGAAAGGAACGCAGCTATTGCAAACGTATTTGCAATAAGCAAAATTATATCATATTTATTATTTTAATTTCATGAATTTGTAATTAAAAAACCGTTATTTTCTACCAAATTTGCATTATTAAGGTACTAAAATATATTTTAATTTTAAAGCTTACAATTTAACCGTTCATTTGATATATTAATGTATATACATATATATTTATATATTCAAGTTTTTTCCTTAATGACCTCTATATTAATTATATTGACTTTATATGATTTCAATACAAATTCTAACTGTTTGATAGTTTAAATCATACTTGATTTTAAATACAAATTCTAGTTGTTTGATAGTTTAAAATCGTTTAATGAGCTTAAGGTCAAAGTAAGAACAATTAATTGTCCTTTAATTAATTAATTGTTGAACAATTAATTGTTTTTTTTCAATATGAAAAGGAAAAAATCACTAGCTGATCTGATTGCAATTTCTGCCTGGCTAAGGGCGTCATCAGAAATCTTTGTGATACCCGTGCAAGCGCGCACTAACGCACTGCACCACAGGGGCGATGAGATTTGAAGTGTAAATTTCTCAGTTTTTCTCAATTTCATAATTTCACATTTGTTGTTGTATTTCTGTTTTACTTTAGTCTCTATGCTTATGTTATTATGTGTAGTCCAACAGCCTGCTGGAAGTCTGCACAAACAAAGCATGTTTACTGAAGTTGTTTTTAGAATTTTGCTGATTTTGTTTTCAGCTGTTTTCGTTTGGTCGAGCTCTACCATTTGATTAAAGTTTTTTCCTAAATGACCTCTATATTTATTATGTTGACTTTATATGATTTAAATACAAATTCTAAATGTTTGATAGTTTAAATCATACTTGATTTCAAATACAAATTCTAGTTGTTTGATAGTTTAAAATCGTTTATTGAGCTTAAGGTCAAAGTTAGAACAATTAATTGTTCTAACGAATCTTTCCAAAGAAACAACAACAACAACAAAGTTTTTTTTTCAATATGAAAAGGAAAAAATCACTAGCTGACCTGATTGCACTGACATCCCAGTTTGTTATTTTTCAATTAAAAAAATAGGACATTGCATAGAAACGTTCAAATTTGAATTAAATTTTTTTTCAATAATTATAAAAAAAAAATTTATATAAAATATTAATATATAACCTTTATTATAACATACGCAATTGCATAATAATGAGTTATATGAAACGGAAAGACTGTGAGTCATGCAATGCTCAGAACGGCAAAAAGAGGGGCAAAATATTCTTGTCGTGTAAAAAAAATGCAAAGAACTTCATATGCCTTGAACACGACACCACGCAGAAAATTCGTCAGTTGAAAAGTTATACGCTGCTGAATAGTTACAAACTCAGCACCACAATTCAACGAACGTTACCTCATTTTTAATTTTTTTAAATTTGTGTTTAAAAAATATAAATCAGTCAAAAGTTAACTTGTGCCATAAAAAAAAGTAATTTTACTTTCAAGGCATCCTAACTCCCTAACCCCTTAAGAAACTGCCCAAAAATGACTCTCAAACACAGATGTAGTGAATAACAACACTTCTGCATAGTAACAGCTTGCGATAGGACATCTAGATGGACAAAAATCGTAAAGACAGTTGGCCATGATTTATGGGCCTCGCGAGGCCCAGTAGGGTCACTTCCTACCTATCCTAGGGTTGAAATCAAATTTATAAAAAATGCATATTACCGCTTGATATTGGGGGTATTCACGATTCAATGCACTTGCCTGTGCAGTTGTGCAGTTAGGTTTTCGTGAACACACCAATTCGTGAACACACCATTCGTAAATTGTGCGAGAGAGACAGAGAGTGTTTTTTGACATTTCTGAGAACCCTATCAGATTTAATACATGCATGTTAAATTTGTCTGATTTTTGCACAACAACTTGGCAGAAACACCCAAAAAAAATAAGGATTTTAAAAAATTAATCTAATTTCATTTGTAATTAAAGTTCAAGTTAAGAATTTATAGGCCTTCAAATATAGACAAATTACCTAAAAATCTTGCTGTTTTTTTAGTTTTTCAACAAAACTAAGCTTTGTGGGTATTAACACAAAAGTAATGCACGTATATATTCGACGAGGTGTCAAACATAAAATTCCACGCATAAATTTTTAAGATATTTATGTATCTCATTTTTATAAAAGATAGCAACACAATAAAAAGAGAATTATTGAAAAGATAACTACATCCAGAAGTGTTGTAGACAGCAAAACCTGTGTTGGACTTACTGAGGTTTGTAATCCCTAAGCAGCGGCAGAAGTCCTTTTTAATCCTATTAAAAAGAGACAGCTATTTACATTAAGTTTTTTTAAGAAATATAGAAAAACCTCGCGATTTTAAGTAAAATGGGGTTGTATCTTAAATGAAGGTATTTTAATGTTTGATATCTTGTTGAATAGATACTTGTACTATCTTTTTTTTTATATCCATGAAGTTTAGTTTTGTTGGAAAACTTAAAAAAAATCAGCTAGATTTTTAGTCCATTTTTTCCATCGTTGGATACCTATAACTTCTAAGTCAATTGCGAGCGATATGAAATTTTTTTTAAATAATTAGAGTTGCTGCTATTTTTGAAATGTTACTAAAATTTTAATGTATAAAAACAAACTTTAACAGTTTGGGCCTTCTTTTACGATACAACCGAGTACGGCCCTGTGTGATTGTTTCTGTATATGTGTGAACCAACACCAATATAGAAAATACCACACTTTTCTGCTATTACACCACTTCCTTATATTTTACTTCTTTGACACAAGTGCACAACTGCTCTAGTCCTCAAGTTTGAGGCTACAGTAGAAAAGCACTTGTGCAGATTTTTGACGTAAGTGTTTTATGTTTTTGTAAAGTACACAAGTCCTCAACTGCACTGGCGAGGGCACTAAATCGTGAATACCTCCATTGAATTAGTTCATTTATGAACTAACATGCGATAAGAATACCTAATATTAATCGGTATGGTTAGTGAACACAACAGAAGTTTGACATTTGCGCGCAATTTACTCACTGTCAAACGTAAATATGTGTTTTTTTATTTCATTCAAATTTTTCTGCAGACCAGCAGCAGATGAAATGTGCCACCACTGCCTTAGATAAACTAGTTAATTTAATAAAATACAATAAATACTAATTATAAAACGGTGCTAAAATGAATAGAATTCAAAAGCTATTCAACGGACAAGCTGGGATCTGTAAGTAAAATATGGCTATTTATGGTGAATGCATAGAGGTGAATGCAGCCGCTGCGACAGCAGCTGAGGTAGTTTCGCTCCAAATTTCGGCGGTTTCGCGGGAAAATCAAGCGCCAAAAATGGGTTTAACGTGGGGGGTCAAAGAAAAGTAGATGCTATTGCTAATGCATTGTGTGAAATGCTGGGTCAACAAGTGTGGAATTCATTCGAATTGGAAAAGTTTATTGTTTGAATAAAGCAAAAACCAAAACAAACCATTTGTAAATAAAAGTGCTGAGAACGCATTGTTGCATAAAAAGAAAGAAGGAAAAACTGCTGCGGACGCAGAAACTATGGAAGTAATCGAATATTTTTACGAAATTTTTATTTTACAGCCAATGACTACACCTACGACTATGCGTTAAGACGTCTCTGCGTCGCCAAAGAGGATAGCTGGCGTGGTATTCTTCCTTCCAACTACAGCTCGGATTACAATCCAGAACCGCCAATTTTCTCAGCTAAATTTGCGAGATGCTCAGGTTATCGTCATCTGTTGGCAATTGCAAATGAAGACGGTAAGATAGCGCTGCAGGACACAACGCAGCGCAACTATGAGCTGGAGGAGAAGTCTTTGAATGCGCCGCAGTGTCACTATAATGCGGTATTTGATTTGGAATGGGCGCCGGGTCAGATGAAGTTCGTGTCGGCATCAGGTAGAGTAGCAGTTGTGGTTAAAGAAAATTTTGCAGATTTTAATACGTTTTTAATATATTTCTCGACACTAGGCGATCACACGGCACGTCTGTGGGAAGTTGTGGGCTCAGGCATACGCAGTGTGCGTGTTTTTAATGGACACTCACGTTCCGTAAAGACAGCAGCTTTTCGCAAAAGTGACGCCTCTGTGTTTGCAACCGGTGGGCGTGATGGTGCTATTATTATTTGGGATACACGAGCCAATCTGAATCTAGATTTAACGCCACGCGCGGACAACTGCATCTATAGCGGTCATGTGGGTGGACCGGGCACGCCGGTATCGCAGAAGAAACGCTTGCGGACGCCTAAATATGCACCAAGTGCAACGTCAAGCAGCATAACGGGTCTTGTTTTTCAGGTGAGCTACATGTCTAACGAAATATGAGTCAAATTATTGACTTTTTTGTTGTTTTTTTTTTTAGGATACAAACACGCTCATCTCCTGCGGCGCTGGCGATGGCATAATAAAAGTTTGGGATCTTCGCCGCAACTATACGGCTTACAAAAAGGAGCCACTACCCAAGAATAGTCTGCCTTATGCGGGTTCTTCCACTTTCAAAGGCTTCACAAATCTACTCATCGACGAGGCGGGCGCCAAGTTGTATGCCAACTGTATGGACAACACTATTTACTGCTACAACCTCTTCTCCTGCGCACCCAAACCTTTGGCCCGTTACAAGGGTCTTCTCAATAGCACCTTCTACATCAAATCCTGTCTAAGTCCGGATGGCAAATATATGCTTAGCGGTAGCAGCGATGAAAAGGCCTACATTTGGAATCTAAACTATCCCGATGAGCCTTTAGTTTCACTCTCAGGTCATACCGTTGAAGTTACCTGTGTGGCCTGGGGCTCTACACATGACCGGCCCATTGTGACGTGTAGTGATGATGCACGTCATAAAATTTGGCGCATTGGTCCCGAGGAGCTGAGTGATTCACAGAAGTCTGAGTTTTATCGCGGCCATGCGGACTATGTTCGCACGTTTGGTCATCGAAATGCGGCATCATGTAGTTCCTCAACGCACAAATATAATTTGCGTGATTTAGAGTCGACTCCACGTTCCCTGAAACGTCTGGTAGAGCAGAATGAACGCACACCCAGTTCGTTAGAAAAAGTTTCGGCCAAAAGATCTTTTCTCGAAATGTTGGGTGCAGCTCACGGCGGTATTGAAAGTGCCGACGAACAGCATGAAGTCAAGCGACAAAAGACTTTAGAATCGAGAGGTGAGTTCGATGAACATTTTTATTTTTCTAATATTTTTATTTATTTATAATAAATAATTATTTTCCAGGTCGTCGCTTATTTAGCCCCTCAACCTCCTGTGCGGCTTCCTGCAGCAGCTCTTCTCAAAATGTACGTTGCTTAAGCGTTCATCTAACAGCGATACCTGAAGAACGTTGCTCCCCCTCTTCCTCTAGCACCGCCGCCAACACCATCTCCTTCAGCAGTTCAATAACTAGTCCTTTGAGTCGTCATCAAACAGTCAATCACTCTAACCAAGAAAATACAGAGCAGCGCACACCGGAAAATGCTGCGCTGATCACCACTTCCGTGACAAAGTTTACTAACAGCACAAATACGCCCTCCCCGCTCAGTGAGCGCGCTATGGAAAATCTTAATCATAGCTACATGTCCCCACCAGCAGCCAGCACTGCTGGCTCCACCAATGTCACATCCTATGCGTCTGCACAAAACTCTGCAGTTAATTCGCCCACGACGAATCTACCCAACTATGTTCTAGACGGTGATGCACCACATCTCAGCATTATGTCTCCTAAACGTAAACTGAAAGACAAGGTCGATTGGTTGACAAAAATACGCAAACAGAAGCTGATGTCATCCTGCCGTGGGACTACGATGTCCGACAAAATGAATGAGGAACGAATTGAAGAGATGTCGACCATAAACTCCATGGCTGCCTCGCCGCGTTTGCAGAGCTTACGTGGCTCCGAGGGTGGCAGTCCGCGATCGCATTCATCGCCACGACGTCGCATATCGCACTCAAGCGCTGGCGCACACACCATACTCTCTTCACCAACATCATCACAACACCCCCATCATTATCATCATCCTCCTCACCATCATCCAAAAACACCAACTTCCAGCAGACGCAACAGCGAAACAACCATACTACGCTTCTTTAGCGTACAGCAGCAACAACAAACCAATGTTGAAATTGCTGCGGCCTCACACGCGGATGTGGACGCTGCTAATATTTCGATGACGACAGCGCAACACTTAAATGCTACCAATTCAACAACGTGCACTGAATGACGACGCCTCTCGCATGCTTAAAGCTATAATCTAAGCTCAACTTATTTTTAAATATTTATTACTAATAGAACGCATTGTTTACGCAGAATCAATTTGAATTCGTTATCGTGACAGGTATGGATATTTTAAGTACATCTTCTTAAATTCCTATTTTAAACTAATTTCTAGTTAAGTTTTATTTTATAAGAAAAAAAAACAATTAACAAAAAAGTAATTTTTTTGTACTTTTGTATAGAGTTATAATGCTCTGTTATTCAAATCGTTACTAGACTATGTGTTAATATAACTGCTTTCAACTGCATATGTAGTTTATTATAACGTATAAATGCATATTTTTATATGAACTGAAAAAAAATTTTATTCAAACCAAATCTGACTGAAAGCTGCTCTTTTTTATTTATTACTGTAAAGTGCACTAAAACTCTATAAAAACTCTAAAACTAAAACTTGGAAGTCTTAAAAAGCTTAGGCGCAAATTTAGTCAAAAAAATGTTGGTGCAGGAATTATGGTTTCGCCAAATAAAAACAAAAGTATCATTGCTGTCTAAATGCGATGTCTAAAATAAGATTTTGTTCGATTCCTTGTGATGAGTAAGAAAGTGACTTCGAAATACCTGAATCAAAATATGAAGAAATAGCTCATAGTAAGAAGTTCTGATCCCTCTGCTTGAATCCCGACTTTAAATTATGTCCAGCCAAAGAAAGCTAGAAAATACATAACTCGCCACCCAGACTTTCCACTAAATGCTGTCAGACTGGATTCTGCCGATCATCTTCCAGAATGGTAGATCCACTTTTTTTTTGTCTATGCTTCATTCATTTCATTCATAACTAATTACATCAGTTTTTTTACAATGCTTTTTACTTTTTCTGTTTTTCATTATCAACTTACATATAATAACCATTGAGGTTTTTTTTTGTATTTTTGTTTTACCATATTAAAATGGAAATTATCTCTGTTGCATACAACTCAATATATGGCAATTATTTTTTAAGTTAAAAAAAGCTAGGAGTGCATATGAAGCCATCAATGAAAAACAAATTTTTCCAGAAAACGGACCTAGTTTTCTGAAAAAATTTTGTTTGCGTATCTAATTATTCCGTATCGAATATGAAACGAACAAAAATTTTTTTCTAGCTGGATAATAATGCGTGCATTAGAGGGTTAACAGAAATGAGTAACAAATGAGATAAATTGAACGCATTTCATGTTAAACACAGCTCTGAGCAAATTAAACTATTTGGTGAACGTACCCTTCATAATAAAGTTTTTTAGAATTGAAAATTCTTTGCTTTTTTCGACTGTATTATATCGTAACTTTGGGCGCTGGGTTTAAATAGTTCGTGAATAAGTTAAAGCAGAAACATGGAAGTGAGTGGTTGTCAGCAAGAATGAAGCTGCGAGAGGAGCTTTTTACATTACATCATATACAATATACAACTCTAAAAATAAAAATTGTAATTCTTTTAGACCAAGGAAAAACCCAGGAAAACAAAAATTCAATGGTCGGCTGCAGCGGAGAAGCTTCTTTGCGAGTTATGGAGGGAGAGGATACCGGAACTTCGTGTTAGCCGCAAAAATGGGCACGTCTACAAGAGCATTGCAGCAGAGATGCAGACAAGAGGGTTTTCTTTGATGCCAGAAGATATCCATGTAAAAATGAATAATCTAATTGCAAAATACAAGTAAGTTTAAAGTATTTGAATATTGCCTCATTTGCATGTACTATTATACTGCGTTTACATTTGGCCAAATGACTCATTTGAAAGAGTCAAAGTTTGTTCACATTGTTTTTTTTTTATTGCGAAAGTATCTCATTTCGTTTGACAACTGGTTCTTTGTTTTGTTTTTACTGGTTGATAATGATGATGATACCAGTGTTGCCAGTATATTTATCTATAATTTGCCGCAAACATATGAACAAATTTCCTTTTTTCCCTTTTCAAATTTTGAAAAATGTCTAAAATATCTTTCAAACCAAAACCTAAATAAAATATCTTTCAAAAAACATAACTCATGTTCCTACACATACAAGATTTTTTATAACTAAAAGAATTATAGACTCCGTATCTTACAAAATATTTTCTCTGTGTTCTGCATAAGTACAACGAGAGTAAAAACAAAGTAAAATCAAAAATTCCAACTTTAAATCAAAAATAAACAATAATGGTATTCCCTTAACGCTTCTTAAACTGCTTAAACCTCTTAAACTGCTTAACTTTAAGCAATTGGGGAATTTTAAGCAAATTTTGTATGGGACATTTTTTACAAGGTTTAAGCTACAATTTCTATGCTTAACTTATGTAAACATGTTTGCTTAAACTATCAGCTGTCAAACTTGAAACGATTCTATTATATGCTCAATTAATAACTGCTGAAATGCAGATTATTTTAAATATTTCATTAATTTTTTCTTTTCACTTTTTTTAGGCATCATAAATGTTTAAATTTTATATTGTTTAATTTATAACATCAGCTGTTATTGACATATGCGCGCAAAATTAAACAGAATGACAAAGAGTGCATTCCCTAAACAAGAGCTCTGAAGTTTACATGTTTACGAAATGGGAAATTTAAATTGTTAAGGGAATACCATTAGTAACAAAAGTCGGGTAAAGTTGCAAATTTTTAAATCAACTACGATATTTTCATTTTGAAAATGATTCTAAATTTTGTTTAAAAAATTGGTAATTGCTAGTTTAATGTTGTTTTATTTTCAATCTGAAAACCAAAAATGTTTTTAAGTTTATAATTTTTGATTTAAAAATGCACATTTTTGATATGAAAATACATATTTTAGTTTTAAAAATGTTTTATTTTTATATCAATTCTTTCTATTAGTTCTTTCATGCCTTTTTATAGCATTTCGCATAATATAAATATTGAAATAATACAATAATAATAAAAAAGTTTAAATAATTGTTTTTTTTTATTAATTATTAAGTTTTTATATAAAATAAAAAATTGTGTATTCAATATATTTAAACTGCACATATATTTTTTTCATCATTAATTTTATATATATGTAATTGTTGGCTTATAAAGACAAAATTTTTTACATAAAACTATATACAGTAGTGGTACAGTAATAAGAGTTTATCATATTTTTATCAAGCGTATCTAGCTGAAAAAATTTTGTTTATTTTATTCTATTATATTTTTATCAAAACCATTAAATATTCGCGTCATTTAGCAAAAGTGCCGTTACTTTTGTTCGCAAATGTCAAGTTATGAGTGGACATAATAAAAAGAGTGCGAAAGTAAATAGTTGGAATTAATTCAGTGATATTAAATGTGGAAAAATTTTTAAAAATAATTTACTTTGCAGGCTGGTTCTTTTATTTATTTGTGAGGTGTGAAAAATTTTTAAAAATATTTCTGAACCAACTGTTCTGAGGAAGAAAAAAGTATTGATACTTCAAATGCGTAGCAAAGGCGAAACCATGATTTAAAATTAAATAAATTAAATTAAATTTTAAATATTATAAGGTTGAGTAAGCCGCGAGCACATATCTGTCGGTGGATGTCAAAAACAGCTGTTTGGTGTTGTTATCTTTAACTTTGGCATTCGGCGATCCAAATGTAAAAGATTTCAATAATTAATTGTGATATATTTGAAAAAAATAGCTTTCTAAAGTATTGTTTACTTTAAAGTTTTATTGCAAAATATAAATAATGGCTTGAATTTAAACATAAGAAGAATGATTCTTTTCGGTTTTAATTAAAAAAAAAGGTTTATTAATAACAGTAGTCCGTTGGGTAACAAACAACACCGAGCCATGTGGTTTTCGCAGACTCGGAGCAGCTCATCAGTGACCCAATAATTAGATCGCCTGGCAACTGGTTATTCAAAGAGAACAGCGACTGCGGCAGTTTAAAATTAAAGGAAGCGCAGTAGAAATTCACTCTATAGGAAGTCAGCCTCCATGATATAGACGAAGATGCGAAAAACTGCCGAGGCATTTCTGGGCACAACGGTGAAAGATGCACTCATTACAGTTCCTGTTTTTGATTCACAGCGTCAAGCCTCAAAATATGCTGAAGCCATTTCTGGTATCAACGTGATCAGTAGTATTAACGAAGCCACGACAGCAGCCTTTGTATATCGTCGCTTGAAAAAAATAAATGTCATATGTGAAAATTTTCACTCTTGAGATTATTGAGAAAATGGGGCTATAATTGAAAATCTAGCGGAGCAATAAACTTTCAGAATTTGAAGCCTATTTGCAGACACATTTCAAAATAGATTACGAAATTTTTGTGCACTTACCGCTATTTGTTTTCTCAATAATCTCAAAAGTGAAAATTTTCACATATGACCTTTTTTTTTCAAGCAACGATATGGTCTGGACCATGGCAGAGCTAGAGAAGGTAGATGCATTTTAGATCGCGTGCTCTTTCTCATAACCAAAATTGTCAAAGTCAGCTTTTTGCGAATGAGAACAAAAGGAAATCAATGGCCGCATTCAGTGGAGTCAACAGTTGGTAACTGGTTATTGTGTTAAAATTTAATTTTTTTTGCTATGAAATTATTTACATAATTTAATTATTATAATAATTAAATACAATAATTGCCAACTTTTCTACGGTATTGTTACCATAACAGTTCACAACATTTGAATTTGCTGAATGCGGCCAATTTTTGCTTTCTCATCGGTTTCCGATTTTCTGTAAGCTGTCAACTTTGTTTTGACAGTTTCGGCAGTCTTTCCGAAATGCTTCTACCTTCTCTAATTTTACTATGGTCAAAAGGCGAACGCATTGTTTTAAATATAATCACCCCTATTCTTGAATCCGTGTCGAGTAAATATCGTCGTCGAGAGCTCGCTTTCACCAATGAATTGTCGTCGAAGACCATTGCGACGATCAAAAATTTTAATATTTATTTGACAACGTTTGCTCAATAATTGACATGAACAATCACTGCAGATCTTAACGTCGAAATTGAAAGTTTCCAGAATACAACAATTTTGTTTCGACGTCGTTTTGAGAGCGAGCGCGGGTTCAAGAATAAGGGCGAATATTTTGACTTCGAATCAGAAATTTTCTTTTAATTTTTTAATTGTGTTTTGTCTTTTGCTTTGACATTTGGCGGTCCAATTATTGCTTTTTATTTTTTACAAAGAGCGTACACTTTCATGGTTACTTAACCTTATATAATTCAGCCGTGGGCGAAACCTAAAAATTTATTTTAAATGATCTAATGAGCATGTGCTATAGCTTAAGTACTCAAATAGAACATCTTTACTGGATAACCACATAGTGAGAGAAGTTCTTAATGATCCATTTACCACATCGCCGGCCATTAAAAGAGAATTGGCTTTGGTAATTAGATGCAGAACGATTCGAAAACGTTTGCAAGAAAATATTTTCCATGGGCGTATTGCAAGAAAGGTTCGTCTACTAATCGCTAAGAGCATCAAGCAACGGATTAAAATTGCTAATACCAGCCAAGTTTCTACCAATAAAAGAAATTTAGAAAATATTCCGTGTACCGACGAAATAAAAAAAAATTATTTGGTTCAGATGGTAGAACTTTCTTACGAAGAGGCAGAAACCAAGAACTGAATCCTAGGAGCGGTGGTGGAAACATTAAAATTTGGGGATGATTTTTCTATGCTGGAGTTGGTCCAATTTATTGTATAAAAGAAAATATGAACAAGGAATTTTACCTGGAAATATTGAAAAATGTCATTCTGCCTTAGTTTCTCTGAAAAGTGCCCTGCTTTTAAGAAATAAACGAAAACGCCTATAATAAAATAAAGTTTGAATTATTAACTTTAAAGTTATGTAAATATGTATTTTTGTTAGAAAAATATGGAATTATATAGAGAAACTCTATCGACTAGGTCTGAAATAACTGCAAACTTTTCAGTGCTTGTTGGTATTGCTTTTGTGGGTGTTGTTATGTTATTGCAATAAGCCTTTGAAATAGTCTAAGTTATCAACTTGTATTTTTTGATTTTTTTTTTAATTTCTCCAATTTAAAAATTCCCTTTTTTTAACTACCAAGCATCTTTCCCTTTTTCCCTTTTAATTTCCTCGAACTGGCATCACTGAATGATGCACGTGTACAAAATGATTTCTTGCTTTACTTTTTTACCTTGTTTTTAGTGGGTTCTTTGTTTTTGTATCCATTCTCCATTGAATGCGTTCGAAATTGTTTGTAATAAGTTTAAAGAACGTATCTTATCTCATTTATTTGTTTCAAATGAGATGAATTGGAATTGAGAATTTGTATGGGAAATGAGATGATTTCGTTTCTCATTTTGCTGAATGAGTTGAAATGAGTAATTTGGCCCTATGTAAACGCAGTGTTAAGAATGCTAGACTTTTGCCACAGTATTACTATACGAAAAAACTAAACTTTAAATTGATTTGTAGCAGAGTAACTCAATTAAACACTTATTATTTTTATTCCAGAAAAGAAAAGCAGAAGGTAGACTGCAAAGGAGGATCGCCATCTGAATGGTCGCTATTCTTTATGTTACATGAAATTTTAGGAGGATTTAAAATACATAATATTGGTGCTTTGATGGAAGAGAGCATAGGTAAAAATGCTATTTTTATATTGCCGTTTTTATTAATTTTTTTTGCATAGAATTTCTGACGGCTCCTGAAACTTCCGAACACTCGACTGTAACGCAATCGCCTGAAATTGAGTCACTTCTAATCGATAATTCAAGATCAAGTGAGTTGTTTCTGACCGAAACTTCATTGGCATCTTCCTCGAGAAAATCTGCAATAAACACAAAACGTCAACATCAAAACAAAGATATTGACGAGTTAAGAAGCTCAAAAAGTAAACATCAAAACCAAGATATTGACGAGTTGAGAGGCTCAAAAAGTAAACTAGAGTTACAAATCGAGGAAGATCAAGTTAATATGCGAAGACTTTTAAGTATAGAGGAACGACGAAACAATTTACTGGAGCAATTTGTTAGCGATTCTCGTAATTTTCAAAATTCTCTGTTGGAAATTTTGAAAAAAAAATAATAAAACAGTACAAAATCTTACATAAATATTTACTCATTGCAGCTCGTATGGTTTCGTATGGTCGTTATCGGTTATTGTGGAGTTATGAGTTGGTTGTGGCCTTCCATTTTGTTTTGCATTATCATTTTGATCGTCTATCCAATGGTGATTGATCATTATTTTCGTTTAAAAAGTTATGAAGAGGCAAGCACTTTTTATATTAAAAGCTGCGTTACCAATATAATTATCGAATTTTCTTTTCCAATCCTTGAGATGCACAAACGTATTCTCAACCACTCTTCGGCATTTTGAAAGAGCGTAATAAATTGATTTTCACGCTCGGAAGCGGCGACTTTGAAAGGGTAGTGTTTCATTAAAATATTTGAAAATCGGATTAAATTAGTTTAACCCAATCCAGTCTGATGGGGTGAAATTTCACCCCTTCAAAGACAACTTTTTCCTTGGCATTCTAGACTTAATGCTTGTAGCTTTTTGTTTCAAATTTTGTGAAGTAAGAAAGAATGAATAGAGCTTTAATTCGGTAGCAATCGGAGTATTCACCTGTGAATTATGAATAATTTACCTGAAGGGAGGGTAAAAATTTTCCCCATCATTATCTCAGGTGTTCGGACAGGTATATACCTAATTGACCGACGGGAGCTATGTGCAGGCTAGAATGGGTTAATATCAATAAAAACACCACAAAGAAGCATTTTTTATTTTTCATAAAAACAAGGCAGTTTAAACAGTTTAAATTTTGCCAATTCAAGCCTTCTCATCGCTTTCAGATTTTATATGAGCTGTCAACTTCGTTTTGACATACACGCCAGTATGCTCTCATCTCGTGCATATACCTTATAATTATTGTATCATGGTCGAAATAAAAAATAACGAAGGAAAAAATTATGAAAAAAAAATTAAAACAAAAAAGAACCAAAAATGTCAAAGTTAAATAGTCTAAATAATGATACATATGATACAATGAAGCGCACGCATTTGGCAAATCATTAGGTCAATTCACAATCTTGTGCATTTGAGATTGCAAATTTGTGCAATTGTAAAAATTTGCCACCAATTGTGAACGGTCTTTTTCGTTTCGGTTTACTTTGCAACCCTTGTTGCAAAACGTAAAATTTACAGCTGATCGGTGAAAAGCAAAATTATTTTATTCGAAATTGTGCTTAATCAAGTTTAATGTCGAAAAAAAAGCTTGAGGGATTTCTTTATTTTTAATATAAGTTATTTTTTTCAGTTTTTATTTTTGCAACTATCAGCTGTCAGTGTGCATTTTAGTAAAGTATAGTAAATTATGGGATTTTAGTGTTGCTTATTTGAATAGCGTAGTAAATGCATTCCTGTATATTTTGTTAGTGTAGAGTAAAAATATACTCTACCATTTTGCAAATGCTTTGATGCAAGACCATTTGCACAGGATTGTGAACAGCCTTATTATAATGCATATTTAATTGGACTGTTAAATCAAAAATAAGTAATTTTTCAAAATATACTAGACCCACGAAATTAAATTTCAAAAACAACATTTCGTACAAGGACAAACCATTTTTGTCGCACTGACATGTTTTGGTATTATTATTAATAAAAACAAATTAATTGATATTTTAAAAATTGTTTGATTACTATTTGTTTGATTACTATTGCTTGATTACAAATGTAAAATTGAATAAATCCTCATCCAAAAATGAAATAATTCCTAATAAAAAATAAAATAACTCATGATATTTACTAATATATCAAAAATGAAATTGCCTCTAAATTTTTTTTTTATATAATTTTTTAGGAGTTATTTCGTGTAGGATTATGTTTTACATAATCATCAACGAAACTAAAAAACCCATCGTTTAACTTCAAGCTCCATTGTTTTATTTGAAATGTAAAATTTTCAATATTTTTTCGATCTTTTTAATTTTTTCGACATTTTTTATTTCGATCAAAAATGTCTTTGGTGTAATCAGGCTTTTAATAATTCGGAATTTTTTTCCGACATCGTACGATTTTCGAAAAAATGCTTTTTTTAAATACTTTTTTTATTTTTACTCGAACAAAGCTCAAAACTTTTTTTTGTAATGAATTAAGTTTTTTTTATCGATAACTAGCCTCGTTTTTGACTTTTCGATGAAAAAGTTTCTATCCCAAATGTAGCTCCTTTTCGCTCTATGACTTCTCGTTTGAAAGATAAAAGTATTTGAAAGTTGTGGTTCGTTTTTTCGACATAACTCCGAAACCATACATCAGACAAGGTCTATTTATCAGAGCTGTAAAAGAATGCATTCAAATTGATTTTATTCACAAAAAGTGAATCAGTGAATAACGAAATAAGAATGTATTCAATGAATGCAAAATTGATTTATAAATAAAAATTTTTATAACACATTATTTTTTATTCATTATTTATTTGTTATTCGTTATTAATTTTTTATTCATTATTGATTTTCTATTCATTATTCATTTTTATTCATTATTCATTTTTATTCATTTTTCACTTGTTATTCATTATTAATTTTTTATTCATTATTAATTTTATATTCATTATTCATTTGTTATTCATTATTCATTTTTATTCATTATTCATTCATTATTCATTATTAATTTTATATTCACTGTCACTGCTTGTCACTGCTTGTCACTGCTTGTTAAGTTCATAACCCCAATTGGGATAATGTCACTTTTGAACCTAGAAATGAGAAAATTTGGAGACATTTCGAAATATTTTGTTTTTAGCCATAAATAATTTTTTTGACTATTTTTTCGTGGAACGTATGTATGTATTAAGAGCTTTAAATTCCAAATCTGTACAAATTAGTGGCCGCTCTCATCTGGTTTAGAAGTTAAAGGGGTCCAATTTAAAGAAAATGGCTCGAAAAACTTGCAATTTTTCTATTAATTGCATACTTTTATAAACTAAGCAAGAATATTTAAAGAAAACTTATGCTATTACCTATTCAATAAGCTATTGACCATTAAATTCCATGCATTACTTTTCAAGATAGAACACTTTTTTTACATACGTAAGTCCCAACTTTTTTAAATAAACTAAACCAGTTTAGTTTTTTTCTTAAATTTGCACTTCCAGCCTAATATATCAAAAAATTAAAAATTTTTATAAAAAATCGCGCGATTTTTGGGTTTTCTGAAATTATGTCGTATATATTCAGAAATCGATTATACTGAAAAAAGCAAAAATATGCACTTTTATTACATATGTAAGTCGCAACTTTTTTCAATAAACTAAACCAGAGGCCGAATTACAACATCCGTGATCGAGTAAAATTACGAAGGGTTCGACGAGACAAGTACCTATAAATCTTGTACAATTTTGCTCGATCACGGATGCTGTAATTCGGCCACAGTTTAGTTATTTTCTTTAATTTGAACTTCCAGCCTAATATATCAAAATATTAAAAATTTGTATAAAAAATCGCGAGATTTATAGAAAAACTATAAAAGTATTTTTATGTCGTCACTGGTACACGGGTGACATAATCCCAAACAAATTTGGAATTTTGACTTATTTGGGAATATATCATCCCTTCCATAGAATAATATATGATTTCAATCAAAATCATACTTTTTAATTTTGAATTGTATTAAATATCTTATTTTATAATTTTATATTTGCTTTAAAACCTGTTAAGGTTTAGCAATCAAGTAAATAAATAAATAAATATAAATAAATAATCCCAAAATTAAAAATTGGGATTGTGCCACTTGGGATTATATCGCGGCACCATATTGAACGAGTTATATATGGGTCACTTTTAGGTAAAGTAGATTTGGATTTTTTTCCCCCAATCAATACTGAACCATACACTTATAATAAAAACAAACTTAAAACTGTTAAAAATGTTTAATTTCCCTAATTCAATTTAGTTCTAGTTACAATGATAAAAACAAACGGTCTAGCTTGTCTTTAATTTGCCATTTTCCGTCGACGGTTGCGCTTCACTTTGGCGCATTGTCTTGAGCATATTCCACATCACACCGCCTAGCAGAACCAGATGACAAATATGGAGCATAATGCTGGAGAAGTACGTACTAGGATAAGTGTTCCAGCAGAATTCGATCAATCCCAAGATAAGATAACGTAGCGGCAGGCTATATGGTGTGGACCACGTCAGATGGGGCAGTGAATGAAAATACCAGACATAGAATTGATAATGCAAGGAGCGTGCACACATAACTCCAATAAAATTACACACAAAGAAAGGCAATAGAGCCAGCTGTGTGCATTGATCGAAGTGTATGGAAACCTCGGCATTTTCGTTCTCTGGTTCTGGTTCTTTAACTGGTGGTGGTGGTGTTGCAATTGGCGCTTTAAGACCAGTCTGTCTCTGTAATCCTTTCTCGAATGACTTTAGGAAAGCCTCCTGATCTGGCGTTAAATTGTCGTCGTCGGCGTTGTTTTCGACTGTTTTTGGTGGAACTGGACGCTTGGGTTTCTTAGCAGCATTTCGCGATTCTTCATTTTTGCGTTTAATTTGGGGCTGCAACTGCATTTGAAGTTCACGTAGCCAGGTATAATTTTTAAAATAGACATATGTCGGCTTAGCACAGGCACCCAGCAGCAACAAATGCACCACCAATAGCAGTAAATGGAACAATTTGTGTTCGAACAACTCACGAGGCAGGAAGCGATAATTTACAGTCCACTTGTGCTCAAAAATTCGTCCCAAATCGAAGCTACCCTTCAGATATGCAAGCGGATAGGTGAGCAGGAAAGGAGCACCCAGCAACAACTGCAGACTACCGCATATAAACAGCTGTATAAACGTGCGCCAATAGCCAAGATTCATCAAATAAAAAAAGAGCAGCGCGGGTGCAAATAGCAATATATTCATTTTTATGCCCACTGCGAGGCTAAAGCAAAAACTGCCCCAACTCCAGTGACGATCCATGAAGAGATTTAAAGCGGCATAGAGAAAAAGCACTGCCAGTGGATCGTTAAATAGTCGCAGCACAAAGATCGAATGTATGCGATATGAGGTAAAGGCGCTGATGGCCAACACATAAGGTGGCACTTTACGACTTTTTGTATAAAGGCGCAGAACCAGCCACATCTGCAGCAGGTAGAAGACAATGAATATGTACTGGGCAAGACGCACATTACGGCCCTGCGAGGTGATGAAGTAGAGCGCTGAATAGATGTACACAAAGCCGGCGGGATATACCAATGGACCGGTGTCACCTGAAACAAAAAAACACTACAATTAACTAAACAAAAACAAAAATTTTCGCGCCACCGTGCACGAATTGTTGCTTCAACATTTGTCCGAAAATAGCATGCTTTCCAAACACGACACAAAAACAACAACACACACACACACACCTGCAGCACAAGATAGCCTAATTGCGGCGACATCTAAAAATACCTTTGAGCAGCGCGTAATTTGTCGTGCCATTGAGGAATCCCTCGCATTCCTGCATATAGGCCACCCAATCGATCTCAGTGTAAGGCACTTTATTCACGACCACCACATTCAGGATCAGCTCAGTGATAAGAATTATTATCGAGACAAAAGGTAGCGCCGCTGGGTCAAATATTATGTATTTCAAATATTTATAATTAACATATTTCGTGTAGAAGCGCAGAATATAATTCCATGCTCGGTTGGTCTTTTTGCTTTGACTGCGTAGCTTAGCTGCAGATGCGGCTGCTGTTAGCGTACTGCTGCTGGCTGTGTCTGTCTTTGGGGGAGCCATCGTCTAGGCCCTTTGAACTTGGTTTGTCCAGCTGAAGGTGCCGCGCTCTACCTGGTCTTGATGATTCTTTTATATCTGCTCACGGTTGACACGTCGTTTAAATGTATACTGGCTGCTTCTTGGAATAATGTTGCTGGGCACTAAAATGTTGCTAGTGTGAACAGATGGTTATTCTGACAATCAGCTGTTGAGATGTCAACAGCTCACAGCGGCAGTGTTCAATGCGTTGTACACAGTTTGTATTGTGTTAGTCCTATAAAAAAATGTTTGATACTCTTCTTAAACATAGCACTATGAAAATGTTGGGAAAGTATGTGATAAACAAATAATTATATGAATTGTGTTTTTTTTTGTTCCAGAATAAAATAGAAATTGGTACGATTACGATTTCCGGGGCGCCACGATTTGAAAGTGTTTTCTGGTAGAGAACAAAAAAAAAAAATGTTTGGCCGAACAAGTAAGTAAGTAACTTTTATTGAGACTTCAGGACAATAACAATAAAATAAGCAAAAGTGACAAGAAAGAGAACATAGAACAGCAAAAATAATTCTATTATAAAGACAGGAAAGCGAGGGCACCCGCAGGATTTGTTCTAGGGGGGGTGGGCCAAAGCATAATTGAACCTAGAATGAACATAAACAAAATGTAACCTATATAATGCTATTTACTACGATTATTGGTACTAATTTTGTGAATATGATATGCACACTACACCTGTTGACACACGCTTGCACACATTAGAAAAATCTAATATAATTGTAAAGATGGTGTCAACATTTTTCTCGTATCATGTCCGAAATATTTAAAAGTTTTATTCCATTTTTTTGTCATGTAATACATTATAGTAACTTTTTGTTAAAGCAAATATTTTTAATAGTTTAATAAAGTAAATAATGTGAGGCCTATATCCTTAAATGAAATCTCAATAATTACTATTGAGCTCCAAAATTTCAACTTTTTAAATTAGAATACAAAAATTTCTAAATATTAAACAATATTTTTGTAAAACTGTAAAAAAAAGTAATATTTTAGGCCATTTTTAACTTTGGAAGCCTTTAACTCCTAAAACAATTTCGAGTGGACTAAAATTTTTCAAATTTGGATTTAGGAGGATTCACAAAAATTAAAAATTTAAGTTTTCGCTATTTTTGAAATGTTCCCTGCATGCTAAGGGAGATATTTTTCACCGGATCTCACAGCGCATTGACACCAATCTACTTATTTATTTTTCCCATCTTGAATCAGTTCTAGCAGCTTGGAAGTTCCTACAATCAAGTAAGAAAATATACCTATTATCTGAATGATTTAAAATTTTTTTTTTTTAATTCAAAACGTATGAATAAATAAATAAAGAGGTACAGTCTACTTCACTTAGCTGCCTATTCGCTTAAGAAAGTATGTATGTTAACAGCACAAAATCAATGTTCTGCTGCATTTTTTAGCGTTATTGTAAGAAAATGTAACTTTTAGCTACCTCACACTTGAAGGTGCATACAGACTATATGTTTCATACAGATGACATGTCAAAAAAATTACATTCCAAATTTAATCTGTGTGACAAAATTTAGTTTTTGTCATTCAGTTTTTTTCTTTTGTCTCCACACTATCTGACACGTTATTTGAAAATAAAATACAGCTTTTGAAATTTTTGTAAACCGTAAAGCTCTAAAGTGTCCTGCTTTGGCCATTCAAACTAAGAATAAATTCATTAAAAATCAATTTATTGAATAAATATCTTAAAATTTGCCTTTTTTTCTATATAAAAAAATTTATCAAACTGACATTTTGTATAGATCGAAACACATACGAAATTAGAGACTGTTCTAATTAAAAAATTTACAGACGCAAATACAAACGACATTTCGAAACGACATTTTCATATGTTTCACACTATCTGTAGCTTAAAATGAAGTCTGTTCGCTTACTTTTCTGGTAAAAAAATGAAAAACGTCAAAAGTAATAAAATTGAGAGAGAATTAACTTCAACTTTAAAAAGTAAACGAACGCTTTCTGGTACAATAATCAAAAATGTCAAATACGCCTAAGAAAATCTAAAAAACTCATCTGCTATACACACACAGCTACCATTTGACAGTTTTCATCTTTTTACAAGATGAAATTCTTCTTGTAAAAACTTTAAAAAACTTGAACGGAGAGAAAATGTGATTCCCTCTCTATTACCTAATTCTCTCAGTAAACGAACGCTTTTCAGGCACTTTCTGGTAAAAACTTTTGAAATATTTGGTTTGCATTCGACTACGCGAACAGTCCTATAATTTGTAATTTTTGACGAGTCATATGTATAAAACTTATAAAGGGTATTCACCAGGTGTGCTATCATGTCATATTGTCATATTGTAATATATTATTACTTTTTTGTATGGAAGGCAACAATAAAATGTTTAAACTAGTGCAAGACTTAGGACAATATGGCATTATGACTTGATAGCACACCTTGTGAATACCCTAATAGTGTAGAGGCACTTTAAGGGCATATTTGCTTCAACGTCATTAGATTCTTGGTTATTTATATTAATTTTTCATGCTAAAAGCATCGCTTAGCAGCCTTTGTTAAAAATGCAACACTTCAGATTTTTAATCAGTTTATTATCGTTCCTAATTTGTATGTTGCTTTTTTCTGATAAAATACACTTTATTTTTTTGTTAAAACTAAATCTTTTTTAGTGCACAAGTGCTTGATAGGCGCATTTATTTATTCCTTTTATGAGCCTCACTAAGGTGCTTATGCGAATTTAAATATCTGCTTCTATAAGGCCGTTAAAAAAAATTTGCTTAAGCGCCTTTTTCGCTTAAGGGCAGAATATTTGGTGGAATTTAATTGAAGGACGCTAAGCCAATTATACTGCACATGTATATTAGATGTGTTTTGGGTTTCATACATTTTCTTAACATATTCCAGAACCTCCTGCAAGGCTAGATTCTGAATCCTGGTTTAATATAAGCACGTGACGCGAAAAAAGCACAGAAATTTCTCAAACACCCAGTTCTCAAACACGAAAAAAAAAGTAGAAAATCACAAAAAATGACGTAGAAAACTAAGATTCTTGAAAAAAATATTTTTTCTAAGAACGCAGTCGTGTGGGTATTTTAATTACAAATATTTTGGTGCATAAATCGTCCATGTAGGATGTATGGTTTGGGAGTTATGACGAAAAAACCAGATGTTTTTGGCCAACTACCACTCCAAAAAGTGTTCTACAACTCCTTAACTACAAGAGATAGAGAAAAATGCATTTCGATAAAGAAATAACCCGCCTTAAGGACGATACCATGGTGATCAGTTTAATGCATGAATCGTCCTTGTCAGATGTGTAGTTTGGATTTTAGGACAAATTTTATGGCGAAAAAATAAAAATAAAAAATTCACAAAAAAGGATATAAGAAATTAACATGTTATATAATTTGAAAATTCTTTCAATGATGCAGTCTTGTAGGCAGAGGCTAAACGAACATTTTGGTGCATAAATCGTCCTTTTATGATGTATGGCTTAGGAGCTATGGCCAAAAAACGAAAAAAAAGTAGAAAATCACAAAATATGACGTAGAAAACTAAAATTCTTGAAAAAAATATTTTTTCTAAGAATTCAGTCGTGTGGGTATTTTAATTACAAACATTTTGGTGCATAAATCGTCCTTGTAGGATGTATGGTTTGGGAGTTATGATGAAAAAACCAGATGTTTTTGGCCAACTACCACTCCAAAAGTGTTCTACAACTCCTAAACTACAAGCGATAGAGCAAAATGCATTTCGACAAAGAAGTAGCCCACCCAGGGCGCCACTAAATAATGTGAATTTTAAGAAGTAAAAAATGGTTGTTTCAAGTCGAGTTTTTATTTACGTTTGTCATAAAAAACTTTTGATTATAACATATTCTAATGTAAAATCTTTAATATGATATAAGGATATGATATAAGGATTTTTAAAAAATTAGTCATTGATACAAAAAATGCCTACTTCCTAATTTTTTCTGTCGCTTTTGAATTACAAGCTTTGCTCTCGCCTTATCGCTGCAAATTTCTTAAATTTAAATGCTATATAATTGTTTGTCATTTCATTAAGTTTAGGAAAAATTTAAAAAAAAAACCAAATTGGATCAACTTTATGATAAAAAAATAAGACGACTTTTTGGAAAACAATATTTTTTTTGTTAAATTTATTTACTTTGTCTTCTGCTTGCTTACAATGATTTTAAAACATAAATTTGCTTATCGTCAAAGTTTATATCCGCTATTGCATTAAATGCACCTTACTTTCTGTTGCTACGAAGAATGATCTTTGACTACTAAGGGATATAATTCCTTAACATTCGTCAATTTCTCATAGGAATAACTTCGTAATTTGTTTAGTTACATTCTTAGTATTTACTAAAAAATTCATTCGCAGGTTGACCGTTCGCATTATTCGTAAATGGTACAAAGTTTTACTTACTTACTTACTTAGTTGGCGCTACAACCGTATGTCGGTCTTGGCCTCATCTAAGAATTTGCGCCAGCCATTTCTGTCTTTCGCTTGCTGGCGCCAGTTGGAAATTCCAAGCTTCGTCAGGTTGTCCTCTACTTGGTCTTTCCAACGAAGATGCGGTCGTCCTTTTCTGCGTTGACCGCCGCTGGGTACCGAATCGAATGTTTTCTTCACTGGAGCATCGTCTTTCATGCGCTGAACATGACCAAGCCAGCGAAGCCGCTCGATTTTAATGCGCTTGACTGTGTCGATGTCAGCGTACAGCTCATACAGTTCATCATTCCACCGTATTCGGTACTCGCCATTGACGCAGATTGGTCCGTAGATCTTACGAAGAATCTTTCTCTCGAATGCTCCTAAAGTCTTTTCATCTAAACTGCTCAGCGTCCAGGTTTGTGATGCGTAAAGTAGGACGGGCATGATGAGCGATTTATAGAGCGTGATTTTCGTTCGTCGAGAGAGGGCTCTGCTTCTCAATTGCCTACTGAGCCCAAAGTAACACCTGTTGGCAAGAGTTATTCTTCGTTTGATCTCAATGCTGATGTCGTTGGTTGAATTAATGCTGGATCCCAGATAAACGAAGTTCTTCACAACCTCGAAGGAGGTATTGTCAACGGTAACGTGGGTTCCAAGACGCTGGGACTGTTTGTTTGTTGACACTAAGTATTTCGTCTTATCTGCATTCACTGACAGACCCATTCGACTTGACTCTCTTTCTAATCTGGAAAATGCTGCACTGACTTTGCGCGTATTATGGCCAATGATATCTATGTCATCAGCATACGCAAGCAGCATAACACTCTTGTAGAATATTGTGCCACTACGTCTCAGATCAGCAGCTCGGATGATCTTTTCCATCATTAGGTTGAAAAAGTCGCACGATAAGGAATCACCTTGTCTGAAACCTCGTTTGGTAATAAATGGTGGGGAGAGGTCCTTCCCGATTTTAACTGCGCTGCTGGTGTTGCTCAGTGTCATCCTGCAAAATCGTATTAGTTTTGCAGGAATACCAAATTCAGACATGGTGGAGTACAGGTGCTTCCTTATTGGGCTGTCGAAGGCGGCTTTGTAGTCGACAAAAAGATGGTGGGTGTCGACTTGTTTTTCTTGAGTCTTCTCCAAGATTTGTCGTAGCGTGAAAATCTGGTCGATGGTGGACTTTCCAGGTCTGAAGCCACACTGATAAGGTCCGATCAGTTCGTTTACAATGAGCTTCAATCTTTCACATAAAACGCTCGACAGGACCTTATATGCGATATTAAGAAGGCTTATCCCACGGTAATTGGCACAGATAGTGGGATCGCCTTTCTTGTGGATTGGGCAAAGCACACTGAGATTCCAATCGTTCGGAATGCATTCTTCCGACCATATTCTGCATAGAAGCTCGTGAATGCATTTAAGTAGAGCTTCGCCTCCGTTCTTAAACAGCTCAGCAGGTAAGCCATCAGCTCCTGCGGCTTTGTTATTTTTAAGCCGAGCTATAGCTGTCAGAACTTCATCATAGTCGGGCAGCGGAACCTCGACGCTGTCATCCGCAATTGGGGTTTCCGGAATATCATCTCTATTGGCGGGATTGTTGTCAGCGTCGCCATTTAGAAGCTTAGAGAAGTGTTCCCTCCATAACGTCAGTGTACTCTGGACATCTGTCACTAGATTCCCGTTTTCATCCTTGCAGGAAGAGGCCCCGGTTTTAAAACCATCGGCAAGGCGTCTTATTTTTTCGAAAAATTTTCGGGCCTCATTCCTGTCACCATACATCTCAATCTTCTCCTGCTCGCGCTTTTCTGCCTCTCTTTTTTTCCGCCTGAAAATGTGTCTCTCTTCCCTCCTCTTTTCTTTGTATCGCTCCTTAGCAGCGCGCGTTACAACCGACTGCAGGGTGGCTTTGTAGGCGGCGTCTTTCTCTGCAGTGGCGTCGCGACACTCCTGGTCGTACCACTGGTTTCGGCGAGGGCGTTGGTAGCCAATCACCTCTTCAGCAGCCGCACGCATGGAGTTGGAAATGTGTGTCCACTGCGCGCATATATCATCGATTGGAGGAGTGCTTTGAAGCAGGAGTGAGAGTCGAGTGGCGAAAGCATCGGCTGTCTGTTTCGATTGCAGCTTGCCGACGTCTAGCTTTCTTTGTGTAGGGTTGCGTGTATTCTTAGCTGCGCACAGACGTGTACGGATCTTGGCTGCAACAAGATAGTGATCCGAGTCAATGTTTGCACCACGGATCGTGCGTACATCCAAAACACTGGAAGAGTGCCTTCCGTCGATCAAAACATGATCAATTTGATTCTTAGTTTTTTGATCAGGGGACATCCAGGTGGCTTTATGAATATTGATATGCTTAAATCTAGTGCTACTTACGACCATGTTTCGTGCTGCGGCGAAGTCAATCTGCCTCATTCCGTTATCGGAGGTGTTGGCGTGGAGGCTGAACTTTCCGACTGTTGGACCAAAAATATTTTCCTTGCCCACCTTAGCGTTGAAGTCACCAAGCACGATTTTTACGTCGTGACGGGGGCAGCGCTCGTAAGCATTTTCAAGGCGCTCGTAGAAAATTTCCTTGATCTCATCGTCCTTGTCTTCTGTCGAAGCATGCGCACATATTAGGCTTATATTGAAAAATCTAACCTTGATGCGGATTATGGCAAGTCGTTCGTTCACAGGTGTGAATCGTAGGACGTGGGGCCGTAGGTACAAAGTTTTAGTTGAGTTTAAAAAATTTACAGCTGAAATCCTTCAGACTGGTTTGTCGAATAATTACCGAATACACGAAAATGTGTGATTGCAAGGTGGCCGTAGCCTACTGGAAGAGCACGTGCCCCGTACGCTTAAGAACCGCGGTTTAAACCCTGATTACGTTCATTCGTAAATGTAAAGTACAATATAAATTTGTTTTTGTACGAATACGAATAAAATATTTGAAATGTGTACCAAACTACGTCAATTCTACGAATTCTATTCATGTCTGAAAATTACGAATAAAATTCGTAGAAAAAATTTTTCAATTTAAGATTACGTATTGAAAAATTTTTGTGAAACAAAGGTAAATGAAATGGTAACTCGTAACTTGTTGGGCCGTGTTCATATTACTCCTTTTTGTCGCGATTGCGACACCGCTCTCAATTTTTTTCGCAAACTGAGTCTGAGAAATACTGAATATTAAATAAATAAATGTATTTAAATACCTACAAAATTCAGTACTTTTTAGCAGCGTTTGCAAAAAAAAAAAACGAGAGCAATTGCAACTTAAACGCGTAATATGAACATGGCTTTACAGCAACGGGTACAACATACTACTTGAAAATGAATGGTTTAGCTCTGCTTTATTTATAAATTTACCACAAAAAAGTATTTTTGTATTCTTTTCAAAATATGTATATTAAAAACATAATGAACATATCGTCAAATAAAATAAAAAAGCCATAGTTACAAACAATTCAAAAACGACTTTTTGATTGATTATGATGCATATTATCAAAATACATGATTCGCAAAATTTTACACATCTACAACTAAAACCAACGTTTTAATAAATAAAGTTCTCAAAGCCCTAAGTTTAAGCGCAACTTACAATTTAGAAAGTTTTTTGATTTTCTCTTAAAAATTTTTAATTTAAACTTACGGCCTTTGTGATTAAATATGAAGATATATAATAAAGTTGTATTATGAAGATATATAATAAAGTTGTATGTTGTCCCCTAGGGGACAAGCGCCCCCTTCCCCCTGCAGACGCCAATGACGATAGGCATAAGGAGCAAGTTTTTATTCAAACAAAATTCAATAAAATGTATTTTTTATCAATGCATATAAATTAAAACTCTTTGACTATAAGCAAAGTCCACTTAATTATAAACATTATTCTAATTTTAATTGTATTATTTAGATTTTTGTATTATTTAGTATCCACAAAATATTGCATTAAATTAGTGCTTTCATATGTTTTGAATCATTTAAAAAAAAAAAAAATGTAGATACGCGTATCAGCTAATTTATTGCAGATAAACATAAAAAGTGCTACCGTTTACATGAAAAACCAGATTTCGTATCTGCTATAATCTGACAGATTTTCTCGAATGTTTTTAACGGAGTCACAAAATGCATTCCCGGCTTTGCAACATAAAAACCGATATTGCTAACGAATTTTTTGAAAAAATCACTAACTTATAGATACAAAAAAAAGTTTTATAGGAACCCAGTGTGCCAAACGGATCCGTTACGAATCCGTAACGAACTCACTTCTTCGTACATTTTGTCCGAAACGGATTACGTTTCGCATCCGGAATGGATCCTTTTTCGTATGAAATTCCTCTCTCCGTTACGGACTTCAGATACGAATCCGTTTCGGACTTCACATACGAATGCGTTTCAGACTCTTTTGGCGGAATCGTAACGGGTTCGTAACGGGTCCGTCGAAACATAAGAAAGCGCAGTGCGTACTGACGGACTCGTAACGGGTTCGTAACGGATCCGCATCCGTTTTTGTGCACATTGGGAAGGTATAAACATGAAGACATACATATGTGTCTTTATCTGAATGTCAGTACTTTGTGTGCACATGCATTTTCAGCTCCCGACAGCTGACATGATGGCTTGATGGAAATTAACTCAGCGTCAGACGAACAAAAAACCTATTCGTTGCAGTGATTTTTGGGTAAACAAAACATAAATATTTATTTTTCGTGATTTATTTTTATTATCTATACTTAGATTGAGCATTATTATTTTTTATTTATTATCATATTTTGCCATAACTCAAATAACAACTTAGTTGAAACGAAGAGATTAGTTAATCATATTTGTCGATTGATTTTAAGAATGACTTGACATTATTAACAAGTAATATCCGTGTTCTTATTATCGGTGACAATTTTATGTATACTAAGGAGAGCACTAAGCTATAAGACATAAACAAATAGTTTAATTTATAAATAACAATGTGAAGCTTACAAAATTACTAACTAAAGTGATGGATTTCAAGAAAAATGTTTAGAAAAAGGAGGTTATATTTCTAAAAATTTTGTTAGTGGTTTGGTTTTCAGAAAATTCTATTTTACGAAACTCTAAATGTGCTCATATAAATAGAGCATTCATATAAAGGGTATTCACGATTTGATAAATATTTAATATCCTTATATTTAAAAATGTTACATTTTATCAACGTCTAAAGTTCCGTCTTACATCATGTCTTTCCATCTCTTACAGTTTAGCTTTTATTTAATAAATGTTCTTTTGACCCTCATATTTCCTGTCGAAGGTCACCAATATAATATGCAATCATACTGTACAGCTAAACCTTTCATCTGCTACCTCATTCTAGCCTTGAGATTCCTTACTATAATTAATATAAACTTTCAATGTTAATATTTCGAGTCAGAGTCATAAATTTAAAATCTAACATTATTCGGCACATCTATGGTGCAGTATCTTTCGAATAATATACGCTTCATTGCCCTTATTCTAAAATAAATATAAAAAACGTGTATTTAAATATAGTCACTTTGTATGGGAGGTAGGCGCGTTTTGTATTTAATTGGCTCATTTTCGAACTTGTTCTAATTTTTTGTTATAGAAGGTAATATATCGAATTTCATAACGATAGCTCTAAGATACCTATAATAGTGTCGACAGATGGGCATGGCAAAATCGGACTAGGAGGATCTAGAATATATTATATACTTTTCTATACCTTCCACGTCTTCTTATGGGCATTAAAAACGGAGTGACAAAGTTAATATACTCCTTACGGACTACGAATAGGGGTCTAGAAAGACCAAATACACCAAATCGCGAATACCCCACATATGCAAATTTATATCAACACTTTGCTTTACAAATTTTTTAAAGACGGCTTTAATAAATTAACTTGCTTCGTTAAAGTTGTAGTTGTTGTAGTTGTTGTTGTTGTTGTTGTTACAGCTACTAATGATCTCAATTACCCGTAGCACTAACTTTATTCGACGTAAATCATTGCTAAACTCATACCAGTTTTAAGAATTGACATTGCTTCCATCACTTGGCTCGTCACAAGATCTTGGCTTGGGTATGTTTTTTTTTATTTAGTTAAATGTTTATTTTAATATTTAATAGGTTACTCGCTGCTTTACGATAGATTTCCTCAAATAATATTAACTCTAAGCGTTTCAGCGGTGGGAAAATAATCGATATAACTTGTTAGGACAGTTTCTTGCATGGCTGTCATAATCATCATAAACTTGATTCAGTTTTTTTTTTGCAAAATGCTTTCTACGTATTAAGTGGATCATCAATAAGCAGAGCTGTAAAGTCTGCATTCATATTCAGAATTTTAAGTACAACTGAATCACGACATAAGAATGCATTCAATGAATGCAAAATTGATTTATACATAAAATTTTTAATTCACATTCAATTTTAAAAAAATGATTAGTTAATCATTTAAATTATTCATTTTCGTTATTCAGAATAATGAATCAATTTTTTTATTCATTTGAATGCTTTTCACAAAGAATGCCATTCACAAAGAATTACAGAATTTTCAATTATTCTATTTTTATTCATTATTCATTTTTTATTCGTTTTTCATTTTTTATTCATTATTCATTTCTTATTCATTATTAATTTTTTATTCATTATTCATTTTTTATTCATTATTCATTTGATATTCATTATTCATTTTTTATTCATTATTCATTTTTTATTCATTATTCATTTGTTATTCATTATTCATTTTTTATTCATTATTCATTTTTTATTCATTATTCATTTTTTATTCATTATTCTTTTTTTATTCATTATTCATTTTTTATTCATTACTCATTTTTTATTCATTATTCTTTTTTTATTCATTATTCATTTTTTATTCATTATTCATTTTTTATTCATTATTCATTTGTTTTTCATTATTTATTTGTTATTCATTTTTCATTTTTTATTCATTATTCATTTGTTATTCATTATTAATTTTTTATTCCTTATTAATTTGTTATTAATTTTTTTGTCATTGCTTAGGACTCGGGCTGTGTTTTTCTTTTATTAATTTGACGATATAGATAACAACAGCAAAATTTTTTTTATAAATATCTTAAGAAATAATAAAAAACATAACAGACAAACCTAAATCGTCGCGTCTACAATCTGTTAAAAAAACGCAAAAAAAAAATTTTAGGAAATTGGAGAGAGAATTTGGTGGCATTAAAAGCATGTTTCATTTGGGCCTTACTAGTTTCTAAACGTACGCTTGATCTCTGTTGTCTTAACTTATGAAGAACCAATTCCTCACAACCCGCTGGAATAAGTTTATCGGTTATGACATCAAATTTAAGAGTATGTAGTTGGTTACTTCGGTTATCCATTTACCACTGGGTCGAAGAAGCAAGCTCGGCATTAATTCGCTGGAAATAGTCATGACTGCGTGCTTAGCTCACTCTGAATTTTATTAACACTCAACCTACCGATATTTCTTCTATACCTTTTCCTGAACCTCATCATCAAATTGCTGGTAATTAACATATCCATCATTTTTATTATTAAACGCAGATAACGGTTTATTTATTACTAAATGTATTTAATGTATTTATAATGGTATAGAATGAAAAACCATGTATATGTAGATTCGAAAAACAATAATAGCAGGTCAGATTTACCGACTGCGGTCAGTTTAGTGTTAACCTGTTAAAGTTGGTGTTTGCAAGCGTACCATTCTAAGTACATGAAGTTATTTCATATTAAAGGGGGTAGTTCGGTTACTTGGATTCCTTTTTTCAAAATGTTTATTTCATGTTTCATTCAGACGAGAAACTCAATTTTTTTACATATCGATGGCTTAATATAGAAAAGGCGTTTTTATATAAAATAGGCAACAAATTTACAATCGTAGCTTTCGCAAAAAAAAAAAACGAGTTAGTCATTTTCTATATTCAGCCATCGATATAAAAGTACAAAAATTATTTTGAAGTTCTCACCAGTTTTTGGTAACTTAAATTGTACATACTTTTATTAACAGATATCTTTCTGTTCCTGAAGTTAGAGAACGACGCGTTTCATATCAAGTTTTATGTTGGATTTCTTAAACCAATTTTTAAATGAAAATACTTTAATTGTGAGCTATTAAGATCAAATAAGTTTGAAGAAGGCAACAACAACTCTGTATATATGTGTATTAACTTTTTAAATTTTTTTTTCTGTTCTTATCAATATCGTCAAATTGATAAGCAATGACAAAAAAATGAATAACAAATGCATAAAGAATAAAAAATGAATAATGAATAACAAAGGAATAATGAATAAAAAATGAATAATGAATAACAAATGAATGATGAATAAGAAATGAATAATGAATAAAAAATTAATAATGCATAACAAATGAATAATGAATAACAAATGAATGATGAACAAAAAAATGAATAATGAATAAAAAATGAATAATGAATAAAAAATGAGTAATGAATAAAAAAAGAATAATGAATAAAAAATGAATAATGAATAAAAAATGAATAATGAATAAAAAAAGAATAATGAATAAAAAATGAATTATGAATAAAAAATGAATAATGAATAAAAAATGAATAATAAATAAAAAATGAATAATGAATAACAAATGAATAATGAATAAAAAAATGAATAATGAATAAAAAATGAATAAATAATAAAAACTGAATAACGAATAAAAAAATGAATAATGATTAAAAATAGAATAATTGAAAATTCTGTAATTCTTTGTGAATGGCATTCTTTGTGAATAGCATTCAAATGAATAAAAAATTTGATTCATTATTCTGAATAACGAAAATGAATAATTGAAATAAATAATTAATCATTTTTTTTAAATTGAGTGTGAATTAAAAATTTTATTTATAAATCAATTTTGCATTCATTGAATGCATTCTTTGTTCGTTATTCATTGATTCATTTTTTTGTGATTTAAATTAAATTGAATGCATTCTTTTACAGCTCTGTCAATAAGTAATGTGCTCAGAATAATATTTTTTGATTAAGACATAAATCAAAGCACGTATTTGCGTATTTGTACGTAGGTACATTTTTTATTTTTATTGATATCGATTTTTGATTGCTATTTTTTCGAAATTGACTTTTTGATGCAAATTTGTTTTACACTCCATAAGGCATCACCTGGTAAACTATTGTAGCAGAAATCCTTATAGTAAATTAGTTAATTATCTAAGCACATGTAAAATTTGGTTTTGATATTGCAAGTTAAAGCACAGAAAAAGTAGAAAAAACGCTTTACTGTAGAATTTGATTTTTGGCACATACGATAATAACGCGCAAAAGAGTCGATATCAAACTGTATGATAAAAAATTTTCGATATTAAACTTACAGCATCATTTACAATTGTAATTCAAAAGAGATTGGAGTTAAGAAATAATATTTAATATTCAGAAAATATCAATTAAAATTCTGGAAAGATAAACTGAAAATCAGCATATATAAGAGCAATTCCATTTTGAACGGAATGATCATTAGGGCATATCGAAAAATTTAGATCGTATTCTAAGAGGTCCCAAAAGTTGCATAGGGTGATCAAGATCTACCAAATAAAATTTTAGGAAAAAATAAGGATGTCTTCCTCTCCCGCAAGGACAAAGTTGTTTTTTGAGAAAAACAGTAAAAAATCACGATCTCAAAATGCATTGATTTTTGTCAGAAAAACTACGTATGACATAAAGTGAAAATAAATAAAAAATATTACTTATAATATCCCGCCAAACACTATGCCTTTAGATTCGAATATCCTTCACATAGGACCTTTTGGGTAAAAACCATGAGTAGCATCATGTTTGCCAAAATATTGTTAGTTAAAGTTTATATTTACTTTTGCTTTAACATATATGTAGTTTTTCTTACAAAAATTTAAGCATTTTGAGATCGTGATTTTTTACTGTTTTTCTCAAAAAACAACTTTGTCCTTGCGGGAGAGGAAGATATCCTTATTTTTTTCTAAAATTTTGTTTGGGAGATCCTGATCACACAATGCAACTTTTGAGACCTCTTAGAATATGAAATTCGAAAAAAAAATTGTAATTCGATACGCCCTAATGATCATCTCTGATTTTGGTGAAATTTTGTAAGGAGCATCACTGACGGAAATAAAAAACTTTTTTGGAGGAAAAAAGCTTGGCGTGATTATTGGCGGAGTAACAGGGTGCACAAAATTGAAAAAAATCTGCAAAAACGTCTAAAATTGATTTTTACTAAAATTCATATCTCAAACATTTCTTAACAGATTTTATTTTTAAACTACCGTTGGAAAGGTTTTTAATGTGACTTGAATCCAAAATAGTTTTGATAAATTTTGGTAGTTTCATCCTTTGCCGTTACGTAATTGATTTCGATGTAGAGGTTCGTGGAATACCATTTAAAAATTTTACCGTTCCAACCGAGTTTTGGCTGTCCAAAATTTTTCACATTTTTTATTTTCTGTACTGCTTGATTTTCTAAGGTTGCGGCCAGAGTGGATCCAGATGCAGACGTGCAGGCAGACAGGATCATTCAGCAACCTGCACACCAAATAAGTCGTGCAGAGTGAATGCGGGCGATCCGTACAGGTTGTCGTACGATCAGTACGACAAAACAGACTGGTCCTGGTTTCTCGTAGCTGCTTTTAGTTTTTTTGTCGTTTTTTGTAATTTTTGAAGGAAACTGCGTTTTTAGCGCATTTTCAGGTAGACACAGCAGTACATAATAATATAAATATATTTATTTAATAATTCGTTGTATTCCTAAAAATGCGTTGTTGTTTTAAATGTTTTACTTGTGATTGCCTCTTGGAGATCGGGTGGGTTGGATATAAGCTTTAGGGATCTTATCATCAGTTTAAGGACAGGTTTAAATAAAAACCTTTCGATGCACTTTTTTAAGAGTCTAGAACTTGGTTTCTGTTCAACAATCTAATTGAAGTAACTTTTCATTACTTAATAAAAATTTACTTAATATTGCAAGTTGACAGTGATAACACTTTAATTCATTGTTCAACCGTGTTACAGAATTGTAACTGACCGAATAAAAAAAGATGCCAAGAAACAACTAGCTACATGGCTTAAATCGACTTATGATAAATCCTAGCCATTTGACGTACGATTTTCCCAGTTGTGAAGATAAAAAGACACGATTCCGATTTTTGGGTCGCCGAAATTTAAGTGTTTTTTGGGGCACTACGAAATAGAACCCAATTGAAATTAGCCCCAATGCAATAACACCCAATGAAATAAGTCCCAACGAAAATGAAATCAACCCCAAACGTAATAAATGAAAAAATACCCAAATGGCAAATAAAATAAGTCCCAAAAATTGGGGATAACACCCAACAAAAAAATTTAAATAAGCCCCATATAAAAAAGGTTTCAACTTAAAATGAAATTATCTCAAAATGAATGAAATAACCACCAATGACTAGTCATTTCTCTAATAGGTGACGAGACATAGCCCCAAATGACAAAACCCCAAATTTAAATTTTTTTTGAGCAAAAAGTGTAAATTTTAGAGGTTTTTTGAAAATATATAAATCATTGAAATTGTGAGGAAACGGTAAATTTCTTCTCATTTCTCCAAAGTCATTTAACCCGTCAATTCCCATGCTTCTGTCTGATGGCAGAATATTATTTTTTTTGTGTTAATTGACGTTTAGATATTTAAAACATGAAAAATAAGAAAAAAAATTTACATCCCTTATTTTTTTTTGTTAGGGGGGTGTCACCTACAGGTGACATTGGGCGTAATTTATACTTTTAACTTAATATAGTAATAAGAAGAATACGACTTATTTCTATTACAAGTACATTTCTATTGCAAGTTACATTCAATAACAACAATTTGTAAAAACAAGTATTACAGTACTTACCTTTTTGGCATTTTTATAACAATAAAAAGTTTCAAAACCACTTCGACGCACAAAAATTTCAAAACTGTTTGAGACAAATGAATAATTTGACAGATGATGTATGTATCAGGGTTGCCAAAAAAAATATAAATACTACCGTGTATTTACGTTATAGTATTAGTAAATTTTTTCTCATTTTTTTTGTTTTATAGGATAAATAAATTCTTCAATCTCTGTCACCTATAGGTGACACTGGGAATTGACGAGTTAATTGAATTTTCAGACAAAAAAATTTAAATAGTGGTCTTAAAAACGCAGATTTCTTAAAAAATACAAAACGACACAAAAAAAAACTAAAATCAGTACGAGAAAACAGTGGCAGCATGTTTTCTCGTACAACCTGTACTGAACTGCCTGTTGTCACTCCGCACACTTTGACCAGGTTTATATGAAATTATATGAAGCCAGTTTTGTCGTACTGGTTGATGCCTGTAAGCAAACCTGCCAGTCTGCACGTCTGCATCTGGATCCACTCTAGCCGCACCCTAACAAAGCTTCTGTGTTGTTTTAATTTTGTGTTCTTCTTGTGTAGCACTTGATATCAACTCATGATCAACGCTTATAAATTGTAAACGCTTTTAAAAACAATATGTTCAAAATACATGCAATTTCTTTGATCATAAAAATAATGCAAATGAAAAATTTATCATAATAAGAACATGATCAAAATTTATATATGGTTAAAAGAAACATATTTTGTATTTTATGATTGTATTCAGCTAGATCATGACATGAGCGCAAAAAATTTTCTCCGTGTAGAAATTCTATTTGAAATTAAGAAGCGATAAATTTAAATTCGAAAAGGTTCAATTAAAACTCAGAATGGATTAAGTAAAAATCAAAATTGCATTTCAAATTCAGAATAGATTAATGCAAATTCAATGAATAGATCAATTGAAATTAAGACAAGGTCAATTGAAATTCTAAAACCATCATTAGAAATTTAGAATTCTATTGTAAAAACAGAAATTACATTTTAAATTCAAATTAAGTCAGTATAAATTAAAAAGGATCAATTAAAATTTCATTTGAAATTCATAATAGATCAATTGAAATTCAAAAAAACAAATATTGAAACTCGTAAATGTTCTAAAATAAATTTATCAATTTTGATATTGCATACATTTTGTTTTTAAGGGCTTTCAAATGTGGCCATTAAATTATGAAATAAATTGTTAACAATCCGTGCTCATAAAGGATTGACTTTGCAAACAACTTTATGAAACAATGAATGTTTAGAATTATAAATAAAATGCTTATGAATTCTTTTAAAAATGTTTTGTACTCAAAAATGGTCCAGTTCAAAAATTAAAAAAAAATACTTGAAAAAGCACATTACTTACAAAATGCACACGTATTCTTTGGATAATTCAAAGCATTTTTGGTTAAGTCAATTTTTTTGTAAACTTAATCTTTTTAAAATTAATATATTGACTTTCGTTTTTTTTTGCATTTTGCATACCTATACATGAAGGAATTAAGCAGCCATTTTGAATAGACAAGTGGGACACACAAAATGTCAAAAGTAGAAACGTTAATATTTAAGTACGTCGTAAGTTGTAAGCGTGAAAAGAAAACGATTAAGACAGCTGGGATGATTTCTTAAATAATTCAACACTTTAATTATACATAATTATTATTCAAAATTCGAAAAGAATATACCCCTTAAATATGCTGTAGCGGAAAAATGATATTTTGAAACTTTTTTCATAAAAATCGGGCCAGTACTTTTGGAGTTTACCTGGAACAAAAAAATATTCATTACAATATTATATAATACTAACTAATATACCCGGTGTTAGAGTCATTTATATAAACGTTTTAACATACACTTCTCGATTAAATGTTTTTTAAAACCTGGAATGATGAAAAACATGTTGAATTTTATTTGTAAGCTACCGTTAGAAAGGTAATTGAACGAACATTAATCCAAAAAGTTTTGGAAAATTTTTGTTGTTGGTGGTTCCATCTCTTGCAGTGAGCTAATTGAATTTAAAGAAGGGGTACCTAAAACATATTTTAAAAATTAAAAATAATTTTTATATTTACTTCATTTTAAAGCAAGCACAATTACCTTTTCAACAAAATAAAAATTATGGTGGGACTCAATGCGTCCTTGAGATGTAGACATTTTAATGTCTAAACAAAGATTTGTATTAAAAAATATATTGAACTTTTTAACAAAAAAAATTTTAATGAAATATATTAAAAACAGCGGAGTTATTGGCATTAAAAGTAAAAACTTTGATTTTCATATAATTTTTTTCTCATTATTAGCTATCAATGTTTTATGAAAATTCGTTGTACTAAAAATGATTGTACTTACTAAAATTTCTATTAGCTGCGTTTTTTCATTGAAGATTAGGATCTTGTAATCGCATTTGCAAGCAAAGCAAAAACAACAAAAAATCCAGCTAGTGAGCTGGACATTTAATTTGATCCAATTCTATGTTTTTAAGTGTTGATGATTAAAACTAAGTAGATTACTATAAGGAAGATTTTATGTAATCCAAAATGTTCGTAATTACTCTAGACACACAACTGCATTCATAGAGATAAATAAGGCAAGCGCGTCGGAAGCGAATTTCATCTGGGGGGGCAGTACAAATGGGGGGGCAGTACAAATGGGGGGGCAGTACAAATGGTGGGTTTGCAAAAAAAGTTCACCAAAATTTCTTCAAAGAAACATGAATGTGAATAAACAAATTTTTTATTTTAGTTCTTCCAATTTCAATATTAGAGATCATTCTTTAAAGGATCTTTCATATGGTAACAAGCGCGTCGGAAGCTAATTTCATCTGGGGGGCAGTACAAATGGTGGTGCAAAAAAAAGTTCACCAAAATTTCTTCAAAGAAACATGAATGTGAATAAACAAATTTTTTATTTTAGTTTAAAATAAAAAAAAATATAAAAATATATAAAAAATATTAAAATTTCATTATTTTTAAAAGTTCTTCCAATTTCAATATTAGAGAGCAAGGATCTTTCATATGGTAATATGAAAATATAAGAAATAATGGTTGCTTTTATAAAGCAAGACTAGGTATATCTTTACATGGTTTAAATGCAATAAGGTACAAAAAGTTATATCAATTTAAATTATTCCAAAATGTTTCTTTCTGTCCTTGCGAGAAACAAACTCTTTCACCACCTCCATCGAATTCAATTCTTCGGTTTTATCTTTGTGAATGTGTATAAGTGCCGCATGAGTGAGTCGTTTCTGTGTCATAGTTGCTCGAAGATACGTTTTAAGTTATCTTAGTGCACTAAAAGAACGCTTAGATGAAGCTGCTGATGCAGGCACAGTCAAAAGCACAGCAATAAGTTTTTCAACTTAATTTAGTAGTTTTTTTACACTATCCGAACTTTTTGCAAATTGGGATAAAATGCCACTACAATTTGAAGGTGTTTGGCCAGGCAATTGCTTCAGCATTTTAAGTTGCGCGTGGAGGTCGCTCCCATCAAAGTCATCTGCATAAAGATCTAGTTTTGTTTTTAGATTTTGTTCAGAAGGCACTTTTCCGTTGAAGGCTTCGATTACAATATTACAGTATTGAGTTACACACTTAAGGGTGCTTTTAAACTGAAGTGGTGGATTTGCAGTAGAAACTCTACATTTTGTTCTACCTTTTTGCAAACACAGAGAAAGAAAATGGTTATCCGCAAGCATGCTTATGAAGAAGAAAGAAAGAAGAGGAAAATATATAATACAAAAATATTATCGTTGTAAAAAAAACTGATATTTTGAATAACTTTTGAAGTTTTCTTTTTAAATTGTTTATCTAGCTAAAAAAGGGGGGCAACTGACCCCTTTTCCCTGAACTGAAATTATATAGAGAATTTTAAAACAAAACTCAGTTTTATTAATAGTCTGGTATGAAAAAATAGATTTTTAGCCATAACTTTTGATTGGAAAGAGATATTGGGGTAATTTTTTCATATAAATTATTTTTGAGACTTGACTTTTTTGTAAAAAATATAAAAACAACATTTTGGAAAAAATAAATTTCGCGAAAAAAATCAGTAAAATAATTTTTGCGCTTAGCTGGAAGAATTTTTGCAAATAAATGCTATGTCATATGAAAGGTAGCCAGATGTGCAATTTTTAATTGATTTCGTTTTTACAACAACAACAATTTTTGAGTCATTTTTTGAGTAAAAAGTCAATATTTTGGACTTTTTTTGACATAATCATAAAACATATATACACTGACTTAACGGTACAGTTCAACCTATTTTTGTGAAGTGATTTTATTGAACTTTTGAACAAAAAAAATTTGAATGAAATATATTAATGGACAGCGGAGATATTTGCATCGAAAGACCAAACTTTGATTTTCAGGTCGTTTTTTTCTCATTCTTAGGCAACGATGTTTTATGAAAAAGTCGTTATACTGAAAATTTCTCCAATTTTGAAGATATGTGCATGTTTTTGATGTCAAAATAACAGAACTTTTTTAAAATTAAATACAAAAAAATCTCCGATACTAAAAAGTTTTATAATAACAAAATTACCGTTAGTTGAAAAATTTCAGAGGGGGCGTGGCAAAAACTAAGTATGTAACATTTTAAGTTGGGATGTACTTTACATGTATACCTAGTTTGAGCAAAATCCGTTGAGCCGTTTAGATTTGTATAAAGGTCAAACTAACAAACAAACAAACAGAAAATGAGTTTTATTACTATAGATAGTCAATTGTAGGAAAAAATAGATTTTTAGCCATAACTTTTGATTGGAAAGAGATATTGGGGTAATTTTTTCACATAAATTATTTTTGAGACTTGATTTTTTTGCAAAAAAATATAAAAACAACATTTTGGAAAAAATAAATTTCGCGAAAAAAAAAATCCTTGTTGTTTTGATGACAAAATCAGTAAAATAATTTTTGCGCTTAGCTGGAAGAATTTTTGCAAATAAATGCTATGTCATATGAAAGGTAGCCAGATGTGCAATTTTTAATTGATTTCATTTTTACAACAACAACAATTTTTGAGTCATTTTTTGAGTAAAAAGTCAATATTTTGGACTTTTTTTGACATAATCATAAAACATATATACACTGACTTAACGGTACAGTTCAACCTATTTTTGTAAAGTCATTTTTATGAACTTTTGAACAAAAAAATTTTGAATGAAATACATTTATGGACAGCGGAGATATCTGCATCGAAAGACCAAACTTTGATTTTCATGTCATTTTATTCTCATTCTTTGGTAACGATGTTTAATGAAAAGGCGTTGTACTGAAAATTTCTAAATTTTTTAATATATGTGAGATTTTTAAATGCCAAAATAACAAAAGAATTTTAAAATTAAATACACAAAAATCTCCGATACTAAAAAGTTTTATAATAACAAAATTACTGTTAGTTGAAAAATTTCAGAGGGGGCGTGGCAAAAACTAAGTATGTAACATTTTAAGTTGGGATGCACTTAATATGTATACCTAGTTTGAGCAAAATCCGTTGAGCCGTTTAGATTTGTGTAAAGGCCAAACGAACAAACAAACAAACGAACAGAAAATGAGTTTTATTACCATAGATTATAGATGTATTCTTGTTAAGAAACTAATAATGAAATGATGTTACAACATATTTTTATAGTTTTTTTTTATATAATTATTATTAAAATTTCGAAAAGAAAATACCCCTTAAATATGTTGTAGCAAAAATATGATATTTTAAAACTTTTTTCATAAAAATCGGCCAAGTACTTTTGGAGTTTACCTGGAACATAAAATTTTCACTACAATTTCATTTATTAGTATAGATGTGTTCTTGTGAGGAAACTTATAATGAAATGTTGTTATAACATTTTTTTATAGTTTTTTTTTAAAATTAAAGAAAAAATTAAATTCAAATTTTTTAAATTCCCATTTCTTTTTGACCCAATCTCAAAAATTTTTTACTATTAAAATCCACCCTAATAATAAATTAAAACAAAACAATATAATAATATTTACCTTCATTTGTTTTTCTAATTTGAGACGACATACAATAACAACAACAATAATTTTTTAATTAAATATTATATATTATATATTTAATAAAAAAAAAACAGGGACCGAAAATAACGATTATTTTTTAAATTGTAGATCATGTATAAAAAGTTGTATACTTCTTTTAAATATAGCAATGTGATGCTAGGGAGCTAGAGATTAAATTTTTTACATACTTTTTTTCATGATTTTTAAGATAAAAATCACCTCAAACCAATTATTTTTTTATCGATGTTTTTTCGATCAGAAATAAGAGTTATTTCTTGGTCGTTATTTTTTCAATCAAAAATAAAAGTTACTTCGTGGTCGTTATTTTTTTCAATCAGAAATAAAAGTAATTTTGTGGTCGTTATTTTTTCGATCAGAAATAAAAGTAATTTTTTGACAAGACAAAGCAATTGAATCTGATTGTCTTATTAGAAAACAAACAAACTACAGACAAGGAAATAGTCAAACTGTTGTCAAAACAAATCGAGTACCGTAACTATTTTTTGTGTAAGGGAAAAAGTGAGAAAACCCCCACGATATATGATTTTTTCTTTTAAAACTTATTAAATCTGGAATACCGTTGCATATTTTAATTATTTTGTTGAAAAATCTTTTTTAGTTTTTTGTATACGTTTACATATCAGTATACGTTGTTACAGATATTTTTCCTTAAAAAAAGTACAACTTTTTATAAGTTTTTTATGTTATTGAACTAGAAAAGAATTTAAACTGTAATTCAGGACCGAAAAAACGGAAATCTAAAAAAATCAAATTAAATTTTGTATTATACGAGTATTTTTATACTTATAAAATTCAAAATTTCGTTCAAATTTTTCAACTTTTGTCACCATTTTCCAACTTTAAGTGTCATTCATAATTTCTTTTGCCACTTTTTTAATATTCAAATTAAGATTAACTCTCAGCACTCTCACCTTATAAAATTTAAACATATTTTCTATAATGGAAATTATTTCAGTCAAAAAATAATTTTTTCTTCTGCTCAAAAAAAATCGATAAAAAGGAACTTTTATTTCTAATCGCAAAAAATAACGGTAAAAAAACTTATTTCTGATCGAAAAAAATAGCGACCACGAAATAACTTATTTCTGATTTTAAAAAATAACAACCACGAAGTAACATTTATTTCTGATTGAAAAATATATTGACCAAGAAATATTTTTTATTTTTGATTGAAAAAAAGTACGATTAACAAATAACTGTTATTTCTGATCGAAAAAATAATGACCAAGAAATAACTTTTATTTCTGATTGAAAAAATAACGACCATGAAATAACTGTTATTTCTGATCGAAAAAAATAACGACCACGAAGCAACATTTATTTCTGATTGAAAAATATATTGACGAAGAAATATTTTTTATTTTTGATTGAAAAAAATTACGATTAACAAATAACTGTTATTTCTGAAAGAAAAAATAATCACCAAGAAATAACTTTTATTTCCGATTGAAAAAAAAACGACCACGAAATAACTTTTTTTCTGATTGAAAAAATAACGATCACGAAATAACTTTTATTTCTGATTGAAAAAAATAACGACCTCGAAATAGCTTTTATTTCTGATTGAAAATAATAACGATTAACAAATAACTTTTATTGCTGATCGAAAAAAATAATGACAAAGAAATAACTGCTATGAAATGGTTGCTTGATAGCGATAGTCGTTGGCGGCCCCTGAAAAAAAGCGTTTGTCGATATCTATTATAATTTTTGTGTAATATAATGTTTAGCGAGGTATTAAATTTTGGCTTGAAAAATTACAGGTTGCCCTTTAAAATAAAGGTTTAATATAATGAGAGCTGCCCATCCAAAGGCATGGCTGGATCGCGTGACCCTTCATACAAAATTATTTCTCTATCATTAACTTTGTCTTTATGCTTGTGTAAAAAAAGAAAAAAAAAGTAGGAACTTAAAATAACAAGAAATTGGATATTGATTGTTTTTTTTGGTATTTGTTTTAAAAAAACTTAGGCACTTTCAAGAAATTTCGGGATCTCCTCTCATCATCAGCATGTTTTATAATGATACGAAAGGTGATGAAACCGTTTTTACCAAACTAATGACTTCCATCAGTTAGGCTAAAATAAAAATTGCCTTTCTTTGATATCTTAATAATTCTTCCATAATTTTCCTAAGTGTCCCAAATATCAGGACCTATTTTAAAAACAAAATTTGTACAGGAAACAAATTCAAAAACATTGGAATTAAAAAATTTCAGCATCAAAACACTCGAATATAAGCCAAACTGGAAAATGTATGTTGAAATATTTTACAACTATTGCACATACACTAAGGGAAATATGTGTTAAAATAAAATGAAATTGTATTCATATTAAACTAATCTGTTTTTGACATAGAAACAACTTGAAACAATTTTATTTTAGTTAAACACAAATGTTTTTCAAGTTAAATTTAAAACAAAAGTTTTTGATTTTAAAACAATATTTTTATATATACTTTCATAGTTAATATTTCAAGTTTAAAAATATTTATTAAAAAAAAATTAAAACAAAAATTTTTATATGTATTTAAAACAAATATTTTAATAAATAATTTTAAAACAAATATTTTAAAAAATTATTCTAAAATATTGACCTTAAATTAAAAACAGCTAAATAAAACCGGCATTTTTTACGATGGCATTTTTTTTATTTTTTTCGAGTTTTCGAAGTCAGATTCGTGATCAGTGACCTCTGGGACCTCCAGAATACAAAATTTTAACTCCATTTGATGAAGTTTTCGTTTTATAAATATTAAAATATTTTAAATATTAAAAAAATTAATTAGTTTTTTTCATCTTAAGCATAGTACTCTGTTCAGTTTCATGTAAAATTCCACTACAAATTCCATACAAAAAGTGACAGCTGCGAAACAAGCGTGTAAGTTTTCACAACATGTTCGCCAGAACAGTACTCTGTTCCGCTGCGTGAAATTATCGCAACATGTTTCTGAGCAACATTTTTTCACGACAATTTAATTGTACTGTCTATTTATTTTGAAGTGAAAAGAGAGAAATCATATGAAAGACTAATTCTCAGAGTCTTACTGAGAAACGTTGCCATAGGAATTCCTCGCAACAAACTTTAAGTCAGAAATTTCACGGAACAAATAAATAGACATTGCCAGCGAAATTTCACGCAAACGAACAGAGTACTAGGCTTAATGTTCAATATTTGTAAAATCAAAAATACTTTATAGTAATCATATATAAAACTAAAAATTAAACACGCTTGTTTTAAAATTTGTTTCGTAGAAACGCGAAGGTGTTAACTTTCTACTTTAACATTTTTTGTTTAATTTTAAAGTATGTTTTTCTTTTCAGTGTACTTACAATAAGCTAACACAAATGATTTTAATCAAAAGATTTTCACACAATTTCCAATCTTTTCAAAGAGAATCCAATGTTTGTTAATAGATTTGCAAATAAATTTCAATAATTCTGCTTAATAAACTTTAAGATATCATTAGCCACATGGTTGTTGGTATTGTGTTCTTCTAAGGTGGTAAAAACCGTTAACAAAACAAATTTTTATGCATAAACAACTTTGCCCTTAAGTCAATAAATCTACATACAAACCGATATTCAGACATACTATACAACTAGCAATAGGTAGAAGAAGTATCATGAACATATCTTTGGATTTTTCTTATTTTCTGCATTTTTCCATTCCACACCTCGATAAAACTATACAAAGTATCCAATAAAAATGGGCATTTTGGTGTGGAAAACACAAGAATCAAATCAAATTAAATCAAGAACGAAATAGAAAAAAAAGTCAATAAACGACAAATGTTGCTAAAATGTTGCTGGACATGAACAAAAGAAGGTTGCCAGACCGTCGGAAAAAGACCACTCAAAGTCAACCCAACCCTCCTACAAGTTAAGCTTGGCAGTAAAACCTACTAAAAACCATCAATAAACATACAATAATAAGATAAAAAATGGGGCAAAATGCACTCGTAAAAATAATGCCTATACTCAAGACGAAGTGGACGACACAAAGAGCCAGATACTTGCGTGTCTGAGTATCTTATGTACATACATATTTAGAACTAATTAAATGCTAACATATTTTCACGCTGACCTCTGCAAACAATATACATGCATATATATATCTTGATTAATTCTTTCTAATCAGCGTGCAGCTAATCTATATTAGTTTCGTCTTACATTTCTTATTGGACTTTAATTCCTACACAAAGGTAATAAAGAAACAAACACAAAATAGAAAAGAAAGCTAACAGCTTCTTGATGAGACAGCATTTCGAGGGATAAGTTGGACAAAAATAAATAAATCTAATAGTTTTATGGTAAACTTTATGGGCAATAAAATGACAAGTTAAAGAAAATTAATTATTTCAGAGATTATGGATTAGATAGATATATCAACACCTAAATAATAGTAAAAAGAATTGTTTAAGGATAAGAGAAGAGAGAGCAAAGTTTAATTTTCCTTTTGGTTTTTTTGAGTTTACTCCTTTAGAACCAATTTCATATACAGCCCGTTGTATTAAAATTATTCTTCTTTATGTTGTTCAATAATGTTCTTGTTGATAGAAATTGCACTCGACTCAGTTAACATGAGATATTATCGGAGTATATTTTAGTCATTGCATCACTCATTCTGGCATCACTCGTTCAACATCAGCGTTTGATCAAGGCAATGATAACAGGTGCATTGAAAAATTTGACTGTTCCTCAAATATTAAATCTCCATCTATCAAAGCTAATAAAATTCCATACAAATATTGGCTACAGCATTTTTTGATTCAACTGTAAGTTTCGGCGAAAAAAATACATTTTTGAGGATTTTGCGTGTTTAAAAAATAAAAAAAAAATTTTTAAATTTTATTAGGATATAAAAATATTTTGTAAATTTTGATATTTTTTGCTTAAAGTCTATACATTTCCAAAAAAAAAAAATCAGCTTTTGTTGAAGAAAATCTATTGGGGAAAAAGAAAAGTTGTGTTTACTTGAGCGAAAGCACCCAAAATGAGTGATTGTCTATTGATGCATTTAAAAGTTGTTGTTATATAATGTTTTTTATTTTTTACTAGCTGATATACCCGGTGTTACTCGGGAGAAAAAACGTAAAATTTTGATGTTTAGGTTTTATTAGTTCAGAAGATAACGATTTTTAGCCAGAGCGTATGAAAATATGGAATAAAGCGTATGGAAATATGCAAAATGGTTTTTTGTCATTCTAAGGAAACGACGTTATTAGAAAAAGACGTTGTACTAAAAATTTGTGCAATCTTGAAGATATGTGAATTTTTTGGTGTCAAATTACAGAATTTTTTTAAAATAAATTATTTATTTATTTATTTATTTACTTGATTGCTAAACCTTAACAGGTTTTATAGCAAATTTAACATTATAAAATAAGATATTTAATACAATTAAAAAATATAAAGTATGATTTTGATTGAAATCATGCATTATTAACAAACTAAAAAGTTTTAATAAATTGCTTAATGTATATAATTATATTAAAGTATAAAAATAGCAAAAAAAAAAAGTTAAGTCAAAATCGATAATATAAGACAGCAAAGCAGGGTTGCGTTTTCAAGACAAACAAGGTCAAGTTAGCAACAATTTTTGTATACGGCGGAGTCGTGTGACAAACAAGGTCTCATACCCAATAAAACACCACTCCAATAGGTATATATATAATATATATCATTCTGTTTTCCTGAAGCCGGTGAGATCCTGGCTTGACAGGGTGGTTACTCGACAAACTGGTCAACTTCACCAAACCAATTTTCATAAAATAAAGAAAACCAGTTGCGAACGCACCAAGACAAACTAGGTCTTATCGGCCACTCATATTAATATATTACAAATCGATCTAACGTAGTGTTTCAAGAGGTAAAAAGACATCAAGACACCACGGTACCGTCGACAAATGTAGTCACAATCATCATGAAGATATGAGGCAATTGAAGATCCCAGGTTTAGGTCCATTCAGATTATTTAGATGCTTATACACCAAAATTTTCCATTTTACGCTTAGGTCCATTTATCCATTTAGATTGTTATATTAATGTGTTTACAAATCACCAGATGCATCAGATATATGTTTGAAAGAACTTTACATAATCAACGACGGTACTGCAGGTAATCTATAATTTTATGTTTGATTGAGTCCATGGATTCACTTAAGGATATAACATCAGATACAAAATTAAAATCACCGCAAGCGCTTCTAAGAGGTTCATTTTGCAAATAATTAGTTCTACAAAAGTTCATGTGGAGTAACTCAAAAGATCTTCTAGGACGAAGAGGAATATTAAAATATACTTTACTCAATAAATATGGACTGTTGACTTATCCATGTAAAAGTTTTGTAATCCAACAAGCATTTATTATAATTCGCCAATTTTTTAAAGAAGGAAGATTTAAGAGTCGTAACCGATATTCATAAGATGGTAAGTGAAAATCAGTATTACAATAAAGATAGCTTAAGCAAAACAAAAGAAATTGTTTCTGCACTGATTCAATGTCGTCTTTGTAACAACCGTATCGTGGGCACCAAACAACTGAAGCGTATTCTAAGATAGGCCGCACTTCGGAAGTGAATAAGGTTTTCGTTATGATTGGATCATACAACTCTTTTGCCCAACGTTTAGTAAATCCTAAAGTACTATTTGCTCTACTTATTATTCTTACTATGCTCTACTTATATTAAAGCGTAGTTTAGGATCCATTGTAACTCCAAGATCATTGAAAATATCTAAGGACTCCAATGGATAACCACAAATTTTGAAGGTACATTTAATTGGTGGTTTGCGCGAGAAAGACATATGCTTGCATTTCTTCATGTTGAGGTTCATACGGTTCGTTTTGCACCAGTTATGAAGATGATCAATGTCGGCTTGCAAAAATACAGCGTCATTATCATTTTTAAAAGAAAGGAAGAGTTTGACGTCGTCAGCAAACATTAAGATGGTAGAATGCATTATTACAGATGGCAAATCGTTTATAAAAAGTAGATACAGAAGGGGCCCAAGATGACTTCCTTGAGGTACTCCTGAAGAAACAGGAAACTCATGTGATTTCTTGAGCTTTAAAATAACAGACTGTGTTCTATTGCTTAAGTAAGATTCAATCCACTTTACCAACGGTATAGGAAATCCAACAAGATGTAATTTTAAGATCAATAGTTTGTGATTTACAACGTCAAAAGCTTTGCTAAAATCTGTGTAAATAACATCAGTCTGCATGCCTTTTCCAAAGTTTTCTATAGTTTTTGATGTAAGTTGACATTAAAGATTTAACGCTATGCGAATAACAATTGCCTCTAAAAGTTTAGGCAAAGCGCTTAATTTTGCGATGCCACGGTAATTATCAATTAAAGACCTATTTCCGGATTTATGCAGCGGAATGATAACTGAATGCTTCCAGGCTGCAGGAAAATAGCAGGATTTTAATGATGTAGTAAATAGTAAAGAGATTGGAGTTACTAATTCTTCACAGCAGTATTTTAATATACATGAAGGTATATTATCAGGACCACTTTTATATGATGTTTTAATATTTTTTAAAAATGATAAGACTGTGTTTGTGTCAATTATTGGGAAATAAATATCCCCAGATTGAATATTGAAAGGTTAACTTAAATATTCATAGGACGATGATGAATAAGTCGTCTTGAAAAAGTCAGCAAAAAAAATGCAAATACTATTATCATTATCAGACTCAACAGAATTATACTTCATAAAAGAAGGATAGGAATCAATCTTACGTTTTGTGTTAACAAAGTTCCAGAACGATTTAGCATCAGATTTGATGTTTAATTTTACTTTTGTTAGGTAGATATTAAAGGATTGTTTGCATAACTGTTGGTAACTGTATTTAATCGAGGTATAGCATCCAAAATCGCATATGTTATGTGTTTTTCGATATTTTTTATAGTATTTAGATTTCAAGTTCCTTATTTTTCTTAATTCATTTGTGTACCATACCGGACCCGATGTCAAAGAGGCTTTCCTTTGCGGAACAGCTTTAAGAAAACAATCATTGAGCGTTCTATTAAACGCATATACCACATCATCAAGACTCTGAGAAGATAAACTTTTTGTATTAATATTTAGAATAGAATTCCAGTTTATATTAGACAAGTTATTCTTCAAAATCACGTAGTTTGTTTTTTTAAAGTTAAACTCAACAGGTGGTTGATAATCATAGTACTGCACAGATGGTTTTGGAAAATTTAAAATAATTTCTAATGTTGGATGATGAGAATCTTCGGGTGTAACCAGAGGATCTGATTTAGACACAAAGCGATATTGCTGTCATCAAAAAACACCAGATCAAGCAAACGATTATTTTTGTTAAAGATGCAGTTAAGTTGGAACAGGCTTTGGATTGAGAGCTCGTTTAAAAAGTAATTATCGGATGAACTTTCAGACGAAGGTAAAAATATTCCAGGAATTTCAGAACAGCAGTTCCAAGAAACGTTTGGCAGGTTAAAATCTCCAGTTATTAAAATATGATCATTATATTGCAGTTTTGAGCAAACTTTACTAATAGAAGCCAAATGTTTGCTATAAACTTCTAAGGTAGAAAGGGGAGGAATATATGAGCATGTAATCATGTAAATCATCTCGAAGCAAGAAGCTGTGTGTTCCTGCATAGAATAATTATCACACAGAGCCCTAGCTACTTGTTCGAAAAACTATCTTTTTGTAGATCTAGCAGAGGCATGAACATTTTAATTCCCAGATATAATTTCATCAACTCCAGTAGATTGTTTTTTGTAAGCGCAATCAGATCGTGGAATTCTTTACCCACACATATTAAAAATATAACTAATAGAAATACCTTTAAGCATTTAGTTTTCGAACATTTTTCTTAAAAACCTAATATTTCTTTCTATGTTTCTCTCCTTTAACTTCTATTCTTTTGCTTTATTCTCTTGATTAACTTTGAAGTGCTATACATTATGTTATACAGTTTTAATTGTCATCAATTCTTAAATACTATATTGTCTTTTTAACATGTACAACATAAGTTTTGATGTTAGTTTAAGTTAGTTTTAGTTAGTTTTTAATATAAGTATAATGTTGTTATTTCCATCATCTATGTGGCATTCAAAAGATTTAATCTTATTTGTCAACAATATATATAACTCAAATAAAAAGGCTCAAGGAACCAAACTTAACATGAACACAACAGAATTCAATGTCCAAGGATTCTGGAATTAATAACTCTTCAGAGAAATGTGTCGCTTTGACTGCAATCAACACACCCCCGCCTTTAGAGCAAATACCAGGAATGTAGTTTCTATCTTTGCGGAATGCTAAATTTGTTGCACAGAATTTCAGTATTTAGAATGTTAGGTTTCAGCCAAGTCTCACTAAAAGCAATTATATTAAAGTGAAGATTGTGACTCAAAATTAATATATTATTTAGTTTTGTGTTAATGCCACGAACGTTTTGGTAAAGGATAAGGAACTGAAAGCAACAATCTAGTTTTTTTGATTCTTGTTAAAAACCGGAAAAGTAGCCAAGGAAGTTGTAGGCCGAGGTCTAGAAATAAATTCATGCACCATCGTATTGTCAGGCCAAAACTTTTGATCCAAAACCTTGTGAAAAAGATCACCAGGCAAAGATATTTTAAAAGAGGACGTAATACGCTCGTATGAAAAATTGAATTTGTAAACAGAGATATTTTTATTTACAACATTCAGCTTAGAGTTTATATAGAATAACACGTCTTCACTGGATGTATCAGCTGCAAAACGAGAAACAAATATAGATTTTGCAGGCTCAATAATCACAAGTTCTTTATGAACAGGGGCTTTGATACTGCTGTTCGATATTTGTTTCGGTATCGCTCCTGTAGAAACCGAAGTAATTTGAGAAGGTGCAGGGACCACATTTGAGGCAATACAAGTTTCAGCGTAAGTTTTTTGTGTGCCAGAAATGCGAGGAGAATCAGCATTTTCCTCTATGATTGGTATTGCTTCAACAGAAGGAGAAATCTGATCAGCTGAAGCAGCGACCTTTAGTTGGTGCGATATTATCAGTCATTTGATCAGTATTGACAGCTCCAATTGATTGATCTTCAAGCTGTATGTTCACATTAGGGAAAACAGTTACAGTAGAAGGTAGAACAGTATTATTATTGGGCGATGGCATGGGTATATCAGTAGTTTTAGCTGAACTACGAAGATTTGATTAAACGAAGCGCTAAAAAAGGTATGCTAGTTGGTTGATTTCCCTTACTTGCAAAAGGGTAGAAGAGGCGTGGTCAAAACTAATTATGCCAAAGCATAATCAAACATAATCTAAGATTCAAGTAAAATGTGAGCCAAATTTGAGTACATATAAAAAATATAGTGCATTGCTGTCAATGTCATTTCACTGTTGTCATTTAATTTTATAGCAAATTCTATTAGGAAATTATTTTAGTACATTTCAACTTGAATAAATGTACTTTCGATAGCTCAGTCGGCTCAGCCATCAGTTTTGAAGCCATGAGGTAGTGGGATCGATTCCCACAATGAGCGGAACAAATGATTTTTTTAAATTTTTTTTTATTTTTAACTTTTCTTTATTTTAGAGAAAATGCAACAAAACCAACTTTACCAAAAAGTAATGAATATAAAAATCTCTTTCAGTTGCAAAAGTTACGGTTTTAAAATTAAAAATGAAGAAATTTGTATTCGTTTAGAAGAATTGATTTTGATTATTAAATGCCAGAACAAGTTAGTTTTTGCAGTTAAGTATATTGAATTGAATTTATCTTGTGTGGGCGATGCCGAAAACGTGTCTAAATTAGAGCTTGTGTACCAAAATGTCAGGCGTCTTAACTCCAAACTTTTCGATATTTTCATAAGCAGTTTTGATTTTGAATATAACATTATAATTTTTACGCCATGATGCTTACGAATGATGCTGGCGCCATGAATATTCGGCTTGGCCCTCGATGTTGATGCATGGCCGGGTGGTCCCCACGATTTTTTTCGCTTAGGATTATCGTAATGGATCCACTTTTCATCGCCAGTGACAATACGATGCAAAAAACTCTTCCTTTTATGCCGTTGAAGCAGTTGTTCGCAAATGCAAAATCGCCGTTCAACGTCTCTCGGCTTCAACTGGTACGGCACCCAATTTCCTTGCTTTTGAATCATTCCCATGGCCTTCAAGCGTTTGCCGACCGTTGATAAGTCGACTCCCAATGATTCTGACAATTCTTGAAGGGTTTCACACGGGTCTTCATCGAGCAAAGCCTCCAATTCCTCATCTTCAAACTTTTTCGGCTGGCCCGGACGCTCTTTGTCTTCCGTATCAAAATCACCACTTTTAAACCGACGGAACCAGTACTCACAAGTAGAAATCGATGGAGCATAGTCCCCGTAAGCCTCAGTAAGCGTGCGTTGTGCTTCAACCGCTTTTTTCTTCAAATGGAAGCACAAAAGTAAACCTTCCCGCAAATTGCGTTTTGTTGGAACGAAAGTCGACATGTTCACAGAGAAAAAAATATATGTTGTTTACACTTCAGTGGAATGACACATACTGAAAAATGAAGCTTAGACAATGTGCTTTGAAATGAATATAGTCACAGGTGTGCCGATGCGATCTATTGATAGTTACGCCATCTCTTAGAAAACCTTTAAAACTAATTCCAACCCCCATAACAGTTTTACTCCCCTCTGCAATGGTGTTTCTTATTGTCCGCCCAAAAAAAGGTGTTTCTCCAATCCTTTAAATTCACCCTGGCTAAAAAATGATCTAAAGGCACTTAAAAATTTAAAAAATTGTTTATTTAAAAAATATAAAATATCTGGTTCTAGTTTAGACTTTGCTTCCTATTCTTCTTGTCGTTATAGATATCAAATATTAAATAAACAATGCTATTCTGCTTATATAATTAACATAAAATCTCAATTTAAAGATGATCCAAAACTTTTCTATAGCTCCAGCTTTCCCTTGAATTATGAGATTTCTAACATGTTTGCAAACTTCTTTTATACTAGCAGGGCGTATCCTTTTCTCCCTCCAGTTAACTCTTTTGAAACTCCTGTAATAGACTCATATATTGTTATGTTATCTTCCACAAGTAAAATCTTCTTTTACGACCGGCCCTGATAAAATTCCAAGCTGTATTTTAAAGCAATGTGCTACAAACTTGTGTACTCCTCAAGCAAACATTTTTAATATTTCCTTGCCTAGTGGTTACTTTCCTATTATATGGAAGGATTCTTAACTATCGAGGAATTGCAAAATTAAGTGCAATCCCTAAGTTATTTGAGAAAATCATAACTGATCAATTAACCCACTCGGTGTCTTCCACCATTTCTGTCTTTCAACATGGTTTTCTGAAGGGTAAATCCACTACAACAAACCTCTTAGAGTTTACTACGCGTGTTATAAATGGTTTTACTTTGGGACTGCAGACTGATGTTATTTATACGGACTTTAGCAAAGCTTTCGACAGTGTTAATCATAATCTTCTTTTGAAAAAACTCCACCTTATTGGGTTTCCTGTCACATTATTAAATTGGATAAATTCGTATTTATCTAGACGTACTCAAAAGGTTTTATATAAGAATTCTCTTTCAAAAAGTATTTCGGTCACTTCTGGCGTTCCTTAGGGCAGTCATCTTGGACCGGTTTTATTTTTACTATTCATTAATGATCTTCCTTCGGTAATAAAACACTGTAACGTCTTAATGTACGCTGACGACGTGAAACTTTTTCTTTGTTACAAATCACCCGAAGAACGACATCTTTTACAATCTGATCTAAATAGACTTGTGGACTGGTGTAGCTTAAATATATTAAATCTCAACTTAAAAAAATGTAAGCAAATGACATGCTCGCGAAGATCTGCTAGTAACATAAATTACACTATAAATAACACTAACTTAGAAATAGTTTTCAGTTTTCTCGATCTTGGTGTTATTATGGATTCAAAACTTCGCTTCAATCTCCACATTAATATGGTGATAAATAAGGCAAAAGGAGTCCTTGGTTTCATTAAAAGATGGGCTAAAGAATTCAGTGATCCCTTTACTACTAAATTATTATATACCTCTCTCGTAAGGCCAATTCTTGAATATGCATCAGTTATATGGAACCCACAATATAATGTCTACATCGACGCCATAGAATCCGTTCAAAAACAGTTTTTACTTTATGCTTTACGTCATAGTCGTTGGAACCCCAATACTATGCTTTCATCGTATGAAATACGCCTTAAAATTATTTTACTACCTTCCCTAAGACGCAGAAGAATGATGCTTAATGTCATGTTTCTGTATAAATTATTTCGTGGCGAGATTAATTCGGAATATCTCATCTCAGCTCTAAATTTTAACATCCCAAGGAGAGGAACTAGACATTTTCTGTTTTTCAAGTTGAGTCAGTGCAGTTCTAATTACGCTCTTCATGAAACTTTACGATGTATGTGCAGTGATTTCAATGCCAACTTCAACATAATTCATTTTTCTGATTCGGTAGACGTCTTAAAACGCAAAATTATATTACATTTAAATAATTAAATCAATTTAACTTCATCCTATTTATTATACCTAACGCAGTTTTATAAAAATGTTATATCGGTAATTGAGTTTCTCCTTTTTGTCTCGATATTATGTTTTTTTAAGTAAACACCATCAAATATGAATCGTTTTTAAAACTTACTTTTTAATTATTCAATATTTTAATTTTTAATCGAATTTGGGATTTACGTGCTCACGTGGTTTCCTGATTTGAAATTAGAATGAACTCACACTATCACCTGGATTGGTGTGCCAGAGTATATCTCTTTTCCACACAAGTTTATGCCTGCGCTGGCCCAAATGCATATCCTACTAATTGGGATTTTGATTTGGCGGATATGAGATTTATCTCATTTCCACGTAGGTCCTTGGGTTGGACAATGGCCGCAAACCAGTTAAAATGAGTTTAGTGTTTTGGATTGTTTTTTAAATCAGGATTGTTTTTCGGGTACCTTAAATTGATAATCACTTTAATTTATTTCGTTGTTGCTTATTTATATGGAATTAAATATACTTAAGTACGCGTGTGTTATATATTAAATTTTTAAATTCCGCTGAAAAGCCAATTAATGTGCTTTAAGGAAAATCCTAATTGCCAATAGGGGGTATGTTTAGTACGTAGGTACATTCTGTCTGTCCCGGCTGATCCGGGCAGGATCTAGAGTGTAAATCGTGCATGCGTATAGGTCGGGTATACGTATCTTTGAAAGATTCATACCTCCGGGCGAATCAAAAAAAAAAAAAATAAGTAACGCTTGTATGGGTGGAGCCACACCCCCTTGTTCCATGACCGTCTCAGTTTTCTAGTAGAAAGATATCACCCAATAGTAATTCCATACTGAATTTCGTTGTTATACGACATTTAAATCCAAAGCTATTTGATATCAAAAATTTAAAGCCAGACCACCTTTTGCAAGGCCCAGAGCCACACCCCCTTTTCCAAGGCCCATCCCAGTTTTCCAGTAGAAGGATATCACCAAGTGGCAACTCCATACTGAATTTCATTATTATACGGCATTTCGTTCCAAAGTTATTCGATATCATAAATTTGAATTGTATGGGAGGTGCCACACACCTTTGGCCTATACTTGCTCAATTTTGCTCAATTTATAAATGGTGTAACAAACCCAACTTTGTTTTATATATCTGACCTTCTCCGAGAAAAGGAACCTAGTGTGTCAAAAAACGGGTTTGGACTTAAGAGTGGATTCTGGTACCTAAAAGAGTGTAGAATAAGATGAAATGAGTTAGATAGATTTCATCATAACTAACCATACCAAATCGCATCTCCCAACTGAAGGTGTGTTCGCAGTGATAATGCGTTATGAAACTTTAAATGCGTTTTTCTCAAAACTTCATTATCACACACTAGGTCCCTTTTCTCGGAGAAGGTCACATAAATATATTTTTCCTTTTTATCTTCATTATTTACACTGTATATATATCATTTATTTTCGTTTTTATTGTTCTTTTTATGATTTACATTGTCTCTTACATTGACTACATTGTATTTAAAATGATTCCGATTCTTGTTTTGTCATTTGGTATAATTCAAGAATAGCAACAACTGTATTTTTTAATATTTTTTGTTGGGTTATACAGATTTTAACCTCTTAAATCCAAATGTAAAAAAAATTGTAAAAATATAAGCTATAGGCCTCCAAAGTTGTAAAAATGGCCTACAAATCTTGCTGTTTTTTAGTTGACTGCATTATATGTATCAAAAGAAAGGCAATGCGAGTACCATTAAAACGAGGTATCAAACATGAAAATGCATTCAAAGCTTTTTAAGATATACCTATTCTTATATTTAGAATTTGTCTGAAAAACTAGTGGTTTCCCTTTTACGAAAGCACTCCACTAAAAATATTTATATCTTTAAAAGTTATGCATGGATTTTTATGTTTCATACGTTGTGGAATAGGTACTTGAATTGCCTTTCTTGTGATACCCATAAAGTGTAGTTTTGTTATTAAAAAATTAAAAGAATAGCAAGATTTGTAGGCCATATTTTCCAACTTTCGAGGATTATAACTTTTAAACTAATTGCGAGCGACCTGCAATTTTTCAGATTTGGAGTAAGGAGGCCAAAATCCATATAATCTGCAAAAAAAGAAGAGAAACCAACAATAGTAACCCATCATTCCTTCGTCACAAAATCCTTGGTACCGATTCTCAATTGACTTAATCTGCTTTCCCCATGCTCGTCACTCTCATCACCGAGATTCTTCAGAAAAAAATTCAAGTGGGAGTGCAGAAAATGAATTTCAAAGGCATATTTACTCCTGTTTTTGTATAGTTCAAAAACAGGGAAATCATTGACTATGTTCTCATAAGATTCACTTTTATTGTTACCGAGGAAGCTAGAAACAATCAGTCTAAAAGAATCCCACGCTGCTGTCTGAACTGGTGACAATAGTTCTGCGAATTGAAGTTCGCTTAGCATATTTTTTATTTGCGTCTACCGGCAAAATAAATATGTTATTTTTAGGCCTAACATATGCATAACATTATAGCATAATGATATAAAGGGTATTCACTTCAGCACTGAAATTTGCGATATGCTGAAATTTACGAAAACTTCAGTGCACTTGTTGTTGTTTTGGTTTTCCGAAGATTGCTTAAATTTAATCACCTATTGAGTTTGTGAAAAATAGTCGTCGGAAATTTGTGAAGAAAAGATGTGTTCAATAATCATAAGTGAATCTATTTAATGAGTGTGAGTCATTGTAAATGAGATTATTTCGATAATAAGAAGGACATTCTATCAAATCCTGCCTTAAAGCTGATGCAATAATGTCTGCGAGCAAGAACAAAATTATGATTAATTCTATTTTAGTTGAGTGGCATTCGTTTTATATATCTGTGTATTAAAATGTGTTTTACAAATTATGAACAAAATCATTTGTTTTGGTAGCAGGCGCACTAACGAAATGAACCAATGGCGATTTTAAGTTTGACAGATGTGTGTGTAAGAAACGAAACATTTCAAATGGGTCGTTCACTTGAACTCGTCGGAAATTTCCGATTTCTGAAATTTCAGCATTGAAGTGAATACCCCTTAAGATTGTTAATTTATTGTTAATTTTAAGATGTAGACGTAAAGAAAATCAATAAAATGCACTCAAAAACTTACTTTATGACCACGAAATTCTAAATCCAATGCACCAACGTCATTTATTATCGCTGAACTGTCAAATGCTTGTGAATGAAATCTGGCCAGACTACCTATGTAATTAATCGCGTAATTCGTAATGGCTATTTCAAAACCTGGTTCTTTCGTGCAACTCTTCCCCTACATAAACGATAGCAAACTTGTTCCTACATTTATTTTGTTACAACCATAGGCCCCTTTGGAATTGCGCCCGCATACCTTTAATTAAAATACACTCATGACTTCACTTCATTTTGTATGAATGTGTTTACGAGTATATAAGCAACACGTTCCAGTTCACAATTCTCTACAATCGGTCAAATCCTAATCAGCTGTTTTAATGTTTTGAAATATTAACGCGAACATCGAACGTCGAGATTTCGATGTTGCTTCCGTGCTGATAATAAAACATGTTGCTTGTTGTTGTGCAGCAAAATAAAATCATCCATCCAACTGCAACTGAAACATGATCGACCACAACAAGCTGTAAGTTCGCAGTTGTTGTTGTTGGTTTTGTTGTTGCTGCCTTTATTCCAAACATTTGTTTTTGTTTTGATAGCCTTTTGGGTTTGTGATGAAGAGTGCGGCAACAGTCAGTTATCGTCGACACACTAAAATAAAAACGATAACAACAGAATCAACACAAGCAGCAACAACAACGAAAACTGGGTGGAAGGTATTAAAATTCAACAGCAACAACAATAACAACAGCAACAAACTAGCAAGAACCGGCAATGGAGATTAGAAAATAGAAGAAGAAAACACATTTAGTTTTTTATAGAGCAACTAACAGTGGGCTACGATATAGTTAAATGCACTCAAAAGAAACGCTTGTTAGCGTTTTAAAAATTTATTAATTAATTACAGTTTTTGTTCGTTTCTTTTAGTCAATTTATTTATTTAATAAATAATATTTGAAATGAAGTGTGAATATAAAAATTTAAAGTAAGTTTATATATTCTGTCAAGAAAGTACCGGTAATTGAAAAATTATAAAGCCCGCTTAAGATTATTATCCAAATATTCGCCAGAAGGTAAGACGGTAAGTAACGAATAGAATTTTAACATTATGCGGTGTTTGAGAAGGCAAATTAGTGGAAAAAAGTAAGATTTGTAAAAAGAAAAGCAACGGATTTTGCACCACGTCGATGTAAGTTATTTCATCACATCATATCTTAACATCATATTTGCGCAAGGTTTATATTCAAGCGTTAGCGATTTAGGGCAAATTTTTCAGTGCGAGTTTAAACTCTAGTCAAATTAAACCGAGCTTAACTCACCAAAATTGGACGTTTAAACTCTGTTTAGGTAAAACAGAAACACATTATATGATATTTTAAGTCAATTTTACTTCAACGAATACTTAAATATCTAGTTCAACCGAGTTTAAACGTCCAATTTTGGAGAGTTAAGTAAGGTTTAATTTGACTAAGTTTAAGCTCGCACGGAAAAATTGGCCCTAAGTGTTAAAATACCTATAATTCTAATTATACATTTTTAAGTGTAAAATAACTTTTTTATAAAAATAAATAAATATTTATTTTAAACATATCTTAACTATATTTTATATGACACCCGAAAATGTAGTATTTTTTTTTCAAAAACAAATATGTTAACACAAATTGCTGTAGAAAGAGCACGCTAATTAGAATGGACCAAGTTTTTTTTTTTTGTTTGAAAGGTAATGAAATTCTCTACAGACCAAACTATTAGCTTTTAACTTTTTGCTGTGAAAACTTGTATCCAATATAGTTCAAAGTCCAACTTTTAGAAAAATTTTGTGTTTTGATAATTTTTATTTCACCTTAATAACTTATTGTAAAAAATTCATTTTAGCACCAAATATAATTGCAAAATGCAAAAAAATAAAATAACATAATTGCAAACCATTTATAAAAAGTTATATTTTTACAGTTTTAAAATGGCTCATAATTTCTTTGTTTGGAGAATTTTTCAACTTTTTTATGATAATATTTTTTATATATTATCTTTTCAGTCCAAATATTCAGATTTTTTTGAGGGGAGCGAAAATTGGAGAACGTTTCAGAATTTATATAGAACGATAAACACGTCTAGTGTACAGTGATGTGAAAAAATAGGGACACCTGTATTTATGCATCAGATATAGCATTCATTTCCTCGGGTGGTGATTTTCCTTGATTAGGCGGCAAGTATAAAATTTTATGGATTAAGATCACCCCCTTCACCTCTTCGGAGAAAGAAAGTGAAAACTAGAAAATATGTGTAAAGCATAGTAAAACTTTATCATAAAAAAATTACATTATAAAAATTATTAAAAAACTTTTTTTAATATTCGAGATATTTACTATCAAAGTTCAATTCAAATTTTTTTTAGAATTTAGTTGCTCATAACTTTCTTAGTTGTGACTTTATGAAAAATACTCTAAAAAAAGTCTAAATTCTAATGCTGTAAAAAAGAGATGCATTAAGTATTGAGTAAAATGTAATGACACATATTTTTAAGTTTTTCCTCTCTTGCTCCCAAAAAAGCGAGGTAGTGACCCTCATACCTGTATTTTTTTTACCCAACTTATCATGAGGAATCACCAACCGAGGGGCTCAATGCTATATCTGGGTAATCTTGTACTATATAACTCATGGCGCTTTAAATTTAAAAATACAGGATTCTCTATTTCTTTGCACATCACTGTATGTAAGGTAGGCGTGCGTTTCATATAATATTGATAAAATTAAAAATACTTTTTTGCTTTACAGAAGGTCGGTTTGGCCTCATCTAAGTGCGACAGTAATTTCTGTTGTTCTCTTGTTGGCGCCAGTTAGAAACACCTAGTTGAGTCAGGTTGTCATCTATTTGGTCTTTTAAACGGTCGTCCTTTTCTAGGTACCACCGCTGGGAACCGAATTGAATATGTGCCTGATTTAAGGCATTAGATTAGTTTTTGTGGAGTTTCAAGAGATTAATGCATTTTCATAAAGTCACTTTGAGTGGCAGGTAGTCGTGGTATATGTTCGATTCGGCTTATTTTTGAGCTAGTATGTCCTTAATTTTTAAACAGAAACTTGTATATCGCATTTCATAGCCGTAAAATCAAGGTTTTAATAGTCATCACAAAAGTACAGACGTATAGACAGACATACTGACATGTCTAAATCGGCTAAGGAGATAATGATGGTGAATAAAGTATATAGTTTTATATACCTGCCAAGCCTCCCTATAGACGTATGCAATCAAAATATTTAGCAAAAATTTTTATTTTTTTCAAAATAAGATAGAATAAGTATTTCATTCGGAAATAATATATCTTTAGCTTTAATGTGCTAAACTAGACATTTTGGAACGCTTTTTGGAACGAAGCAGACTAACAAACGAGTAGTCAAGTGCGCAACTGTCTCGTTCTCGCTCTCTGTTTCTCTCTCTGTGCCTGTGTTTCTGACACTTAGAAATTTCGTTAAAACGTATTTTTTCTTTTTATTTGTGTTTGTTTAAAAACATACGCGAGATCCTTTATTGTAGTTAATTTTTAAGAAATGGAAACTGCAGTAAATGTGTGTAATAACCAGGCCCAAAATACACTATAGTGCTCAGTCTGCATGAGAAGTCAGTTATTCAAAACCACACTGTACTGCTCAGTTTCCGTAAAATCAGTTTCTTTTTGTGTACATTAATTGTGTTTTACTGCTTTGGTGTAGGCAACCCCTAAATAAAATATGATAACTTCACTTATGTGTTCATCGATAACAATCGTCACTACAGCTTTTTCTGTGCGTTAAATTTTACGCACCTCACATCGCCTGCCTCACCGCCCTTGCCATAGAAAACCAGTTTATTTTGAACCATACAGTGTAATATGATGTTACAAGTTGACAAAATTTTTTTGACGCCATATACGTTTTTTTTTTGTTTTATATTGTTTGCAGATGCGCGATCGCTGATTTCGAATCTTATGTAAGAATTTAATAATATTTTTTGACACTAATACTACGTTCATACTACGGCATAAATTACTTAATTTGCCATAAATTACTTCACTTAAATCAACTGCGTTCAAACTAGCTGTTCGTAATTTGTTTTATTTATGATAAATTACTTAATTTCGAAGTACCTTGGTCATAACATTATGTATGTTAGTATGTAATGCAGTGGTGCTTATTCTACAACATATACATTTTTGCGTCTGTGTTAAAGAGCTTTAAGCTTCTTCACTGAGAGAAATCAGATATGCAAGCTTTCTGTTGCACAGTTCTTCGATGTTTAATTTTTTTTTAATATATGCAAGTGAAACTTTTACATGGTTTACCCTTGAATTGATCAAAACTATAAACGCTTACTGTTAATTAGGCTCTTGTGTTTATGATCTGCTATTTTTCTGACTACTTATGATGTGATAATTTGTTTTCACCACTGTCTCATTTTTTAAATTGAATCCTTTTTTCATCTCTGGAACAATTTTGTTCTCTCTTTCCCATAATAGAAATCATACACGTAGATTATTTGCACATTGCGCTTCATTAAAAGCATACATTCTGATTAAATATTTTACTTGATCATTCCTTAACAATTTTTGCTATTTCTTCATGAATTTTGACCACTGTGCGTTTAGAGAGCGGCTCACTTAGTTTACCATACCGTAAGATGTAGGCAATGTGTCTCATATTAATTTACAAATGTATGTATTTATGTAATTTTCTAGCATAGCATATATTTTATACACTACATAGTATATGTTTGTCGGATTGTGTATTTGATTATTTCATGATTTGTTTATGCTTTTCTCAAATGTAGGTATGTATTTATGTATGTATATCTTGATTTAAAAAAAAATAATAGAATTTTGTATGCGTCAATGTGTGTGCGAGTGTATGCATACACGTTTGTATGTATGTATGCATATAAGATCCAGTAGTTGGTGTGTTTATTTTTCTGCTAGATGGTTGAATGTTGTTGTTAGGAGCTTATTCGTTTGCTTGTTGCTTGTTTGAGTCTGCTGCTGTTGTTGTCGTCGTTATCAACTGAGTTCTTTTAGCTGCTGTCGTTATTGTTGTTGTTGTTGTTGTTGACGTTGGGGCTGTTTTTATTAAACATTTGCTGGCTGGTTGGAAATCAATTTTAGTGCCTTGCATGCGCTCGACACGAGTTTTTGGAATCAGTCGAAGTTTGTAAACGGTGCCGCGAGTACTAAATTTTTTCCATTTTTTTCGCGCCGAAAACCATACAACGAAAAGTGAATTATTGTTCAGTCCCAACATTTTCGGAAATTTTAAACATTTATGTTGAAAATGTTTATTATGTTTTGATGTAAATTTTAAAATTGATTTAATTAACATTTAAATTAACAACAATGTTCTCTTGATCCAAGAGTTTTTTTTACAATTACTGCAGGTCATTTATGATGTAATTGTTATTGTAATTGTATATCTTAATAATTTACTTCTAAATTTTGTCCATGTCTTTTATGTATTTTGTTTTTTTTTTGTTTTGTCGAAAATGTTTATTCTTGTATTTTTAGCCGGTATTTTTTTTGTTTACTAACAAGTGAAGAAAAAAAATTACTTAATTTAATGTTTTAATACTTGTGTGCGTGTTAAACTTAACTGATCGCTGCCAAAATTCAGTAAAAATTAGTGTTTAGCTCACAACAAAATTTGGTCCTTGTTTGTCTAAAAATTCCATATTCAAATTTTTGCGAATGTGTCCATTTGCAATTCAACAACAACAGCGACAAAATAATCAAAATCATTTTAATTTTTTTCCCATTAAAAACATGTGCGTTTTTCCTCTATACATTTTTTTTTCATACGTGCATAAATTTGAAATCTTTATTTGCAGTTAAGCCAAACGAAATAACAACACAAAAACAACAACAGATTCTTTTAACCACAATATAAAAAACAAAAACAATATCGATCACCCCAGTGTTAAAAGAAGAAAAAAAAAACAAAACAAAATCAAAAACTAATTTAAAAAAAGTGTCAAAAACAAGGAATATTTTAACATACATTCAAAAAAAGAGCAAAAACAAAAAGCTAAAAATAGCAGTCAACAACATAAAAAAAAATAAAAATAAAAGAAGAAGAACACAAGGCAGAAGAAGAATTCAACATACATATGTGCTCAGTTTATGCTTGTCTTTTTAGTATCTTATCAGCGTTATTTTGATTTTTTCCACACGCACTGTTTTTTATGATTTTACGTAAGTTTTTTGACATTTTATAATTTACACTGAACTTAATGTGTTGACAATGTATGCATGTGTGATTGTATGTCAGTGGTGGTAGAATTATATTGAGCTAATTAGAAGATAGACACAAAAAGATGGGCAACATGGTTAACTGATAAAATATCGATTGTTAAATACCGATTAATATTTCTAACGCCACTGTCAGCAAGGTTTTTTAACAGTTGTCTGTTAAAAAAAAAGTAGTATGAAATTTTGTTTCAATGATTTTTGTACCAAACTATGTAACAACACAAAAAAATTAGGTCAAAAAAGCTAGGCCAACTGCAACGTCTACCTCCCATACAAACCAACTTTTTTCAATTAGAAAAACCGCATAAAATTGCTTATTTGTGTTTCTAAAGAATAAATTTACCACCTCATTTTGGTGGTTTCAGTAATCCAGGATTCATATTCTGGACCTGTCATTCAGAAAATTAATTATAACAATTTCTTAACTCTAAAATGCTATCTCTATAGTTTTTAGTTAGCTAATGAATTTTATAGTGATTTTACTCAATGGAATAGAATACTACATGATTAACTTTTGATATTATATTATAATAACCGTTGCTTATTCTCTATGGGTAGATTGCAAATAGAAAAATAAAATAAAATAAAAAAAACCGCTTTTTGTATTACGAAAATGCACTCCAACGACAAGCAAGACATGAGGAGCAATAGAATTTCGTATTGAAAAAAGTATTGCTTTTCGTGTCTTGCTTGTCGTTGGTGTGCTTCTTCGTGATACATAATAAAGCAATTAGTTTATTTAGCTACACTCAAACGACATGCAAAAAATTATTTAAATCGGTTAACTTTTATATAGTTAAATTTTTAGATAGTTTCCATAGTAACGAAGTATAGAAAAATATTTTTTTTTTTAAAAAAGGGTTGTTAAAAAAATTTGATCACAACTTGTTTTAAGTTATTAATTTTATTATATTTTCCTTTAAATTTTAAGAGTATTTATAAATTGTCTTGAAATGCCTTGATTTTCTAAGGCAAAATATGATTTTTAAGCGTTTTTTCAAATGAACAATTTTTTCTTATACGCAAGTAAACGCAGAAATTTTTTGCGGAAATATAAGGTCAAAGTACTATTTTTAGTGATAGTTATAGCTTTCGAGTTATATTTGGCAATGAAAACAAGATATTTTCTACTAAACTTTAGCTAAATTTAAATTCTTTCAAGAATTTTTAGGCACACTTCTAAAATTTTACTATTTTTTTTAAGAAATTATTTTGTTTTTTTTTCTTTTAATAAGAGGTGTCGAAACACATTTTCATTTTTATGATTTTTAAAAAAAAAACCCTTTCTCATCCTAAAATAAAAACAAAGCGCACTGTGCTCCATCAGAAACGTAGTTCCTTACGCTTCTTCTTCAGCTCCGAATGTTATTCGAAATAAAATTTGGATATTTTTTTTTTATTATTTATCTATTTTCTATTAGTTTACATCATTATTTAAGCGAAATATTAAGGGTTCTCATCTAAGCATGTAACTGACACGTAGACATTAGGGGTATTCACGGGTTGTTACGAATTGCAAGAGTGTGAAAATGCAAGATAATTTGCGCACTGACTCGTGAACATCAATATTGCAACTTAATTGTGCAATAAAATTAAATGTCGAATGAACAGTAAATATATTGCCACCTTATTTCAAAATCATAAAAAGTTATTAAAATCTACGTACAAACTTAACCTTTTGAAAGTTTTACCCAGGCGGCAACTACGTTCAAAAACAACCAAAACATGAATCATCTGCTTAGCATCACTGCTTGTGCGTTCTCGCAATTGGTTTGAGCAGTGCGTAATTCAAGAAGAGTTGCAAAATTGCTTCCAATGTGTTTGTTGTAGGAATGATGCGAAAGTTCGCAATCAACCCGTGAATACCCCTATTGTAAACCTTGTTAACTTACATGCGCTTAAACTATCTGTCAAAATTTGTATGGGCGTGAGTTTACATTATTTCCGAGCCTCAGCATGAAAATCTACGTGTGTGAATAAGGGTTGGCTTTGGCGCTAATAATTACATATTTAAGGAAGTTGTAGTAAATATGAACACGTTTTATTTATTTTTCTATGTTAATGAAGGTTTTTAAAAGGTTTAAAATTTAAAAAAATCATAATGTTGTCGTAGCTGCAGCCGCCATTTTGTCGACATTTACGCTATTTACACTATATCGCTTATCAAAAGTTTAAATGCTATACATATTTACATGTTTAAATGCTTATATGAGAACCCTTAGTGTAAATGAACAAGCCAAATCAAAAAGTTTCATTAGATGTTTTAGGAAAAAAAGATTAATTTATTAAAAATTATAAAAAAAGAAGTTTATTTTCCAAATGATTACATTTTGAAATCTTCTTTTTTTTTTTTTTTTTTTTTTACTAGGCTTTTTGATCTGGCGTGACGTTACTGGAGTCACGTTACTTCAAGTTCCATTGTATATTGGGTTTGATTGGGTAATTAAGCAATTAAGTGGTTAAGTAATTATTAAATTTAGTAATTAATATATATTTCTTTCTCTGTCACAACCATTTTTTCATAACCTTTAGCCAATGCTTTCCGTTTTTACTAAAACAAAAAAGTCATGGTAAATGAATTTATGTATCAATTGCTTAAATTAATAAAATTAAGAAGTTTCTCTTAGATAATATCATAAAACAATACGTTTTTCTGTGGAAATGCCCATTTATAGCTTTTTATTGGTAAGAGATATATAGGAAATTTTTCCACAAAATTATTCCAGAAGCTGTATTACTTTAAAATAAAAATATAAAAACAACATTTAAAAAAAAAATTAATTTTCACCAAAAAATCTAGACTCTATGCCCATTTAATCATAGAAACTGTTTATTGAGGTTTTTGTCACAAAGAAACAATTTTTGTTGATAAATAATATGAATGAGTGAGAAATTAATATTAAAAGAAAGAAATCACAGTATAGCGTGTATACGGTACAGAAGTGAAACTGCTTAAAAGTAAAAACAAAAGATATTTTTGTAATTGTGAAAGAGACAGGGAGAAAGAGAGAACGAATTACAATAAAAAATTTGCATAAAAATATTCTGTGTATTTACCATTTACACTGTCATTGGTTGGTGTCATGGTAGAAGGATAGAGGTGTATGCAGCGCTGACTGTGTTCTCTTTCCATACTGCCATGTCTGTCAAATTTAGCTGTGTGGCGAATGGAAACAAAAGAAAATAAATAAAAACTTTTACTTCGCTTTGACTTTTCCGGCAGTATGCTCTCATCTGGTGCATCTACCTGTATTCTTCTACCATGGTTGGTGCTTCAAATGCTAATACTGATTTTAATGGTTTGTGATAACCAGGGCTAGGATTTCGATAACATATCATCTTTTTTCTACTGCTTCATAGACATTTCCTGGTTATTTAGAACGTCCATTTATGTTTCCTGAAATCTAAATATGACATGTTTTTAGGTAATTTGTTTGTAATACTGTAAACTCTTTGCAATGAGTAAAATAACGTAAATAACGTATGTCAAAAATAAATCAACACAAAAAACGAAAACTTCGCACTGGTATAAATAACTAGCTGAAACCCGGTGCGTTGCTGCCACGCCTCCGTCGCCAAACGCCCACAAAATGCACTCAGTGAAACTGCATGTGTAAATTGTGGTCGAATGCTGAAATCTTGGCTGTGCGACCTATAACTCAAGAGCTATTCAAATTCTCAAATTTGGGTTGTATGGGAGGTGCCAGCCTCTTTGTCCAACGCCATTCCTGAAACTGCATGCATAAATTGAGTGAGAATACTGAATTCCGAGGCTGTGCGACCCATAACTCCAAAGCAAATCGACATTGCAATTTGAGTGGTGAGGAGTGCCACGCCCTCTAATACAACGCCCATAAAAGTATGAATTGTAGTCGAATACCGAATTCCGAGGCTGTGCAGCCTACAACTCCAAAGCTATTCTATATCGCAAAGTTTGGTTACATAGGAGGTGCCCCTCCCCCTTTTCCAAAGCCGATAAAATGTTATCAGGAAAACGGCATGTTTAAATTGTGCTCGAATACCGAATTTCGAGGATGTGCAGATTACAACTCCAAAGCTATTCGATATCGCAAAGTTGGATTATATATGAGGTGCCACTCCCCCTTTTCCAACGCCGATAAAATGTTATCAGGAAAACGGCATGTTTAAATTGTGGTCGCATTCTGAGCTCCGTGGCTGTGCGACCTATAACTCCAAAGCTATTCGATATCGCAAATTTAGCCTGAGTGGGAGGTAATTTTGAGTATTTTCGCTTAAACCGCGATAAGTAAGGTATCCAACCTGCTACGAACATATTTTGTACCTCAAAATTTTTGCAAAAATATTTTGTTTTAACAAAAAGGACAAACCAAAACCAAAATATTCATCAAAATTATATGTTTGCGTACTTTAAAATGGGGAAATATAAAAAAATGTTATTTTTTAAACTCTGTCACAAATGTAGTATTCAGAAAATTTCTACAAAAATTATTAGTACTGCACAAATGATAGCTTAAATGAAAGGTATAAATGTCTAATTTTAAAATATACATAAAATTTGTAATATAAATAAATAATTTTGGAGTTATAGGATCATAACTGCAAACACATTTTTCCAAAAATTAAAAAAATCGAAAAATTCCTCTAAAAAAAAATCCGACCCAACTTTTTTTTTTTTTAAAAGATCAAAGAACCAAGGCATGCGCCTTATACAAACAAGATTTGGTCTTTGACCTGAAAGGAAAGTGATGGATTATTAAGAGGAATTGATTGGAACCATACGTCAAGAATTGATTAGGCGAAACAACCGTGAAAGACAATTTGAATTGCTTTTAACCGAGGCTAGTGTTATGCCTTAATCTCGGTAAGCATTTCCAGTCCTAAGTTGTTCCTGTCTTTTAATTCCACATTTTCCACAATTTAGTTGTGGAATTTTTCCAACATGCCTAAATGTAGGAAAGAACAAAGAAAGTGAAAAGAAGCATGCCCGAGCCCGAATTCGAACCAGGAACCTCTGGGTTGATAGTCTAGCGCACTCTCCACTAGACTTCAAAGGCCGACAAACTTGGAAAAAGCTTAGTGATTTTTATTATCTAAAAACAATACTAAATCGAACTAGTGATGTCGGTATCGCCGTGCAAACATGCTGTTTATATGTGTCATAATGCCTTGAGTGATAAAAACACAAAGTTTTAAATGTCAAATATAAACCTTTTCTGTGTTAACTTTTTCACTTGGTTTCAGAATTTTCTACAGTTAAACTCAGTACTTTTCTGAAGTGTAAACTGCCTCTATCACAGTGGTGACGGGAATTCAGCAAAACTATTGAACTACTGAAACTAGTACTTTGTGCAACAATATTTACCACGTTTCATTTTTTTTTATGTAGGCTGAATTTTAATTTTTATTTTTTCTGTTTTTTGTCGAAGACTTTTTTTTTAACTTGCTGCTTTTTTGATTTTTTTTATATTGGTGCTTATCAATTTGGAGGCCGTTGTCGCTCGTGTAAGCAATGCAAATGATTGGACTAAATTTTTTTAATATCTCTCTCGCACAAGCCTCAAAAGTTTTGCTTGTCTCTGTTTTCAATTATACATTTGTTTTTATTTTGTGTTTATTTTTGTTTTTAAATAAAGAACTTTTGAGGCATTATTCAGCTGATTTGGAAAAATTGTAAGTTAAGCTGTTTTATTTGCTTAACCAAGTGAATCAGCTATGTTTTTTACTTCATTCATACGAGACGGCGATAAAGTTACCGTGTAAAGTCGGCGCGTTTTGATATGTGTTTACTATTGATATTGTTGACTCTATACATCAAAGACTTTGAAAATAGTCTAATTTAGAAAAGTTTTTTTGACAACAATAGCTATAACATGGTTTGTTATAGTCGCTGTGTCTGTCTCATCAGCTTAGTCAAGCTCGAACCTTGACAAAAAAGCACCCTTGCTCTCAGCAAATAGTATTAACATAAGTTTGAATGCCGTAGTTTTAGTGGTTTTTTTTTCTTTTGAACGAGGAATGAAAACACTTTGATGAATAATAACTAACTTTTAAGTTATTCCTAAATTGTTGTTAATTCTAATATTAAACAAAATTAGTAACACTGATTGTGTAGCATAACAAATAATTAACAACAACGAGAAGCACAAACAAATTGTTGCTATGTGATATGATAATAAGAATAACAATAATAGATCAAAAGGTACAATTCCAATTCAAATTCTTTTTGATCGCATGTGTAATTCTACCTCAACTCAATTTATTTCAAATCAATTTATTTTCACTTCAATCGTTTCGCCTTTGATTTTATTCGATTTAATATCGTTTCTGTTGCGTTAGCAACACTGTTGGAGCTTAATGAATGAACCACACAAAATGTACTTGAATTACAATCAACCATTTTTAGTAAGATTTGTTTTTTTTCTCGTTCTTGTGTTTGCAATAAAAATATTAAATCAAAATTTTCTTTTTTTCTCTTTTTTTTTTATTTCCGGGCATTTGAGTAAACAAAAAATTAAATCAGTTCTATTTAACTTGTGAAACATGAGTATATGTAACATGAGTGGAAATACTTTTGATTATCTTGACACCTTTGAATTTCCATATCCACAACAATATTGAATAAGAGACTTTATTTGGATTTTTGTTTTAATTTAAAATGCAATTTTTTTGAAATCAAACTCAGCTAACCCGAGTAAAAAAATTATTAGCGTGCGAACATGGGTCGAACGCCAGTACAAGGGTCGAACATGGCCTAAAAATAATTCAAAAAGCCTTTTGCCGAATATTGGGTCGAACAACGGCCGTACAAGGCCTAAATGAAGTTGTATGGCTGCAGTACGCCCTCTGTATGCTTCCAAATTTTTCGAAGCTCTTATTTAACAGCAAACGTATGCGCAACAACAAAAGCGAGCCTCACTCGACGATGCTGATGTTGATAAGTATTGCCACTAGTGTATGGCGCAACAGAATTTTTTGTGTTAGTAAAAAAAGCTGCTTATTTTCATTGTAGAATAATCACTGCTTGGCCGATGTACGGCAGCTGTTTGGCCAAAAACTCCTGCAAACGACCTTGTACGACAGCGAAAAATATTTAAAAGTTGGCCTTGTTCGGCCGTTGTTTGGCCTTAGCTGAGGAATTTTTATTTTTTGTCAATTGATTTGTGATCTGTCAAATTATTACATGAATTTAATTGCGAGCTTTAGATCAAGTAAGTTTTTAAGAAGGCAACAACAACAACAATAATTTTATTTTTACTCGGGAAAGAATAAATCGAAATCCAATTTTTTAAATGCAACTTTTTAATGAACGATTTAGCGTGTAAAAAGTAAATTTTTGAATATGAAGTTTAAAAAGTAAAATTCCATTTGAAAAAGATTTTAATTTAAGCTAGGTTTAGTCATAGAGACTAGGTTGTACACCCTTTTCGTTCAATTTTTTGTTTGATCCGAAGAAATTCTTAATAAATGAAAAATATCATAGCCAATGTGCCTGAGTGTTTATAATATCGATATTACCTTTTGAAAATTTGAGTAGCAGAATCACATCACATTATAATTAATCTCAAATTAATAGAAGGCTTCAATTGCAATTGCAACACTTTTATCAAGAAGTTAAAAATTTGTAACTACATCCGAACAGCGGCTGAACAAAGGAAAACACTTATACGGCGGGTGTTTTCAGGCCTTTTTGACCGAACAGGGGCCGAACTGTGGACGTACAAGAGTCGAACTACATACATACATTGACAGTTTAACTTACTTATATCAAAAACGAAATAGACCTGAAAATCAGTTAGTTATATAGAAAACAAGCAAAAATTTTTCAAAATTATTTTTAAATGTTTTACTATTCTTTCAGTAAGTAGCTTCGTTAGTATGCGTAACGAAAAATGATTGAGAAAAAAATTGTTGTTTGTGGAATCGTTGTAATGAAAAATCATAAAAAGGGGATGAAAATGCCTTTCAAGTATAATGAAAAAAAAACTGTATTTAAAAATCAATTCGTAATAGCAAGAGTTTTGCTGTATAGAAATTCATTTTAGGTATGTTCAAATGTATATTATAAAAATAGCGAATTTAATTTCTTTTTGTTGTTGCTCATGCATTTGTTATATACTTATCGTGTGCTGATGGTGTTGCTTTTGTATGTACGTTTTTCTTTTTGATCTAGAGTCGAAGGCAAAATTATGGTAAACTATTGTTTCAAAACGGTGACTATTCGACCCCTGTTCGGCCGCTATTCGGACAAGTAGGCCAAAGATTTTTGATTATATTAAGTTGTACGACCCTAACTTGCCCGTGAGGCCCCTGTTCGACCGCTGTCTGTTCCATTAAATGGTATTCGGGCTCTTAAGTCATTGAGCGGCACTTCAACACTAGCAAGCAAGCACATACGGAAATGCTTTCTATGTTGAGACAAGCAACGCACGATGACAGGGAAATATCTTTGCCCGCGAGCGGTTAAATTCTACTCAACTCAAAATTACTTCAACTTTTTGATTAATTATTCATTTCGTACCTGAAGTAAAACAGTATTTGGACGTTGCCCTCACACCAAAGTTTTTCACTCACTCACAGATTCAGAAACTTTAAATTTAATATTAATGAGCTTGTCCACAAAAGTCTATTTAAAGACTACGTAACTTAAATTTCATTCTACTTTACTTCCTTGAGACAGAAAAAAAATTGTTTTTACTCACAACCAAGAAGCGCTTACAACTTGACCTACCACACTTTTATTTCTCTTATGTGTGATTAATGTTAACGCAAAAGTGACGTCATGACAATAAAAACGTATAATGAAAAACAATAAAAACTACAGCAACAACAATACCAGCAAAAAAATATTGTCAACAATGTTGAAGTAGGTACATATTGGCTCATACAAACAGACAAACAAACAAACCACGGCATAAACAAAGCTCGCTTAACTTTTTACATTAATACTAAAGCGGAGAAGAATTAGAAAACTTTTACACCAACATGCATTGTCGATGTTGTTGTTCTTCTTCTTTTCTTTTTTCCCTGTTTTTTGTTTTTTAGAATTGAAACGAACTTAAATTAACATTAATTCAATGCTTTGCCACAGGCATATGGACAATTTTTTGATGGGGTGAGGAGAGTTTAGAGAAGGGAGGGCAGTGTTATTCAAGTTATATCTATCTTGGCTTGTGTCACCGTGCACCAACGGACAAACAGACAAGCATTTAGTTTCACAAGCATTTAGTTTCAAAAGCACCAAAACTTTTGCAACTTAATTAGAAAACTTTGAAGAAAAGAACAAAAAATTAAGAAAAAGCTTCACATAGGTTGTTCTCATGCTTAGAGAGAGCCGGCCTAAATAAGAAAAAAAATATCGGAAAGTGCTATGAAGTTATTAAAATCATGAAATATTTTTTTTCTAACTCTTGGCTTACACTCGTCAAGACTTGACGGTCAATTTTTACCTTTGTAGATGAAAGACGCGGACATCAGTGTGAGAGAGGCGGAAGTTTAAAAAGGAATGACCAAGAATTGACACCAACTCTTGATGAGTGTAAACCAGGAGTATGTATTCTTCTGACATTTCAAAGTGCACCTCAAAACTAAAAAGAAAAACTAAAAAAAAAAATTAGCTATAGGTTAGTTTTGAGGTTGTTTAGTTGGCTTTCTGTCTTCCAGAGAGCGCCATATTCAATTTGATGTTACGTCACATAACCTATAACCAGCGTACGATGAAAACGCTTCCAACTATACCTCATTTGTCGAATTATGATAGTAATTCAGAAGTTAGGTTTAGTTCACTTTCTATCCTGTAGAGGTAGCGCCATATTAAATTTTATGTGACGTCACATTACCTATAACCAGAGAACGAGCAAAACGTTTCTAACAATTCTTTATTTGTCAAATTATAATAAGTAGTTTAGAAGTTAGGGTAGTTTAGAAGTTAGGGGCTTAGTTGACCTGCTGTCCTCTAGAGAGCGCCATATGGGTATTTCCATAGTCACGCACGTAACGTTCGTACGCCTTTTTTGTTGTTAAAAATTAAAAAAAGCAATGAAAGTATTGTCCAAAGAAATAAGCAATCAAAAGAGGATGCGTTACGATACAAGAAATGGAAGTGGTTTTTCTCTGCATTAATATGTACACTGAAAAAACAAAAAATCAAAAAACGCACATTTTAAAAACGTTAAGTTAAATTAATATTTTTAAAAATATTTTGCGACATACAAAAATGAAAACGCACATTTTTAAATAGAAAAGTAAAACGAAACGTTTTTGAAATAACCACGAATATCTTACTATGATAAATTAGGATAAAATTAATATTTTTAAAAACATTTTACGCTATAAAAAATGAAAATGCACATTTTTAAATAGAAAAGTAACACGAAACGTTTCTAAAGCAGCGACGAATGTTTTATACTATAATAAAGTAGGTTAAAATTAATATTTTAAAAAACATTTTACGCCACACAAAAATGAAAACGCACATTTTTAAATATAAAAGTGAAACGAAACGTTTTTAAAACAACTATGAACGTTTTACCATGGCAGTAAAATTCACATACTTTAATTCAAAACACTTGTTAACAACAAATTGTTTGTTATATATGTTTCATTGACTTATGTATTTGATATTTGTTCAGAAAATAAAATATTTTTCATTCTCGATTTCATCACTCTGCAAGAAGTTTGCCTGCAAGAAAGTAATGAAAGAGTTTGAGTTGGAGCATTTGCTGCCACAACTTTAAGGAAAGTATTTTAAATAAAATGAATAATATCTGACAAAATTCTATTTTTTATAGACGCTGGGATACAGTATAACGATCTAAAAAAATTTTAACGAGATGAAAATAGCTGGTCATAAAATAACTAAAATAAAACTGTAATTTTGAAAACCAAGAAAGCTTTTTTTAATTAATAGAGGAAATGCGGATTTCTGTAAATTTTTTAGATCAAGTAAGTTTTATATTAATATTTTGAAATAGGATATATCAAAAATATGTATGAAAAAAAAGCATTATCTTTTATCCGATTGCATACGTCTCAATTGTTGATGCAGATAGGAAGAGTTTTTTTCACCATATGATTTCTGGCAGTTTATTTCTTAAAACTATTACACCAACCAATATTTTGACAAAAAAACTTTATTTTTAGAGGCTATTTCAAACCATTCCATCACACGAATGGCTATCACTAGAATCGAAATATTTGAGGAATCTTCATAAATGCTATTGCAACCAAGGATTGTTTTTAAGGAACTGACACAAACAACTTAACCTTCAGCCTTTAATATTCATCGCACAAAGATAAAAAATATAATAAAATATAATGAGCTATGTGGCGAATGAATATAAAATATTTAATATAATTTTTTTTACAAGATATTTATATTGTATCTTAAATGTTATTTTATTATTTCGTATTATGTTTTAAAAAATATTTTTTTTATAGAAACAATAAAACAGTTGCATATCTTAGAAAAAATATATTAATAACCAAGGCTCGTACTTTGATGACCTAAAAACTGACATAAGTGACATAAAAAACGCAAAAAATTACATAAAAAAATTAAGAAAAAAGCCTTAAACATTCAAAATTATTCTTAGCATAGAATTAGTGAATGAAATTAATAAAAAACTATTTTTAACTAAAAAAAAGGTTTAACTAATTTCGAATTTAAAAATTTTTAAGATTTATACACTTGAGTCTTTATAATTGTGAGTTTCATTTACGGATGTTTTTTAAGGTTATTAATAAAGGATTAAGCAAACTCTTTTATATATTAAACTGTATCTACTATTAAACATAACCAATTTTAATTTAAATGTAACATAATTTTAAATTGTATATATTCGCCGCTTTTGATAAATATCACAGACGTCTATAATTTTGATCAAATCATATTCTACGCTTTTCTTGGACTTTTCTAAACATATTCTGGCACCAAGTTCTTGTAGAAATTTCGCAGTTCTTACACCCGAAATTAGAGGTATTTAATTAAATGAATCAAAATTAAAGACTGAAGTGTTTTTATCAGTTCGACTACACAACATAACCTAAAATTTTAGCCATTCTTTGACAAGTTAACAGTTGTACAAAATTTGTTTTATTAATAAATACCTGCTCGTTTTAAAAAACTCTATACATTTGGGTTGAATACTCATTTTTCTGGGCTTTTTCTATAAAATTGTTTAATAAAACTTTGCAGCACACGTCGCTTCTTTACAACAGTTGTCAGAAGGATCTCTTTCTAACTTTCACAACTTAGCTCAGCTCGTGACATTTGCTAAACCTGCACTTTCCCACATTTATAAAAAAAAAAAAACAAATTAATGACAAGTTTGTGTTGGTTTTCATCAAACATTTTTTAATTGTGTTGGAGTTTTGGTAACGCTTGTCTTGAAGGGATAAAGAATGTTCATTGAAAGCACAACATTATTGTTATTTTACCGACAAACTTTCAATAATAGTTTGTTTACTAATTTAGGTCGCTTTCAAGATTAACTTTCATGCACTCTTGGTCCAAATTTTAGCCCGGGTTACTTTAAAAATGTACTGTCATAAAACTTGCTACTGGCAATACTGATTGCTCCACAGTAGAAAAAAGAAAACAATAAACTAAAAGGAAACAAACAGCGTAAAGAAGAACGCGCTGCTAGAGAAGGTCAGAAAAGTATGGAAACAACAAAAATTCATGCAGCAGCTGACACTCGAGCTTTAAGCGAAGCATCCGAATGATCTCGTGGTCTGGAGGCTGTCTTTGCATCAATTCGCAATCGTGGCAAAGTGTGCTTTGCAGCAATCGTTGTTTACGAACTCGAGCGGTATATATGCATTTTTTTCTTGTGTGCGATTACGGCTGACGACGATTGTTACTCGAGTGGCAAAAACTGACGAATGGTATCATGCAAATCTCTGATACGAGTGTTTATTATACTTTTAAAATTCCTACTTTTGTTAAAATTTTTCAACTTTTATCACCATTTTTCTACTTTTGTGTCCATTCATCATGTTTGTTGCCATTTTTTTTTAAATTCAAATTGAGATCAGCTCTCAGTACTCTCACAATATAAATTAAAAATTTTTTCTCTGTTATGAAGGTTTAAAAAAATTTTCAGCAACATTTTATTTATCAGTCGCTGTAGACCTTTTGGTGGAAATGCCCATATTTAATTTAATGTGACGTTACATAATTTTTGTTCAGCGAACAATCAAAACGTTTTTAACGAAACCTCATTTGCTTATGTCACTAAAATAACTTTTTTCAGTTCGTAACTTTATGTCCTCTAGAGGGCGCTATAATAAATTTAATATGACGTCACATAGTCTATAATCAGCTAAAGATCAAAATGCTTCCAACGAAACCTCATTTGTCACATGATGATAAGTAGTTTAGAAGTGAGGGTGGAACAGAGGAACATACATTCATACATTTATACCGGTCCAACACATACAGGGTTGTCGATATTCGAAGCGCCCATCTGGCAACACTGTAACTTTCCGCAGTGATGCCAAATCGACTAATGACATACCGCGTTTGAAGCGTCATTCCAAGCAAATTTTTACAATGGAACAGTACACGCCACGCGAACGCTGTAAAATTGTTGAAATTTACATTCAACAAAACAAGTCAATAGTGAAAACTCAACGTGCTTTCAAAAAAATAAATGAAGTGAAAAGTGCGCCTTCAAAGAAAACAATTTATCGTTTGTATGAAAGATTTACAACTGGTAATACTCTTGGTAACCCAAAGAGGCCAAATAAAAAGCGACCAAGGCGATCGGATGAGAATATTGCAGCCGTACGAGCCAGTATTGAGCAGTCACCAACAACATCCCAAAATCGCCGTTCTCAGCAGCTCGGCATTCCCCGATCCACTTTACAACGCATTTTACGTGTAGATTTGAATTTGTTTCCGTACAAAATTCAATTGGTAAACAAATTGTTGCCTACCGATAAGCCACGTCGATTGGAATGGGCCCAAAGAGTCATCGAAATGGCTGAAGAAGACGAGCAATTTTGGCATAAAATTATCATGAGCGATGAAGCTCATTTTCAGTTGAACGGAACGGTAAACAAACAAAATTGCCGTATTTATGCCACTGAAAATCCACAAGAGATTCAAGAGGTACCTCTTTACGATGCAAAAGTCACTGTTTGGTGCGGCGTTTGTGCTAAAATGCTCATTGGGCCGTTCTTTTTCGAAGATGATAATGGCCACAGAGTTACTGTCAATCAGGAGCGTTATCGCGATATGATAAACAATTTTTTCATGCCAATCGTTCGTCGAAAGCGTATCAGGCACTACTGGTTTCAACAAGACGGCGCGCCACCACACACAAGCCGCACTACAATCGATTTTTTGAAGCAATTGTTCCCTGGCCGTTTGATGTCAAAAAATGGTGATTTCGATTGGCCGCCAAGATCACCAGATTTAACGCCTCCAGACTTCTTTTTGTGGGGTTATTTGAAATCAAAGGTTAACGTCAACAAGCCAAAGACCCTAGAAGAGCTGAAAACCAACATCCGTCAAGAAATAACCGCCATTCCCATCGAAATGTTGAAGAAAACCATGGAAAATGCTGCAAAACGGGCACAATATGTCGTAGAGGCCAATGGCGACCATTAACGAGATATCATATTCAAGAAATAATGTAAGCAAATCTACTTGAACCCAATTAAATGATATTCATGACGAACAGACAAAAAATTGTGGTTTCTTTGATTTATTTAAAAATAAAATGGGCGCTTCGAATATTGGCAACCCTGTATACCGCTCCTTTTGCTTTGCCGTAGTCGGGTAAAAAACCTCTGTAATGTATGAAATTTAATAATCCAGCTAAAAAAACCGATCGCAAATCACGATCTGAACAAAGTAAAGCCTGAAGTACAATAGAGCGAGAGTGCGTTGCGAGACAACGTAAAAATCTCGCACGAGCTCTCAGAGAATTTTCATAAGCAGAGTTTTTATGTAGTAATTTACAATGCTTTGTGATGCGCTTATGCGGTGCGAGGCATTTTCGAAAATTTCAAAAATGACGCATGCGATAACTAGTTGTCATAAAAATTCTTTTGAAAAATAATAAACAATTTGATTATTTAACAATTTTCTTCAAACACTCAGATTAAAATAATAAAATATATTAAAATAGTCCTAAACTGATACATTTATATCAATATAACCAAATAAAACATTTCCGAGAAGGTGTTGCTAAAAAGGAAGAACCAAACGCAATAATCCCGGTCTTGATAGATGGGTCGGACTCACTTTTTTCTTGCTCGCTAGTTTCGACGCTTTCTTAGTTCATTCCGAGCTAAATATCCGGCCAAGCCAGCAACTTAAACTTCGCGAATATTATTTTTCTTTACATTTTAGGCAATACTCAGCAAAATATTATTTATATCCGACGCAACTCTGGTGCCTTCAAAACTGGCGATTCTCATTGTACATTATATGCGAGGGCAATGCGAGCGAGATTTCGTTATACAATCGCATCGCATTCTCGCATCGCACTCTCGCTCTATTGTACTTCAGGCTTCACATCAATATTTTTTGCTTAAAACTTTAACTTTTTAAATAGTGAATTATTGTGATTTGATATTTGATTAACTATTATTTTAAAACTTATTGCAAGAATTTGCTCTCTGAAATCGATATTTTTTGTCCGTTATATAATTTGATAATATTAATTAATAATATTATAATTTGATAATAATAATTTAAACACAAAACATAAGGACCATTTTAATTCTGATTGTATATAAAAAAAATTAAAGCTATCAAAGAATAATTTTAAATGCATCAATTTTTTAGAAAAATGTCCCATGTTTTTATTTTGATTATCATATCGGCACCAAATAAATTGTTGATAACAAACTTCCCTCCTCACCCTTTCCCCTCCACCATTAAAATACATGATGTGTGAGTTTACAAAGTAAGGCCTAATTATTTCTTGATATCTTGACTAACTAACCTAAGTAACTCAAGAAAAAGAGGCGTATTTGCAGAAATGTATTTTTTGGCGTATTTTTTGGCTCAATGAAAAGGTCAATCAAAAATCTGTAAAGTACGTTATAAATAACTTACATTAATAAGTATTGATGCACAAAATGTAATTTAAAAAAAATTTCATTTCAATAAGGAGGCTGTGCTGCATTTGTTGGTCCATAAAGGACAACAGCTATCGACACACGTAGGATTTTTTGATATACTGATTTTTCTCAAAATGGTACGTGATCGAACAAAACAGTTACAATTTTCACAAAAAAAGTCACAAAATTGTTGATAAAACAAAAAGTAAGCAATATATGTATATTAGGGCGCATCAATTTGTATGGTCTAAAATCGATTTCGATCCTCCGGTTTTTCAAAAGATGTTTGGAATGGGTGTTTTGCTGTAATATGTTAAAAAAATTGGCAGAACCACAGTGGCGTAAAAAGTGGGCCTGCAGAGCCCGCATTGCGGGCGGGCGCAACTAAGCCAAGGGCGCCCTAAAGTCCCTTGATGAAAATGGTAAATGAAGTGGAAAACGACGCACAGTGTAAAATAAGCGACCAAAAGTCTAATATGTCGATTAGGGTGGGGCGATTTGAACATCTTAATGGGCGCTTCGCGTTTCTGATTCTTGAGATTGTACTGAGCAAAAAAGTCAACTAGACCATACGTCTACGGTGAAAAATCGAGCTTCCAGATTTTGACTTGCAGTTTTTTCTCAGAGTTTTGTCACTTTTTTTGGATATTTTGGCCTATAACAGCCAAACCATTAAGATTTTTGTCTTAGTGTTGGATCGAAAATCTCAATGGACCCAAAAAAAAAAAAAATCCAAAAAATATCCAAAAGAAACGTGACAAAAGTCTAAGAAAAAACTGCAAGTCAAAATCTGGAAGCTCGATTTTCACCGTAGACGTATGGTCTAGTGGACTTTTTGCTCAGTACAATCCCAAGAATTAGAAACGCGAAGCGCCCATTAATACTTTTTTCCTTCCATACCAATCGCCCCACTCTAATGTCGATGCTTGAATTTTTCCAAAATTTGTATGACTTCCAATAAAAAATATCTAGGGTGAAAAAAACAAAATGAATTTTTTTAATAGTAGTAACCGTTTCGCAATGACAAGCCGTCAAAGTTGCATTTTTTAAAAACAAATTTTTCTTGTTATTCACATTTTATTTAATTTGGTGTTTTATATATCAAAATAAAGCTTAAAATTTCTTATATCCGGTAACATTACTGTTTTTTTTTTACATTTTAGCATATGGTTTTAAGCTTATCGTAAATGTAAACCCTAAAAGCAGGATAAAAATTTTTAAATATTCAATTTTTAAAAATGTTTTAAAAATAATTTTGAGAAAGATTGACTATAAATTTTTAAGGAAATATCATTAGAACTGCGTTACATATGATGTTTAGTTTACATATGATTACCTGTTTAGTTAAAATGTGTGTTATATTTGATGTATGGCAGCTGAATATTTTTCAAAATTTCGACTTATTTACAAACACAAAACAATTCAATTTTTAAAATTTCCTTACTGTAATCAAAAAAGCTTACAAATATAAACAAAAACGTAGTTAACTTGTGTTGGTACTATTTTCCAAAGCTGAGTTACTTACTTACTTACTTACTTACTTAGTTGGCGCTACAACCGTATGTCGGTCTTGACCTAATCTAAAAATTTAGTTACTAAGAGTTACTAAAATATAATTAATGGCCGTGACATTCGCCTATGAAATTTTTCATTTATTTATAATCACAAAAGAAATGAATGTAGCAAATTTCGTTGCTTTGATGAAGTTTCAGGCAAAAATGGGTTTCGTTTATATGGGAGGTGGGTGTGGCGGATTTGTATAATTTTTTTAACATTTTTTGATTTTGTCATGAAAGATATTCGTAACCCATTTTCATAGCTCTACGATAAATCCTTCTATTTTTGGCCAAGAACGGGGACGTTACACTGTGCGACGTTTGTTTCCAAACAAATTAGGATATACTAAAACATTTATTTCCTTCGTAAAATAATATTGCTTAAAATTAACAACAATAAATAAAAAATCATTTAATATATGAGCTGAAATAAAATTTAAGTCCAGTATAGACAATTTCTCTGGGTGCACTAATCGACGTAAAAAAGCAGACTATTTTGAGCAAAAGTCGTCTTTGTTTGGCAAAAGTCGATTATGGTCGAAGTCGATTTACCCTTTTGCTTTCATATTTAAGTTGGTCGTATTTTGTGACGTTATCAAATTCTTTAAACTAATCATTTCAAGAAAATAAGAGATCACATTTATTCAAACTATCAGTTTGTTCAACTTTTTTAAATAATTAATAAATGTTTTCTTTTTACCTTCATTGTGGTAAAATATTTATATATATATTATATAAAATTTATTATATTTGATATTATAAAAAGTATTTTTTACCATGCTGCTTTTTTTAACAAATTTTATTGAAATAAAATATAAATTTAGTTATAAATAAGATATTTTTAAAATATAACTGTTGTAATAAAAGATGACTGTTGATTTAAAATAGACTCTTCTTGTTCTCTTTTTTTTTGTCAAGAGTTCTCTTGTTTTCTCCTAAGCTTTTAGTAACCTACTAATAACAATGTTTTTCTCTAAAAGTAAATAGCAGGGCGCTTTTAGAAACCTGCGAGCGAGCGCACAAAACATAGTTACTCTACTGCAGAACCAGCCACAAAACCTTTACTAGGGTAAAAATTTTGGATTTTTCGGAAATGAATCTTCATCGAATTTCCTTGTTTAACAAAAATTTAAAAATTTTTTTAAATTTTATCAAAATTATAAGTTACACAAAATCTGTACACTGTTAAAAATCTTAGACTAAATTTTAATCTTTTTTGGATTACATATAGGACAAAACCAAAAAAGATTACTTTTAATCCAAGGAAAAGTCTAAAATTATCTAATCCAAAACAGATTAGTTTTTAGTCCGCAAAAAATTTAAAAAAAGCAATATAAATATCAATCTAAAATAAAAACTTTTCCTCAAAGTTCATGATTTGAACACACGTTCTCTGAAGTGCTGGTCCAACACCTTACGCACTCGTCTATCTCAGTTGTTAAAAAGGTTTCACTTATGTTGCATCATTACGAGAGCAAGTAAGCTTGCAGTAAGTAAGCCACCAAGCAAAAAAGATGGTTCGAGACCCAGCTAAATTAAACAAAAATAAAAAAATTTCTGTCCAGTTCGTGATTTGAACACACGTCCTCTGATATGCTGTCCAACACCTTATCCACTCGTCTAACTCAGTTGATAATAAGGTCTAACTAGTCGATAGTTAGTTGATAGTTAGTCTAACTAGTCTAACTCATTTGATAAGCTTATTTTGTATCATTAAGGGCCATTTTGTTCACAAAGGGCATAAATATGATTTAATTCGGGGATAATTATCTCTAGGTTAATTTTATACCAAGCGTATAAATCGGGATTTATAAAAGTGGTTTTGTTCACATATTATCCCGGCTTTATGCTTAGAGCATAAATTCTCTCTCAGTTGATATCGATTTCCATTGGAATGTTAGAGTGTTGCTCATTAATTAAAAAATGTGTGGGGATTTTTGGTTTATTTTTGCGAATTTGGAGGCTGGAGTGAACGCTAGGTAAAAATGGATCGCTGATTTTGCATCTGATGACAGAATTTGAAAATTTTAACATTTTTCTACACATAGGGTTGCCAACTAAACATTTTTTTAAGAATTTTAAACATGAACAAACAGTATTATGGTTATTCTTTCGAATCTGGTGTCAGAATTTTAAAATTCAAGATGGCGGATAGAGTTGCCACCTAATTTCTTGTTTATTTATGCGAATTCGACGCTGGGAGAAACACTAGGTAAAATTAGGTCGCTGATTCCGAATCCGTTGTCACAATTTCAAAACTCGAAAATTTTTCTACACATAGGGCTGCCACCTAAAAATGTTTTATTTTAAGAATTTTAAAAATGAAGAAACAGTATTGGGGACTTACTGATTTCAAATCTGGTGTCAGAATTTTAAAATTCAGGATGGTGGATAGGGTTGCCACCGTAATTTTTTTCAATTTTTACAAATTCGGGCCTGGCGCGAACTAAAAAGTAAAAATGGGTCGCTGAATCTGAATCCGTTGTCAGAATTTCAAAATTATCAAATTTTGAAATAATAGGGCTGCCACCTATTATATTAATATTAATATGCACTTTTAAGAGTTTTAAACATAATTTATGAGTGTTCTAGGGGGTCGCTGATTTCGAATCTGGTGTCAAAATTTTAAAATTCAGGATGGTGGATAGGGTTGCCACCGTAATTTTTTTCAATTTTTACAAATTCGGGCGCGAACTAAAACGTAAAAATGGGTCGCTGAATCTGAATCCGTTTTTAGAATTTCAAAATTATCAAATTTTGAAATAATAGGGCTGCCACCTATTATATTAATATTAATATGCACTTTTAAGAGTTTTAAACATAATTTATGAGTGTTCTAGGAGGTCGCTGATTTCGAATCTGAAGTCAAAATTTTTAAATTCAAGATGGTGGATAGGGTTGCCACCTTAATTTTTTTTTTATTTTAACGAATTAAGCTAGGCAAGCTGGTTTTGTGAGCATTTTTGTTGCTAGTGTTTTACCTTAGAAAAGAGTTTTTCTCTTGAGAGAGAGTGCTGGTAATGTTATCGTTGAAATACAAAACAGTTTGGCTCCAAAAATACTAGATGCTATTCCATTCCTAAATCCTATTTTTAAAAATGAAAAATACTAAAAATAAAATACTATACTTATAAATACTTGTTTATTTGTTCTTTTTGTTAGTTGTGACTTTGATTTGAAAAATATTTTTAGGGTTCCCCCTATGTTAGAATTGTTAAATGATGTTAAAAACTTTTAAAAATACATATTATTAGGTGGCAGCCTTATTATTTCAAATTTCATAATTTTGAAATTCTGACAACGGATTCGGATTCAGCGAACCATTTTTACCGTTTAGTTCGCGCCAGCCCTGAATTCGTAAAAATAAAAAATAAGCTGGCAACCTTATCACACATCTTGAATTTTAAAATTCTGACACCAGATTCGAAATCAGTAACCCCCAATACCTATTTCCTCATGTATAAAATTCTTAAAATAAAACATGTTAGGTGGCAACCCATTTTAAAAAATTTTTTTAATCGAAAACGATAGACGAAGTCATTCTCGTCCCACTTGTCCAATCCAATGCGTTCCTGCATTTTATATTTCCTGCGTTCGCCCCGCAAAGTCACTTCCACTTCGTCATCATCGTCGCTTCAGTTCTCCCAAAAGTGCTCCAAAAGATCCATTTTGTTATACTTTTTTTCTTTTATTTTTGAAAAACTTTTTTGTCAAATCTCTTTTTACAGAGTTTAATTAAAAATTAAAAGAGCTGTGTCTGTTTACATATTTTGACACCAAGTAAATAAAATATTTAAAATGAGAGTGATGAGAGCGAATTAAAATTCTTAACTCACCAATTTTCATGAGTTAAGTATTTTTGGGGTTAAACTATCTCGCCACCATTTTTATCTCCAGCTTGAAGAGTTAAATGCTTAACTCACTGTGAACAAATGAAAAACTGGAAAAATCATGGAATTAACTCGGGGATAAAATTATCTCTCTGTGAACAAAATGGCCCTAAGAATGCAAGTAAGTTCCTTACAGGAACGTGGGTTTGAGACCCAGCTAAATTAAACTAAAGTAAGGATTAAAAAGAGTACTTTTTGGATTAAAAATGCGTTTAAACCAAAGTTTGGATTAAAAAGTAATTTAAAATTTTTAACCGTGTGATAATAAGGTTTCGCTTATTTTGTATCATTAAGAATGCAAGTACGTTCTTTTTGGGAACGTGGGTTTGAGACCCAGCTAGATTAAACTAACGTTGGGATTAAGAAATAGTACTTTTTTGATTAAAAATTCGTTAAAACCAAAGTTTGGATCAAAAAGTAGTCCAAAATTTTTAGCCGTGTATATATAAAAGTCGATGCCTGTATGTGTGATTCCCATGTACTCCAAAACTTCTAGATAGATTTTAATAAAATTATTAGGCAATCTTCAGATTAGCCCAGCGGGTGATCCTGTGAAATTTGGAAGATTTTTCTTTATCATCCCCAAAAAAACTCCTCAGCCGATTATATCATTAGCACGAGTTTTATTTGATCTCTTTTAATTATTTTAGTATTATTTGTTGTTGATGGAAAAATTTCATAAGATGAGTGAAACAATAACATAAATGTTTAAAAAAAAAAAAATAGAATATTAAAAAAAATCATTTGTTGATAAACATTGAAATTTTCGGTCCTAGCAGACCATTCCGTGAAAATGCCCATATGTAAAAAAATCTAACGTGTAAAATAGATAAAGGTATTTTGAATATCCTGTCAAAATTTCAAATGTGTACGGCAAAAAAAAGCGGTTTCGATAAAAACGCGTTTAAAGTCTTAAGTACCAAAAGTTCGTACAATATTTTCATATACTTCTTCTAATCGCAGATTGAAAAATTGGGGCTTTTAAGCACTTCTGCCGGATTATTTCTCTTGGTATATTATTTTTAAGACCCTAAAGCATCTTTTAAGCGAAAAAATTTCAGATTTTTTCAAAATTTTACTTAGGTTTCCCCCCTTAACCTACAAACTGTCACACATATAACTAATTAAGCATTTTAGACGTTTTATTAGTGGAAGAGGGAAGAAAAGTTTTTAAATTTTACTGATTAATTGTCGAAAGTGATAAGTTTGTGTGTTTCACAACTAAGCATAAATGCTTAAAGTCGGCAAGGAAGATAAACTAAAAATTCTGTTTGGAAGCTCAAAAGCACGTAACTCTGATGACCTTATGCATTTTTTCGGATTATATCAAAACTTTGATTTATTTTTTCTCGATTCGAGCGCAGGTTTGAATTCAGCGCCTTCAAACAAACTCAAATAGTTTAGTTTGCTGCTTTTCAAATCATTCGGAAATAAAGGGTGCTTTTTAAAGAGTGATACAAGTTTAAATCATAATAAAACATAGTAACATACACCAATACCCCGGTTTGCGTCGCTAATTGGGACCGGAGAAATGCGACGCAAATCGAAACGACGCAAACTGAATCACGTTTGCCCATACATTTGCACAGATTTGTATTTGATCGGTTCCATGACGTATTTTTAAGCTGGAAAGTTTATTTTTCATTAAAAAAAAATATTTTTTTTTAATTATTGTAAAAATTCATGAGAAAAACATTACAATAGCATTAAGATACAAATTAAATATAAAGAATTCATCATATAAAATTAAAAATTGAGATACAAATTAAAGAAAAGGAATTCGTCATATAAAATTAAAAGTCGTAACCGGTGTCCTGATTTGTTATTCTGAGCTTGAATCTAATAAATCTTCCACAGATTGATTTGGCAATCTTGCTGATTTTTTTACGAATGCATCTAAAGTTTGTTGGATTGTTAGAGCTTTTTTTTTCAAATAAATTTCTTTATAGCAATTGATAGCTTCGGTTACATATCTAGACACCTTTAAACTGCGATCTTCGTCCGGATCATTATTTTCCAAAATTTCCATTCCTTGCGATATCAACTGCATTGCTTCAGAGATTTTAGCAGTGGTAAGCTTTTTATTTTCTGGTTCAACTTCAAGTGTTAGTGTTTCATTGTCCACCGTATTGTTCATATCAGTTCACGCAAATCGAAACAAAAACGACGCAACTTCGAAGCCACAGAAAATTTTAGAAAGACGCAACTTCGAAACGACGCAAATCGAAGCGACGCAAACCGGGGTATTGGTGTATTTTTAATATCAAGAAAACGGGCTTAATTGGATAGAAAATTTTATGACATTAATGTTTAAATATGATTTCGGCCATGTGGCCGCCACGGCTGGCGCGTACAAGGCGCAATCTGGAACACCAATTTTCACAAACTTTTCGCAGCATTTGCGGCCGTATCTCGCCGATAGCTCTTCGAATGTTGATTTCTACACTGAACCAAAAAGGTACATTATATTAATGAAAAGGTGCATTAATTTCAATGAATTATTCATTAATTTTGGTCCAATGAACTGTGGTCATTGATTTCAATGAATTTTCTTCAGACTTTAATGAATAGTTCATTAAACTTAGCGATTTTCAATGAATGGTTCCTTGAATATCAATGTACACTTCATTGAATTCAATGAACACGTTCATTAAAAAATGCCAAAATTAATGATTTTTCATTGAATTTAATGAAAAGTTCATTGAATTCAATGTAAAGTTCATTGAATTCAATGTTAAATTCATTGAATTCAATGTATAGTTCATTGAATTCAATGTAAAGTTCATTGAATTCAATGTATAGTTCATTGAATTCAATGTAAAGTTCATTGAATTCAATGTATAGTTCATTGAATTTAATGTATAGTTCAATGAACCTTACATTAAATTCAATATATAGTTCATTGAATTCAATGTATTAAAGTTCATTGAATTCAATGTATAGTTCATTGAATTCAATGTATAGTTCATTGAATTTAATGTATAGTTCAATGAACCTTACATTAAATTCAATATATAGTTCATTGAATTCAATGTATTAAAGTTCATTGAATTCAATGTATAGTTCATTGAATTCAATGTATAGTTCATTGAATTCAATGTATAGTTCATTGAATTTAATGTATAGTTCAATGAACCTTACATTAAATTCAATATATAGTTCATTGGATTCAATGTTTATTTCATTGAATTTAATGTATTAAGTTCATTGAATTTAATGTATTTAGTTTATTGGATTCAATGAACAGTTCATTAAATTTTATGTATTCAGTTCAATGAATTCCATGTATATTTCATTAAATTTAATGTATTTAGTTCATTGGAATGAATGATCTGTACATTAAATTCAACGAATTATTTGCTAACCCCTCTCTAAACATTTTTAAAATAAGGAAATAATTAAAGAGTCAATTAATATACAAATTTTCGAAGATTTTGAATAGTTTTTAAATTTATAAAAATATACGGCAATAAACTCCCACAGGAGAGTGCATGCCGCAGGATATTTTAATTGAAATAATTAAAAAATTTTAAAGCACACATCTATGGCTGTAATAAAACTAGCAAATTGAAATTTTACACCATCCATGAATGAGGAATGATCCTCCAACTGCAAGGATTTATGGTTGAATATTTTCACCTTTATTTTTGGTTGAATATTTTCGCCTGGTTGAATATTTTCGACTTCCTATATGCTGCTTCCAACAAAAACGAATGCCTCTTGGGAACTGGTAATTGTATGCTTTAGGAAAGTTTTTCTTCCAAAGTTGTCCTTACTGCATACTTTTTGAGTGGGCACCAAATACCCATGAAGGCTCCAAAGAAGTTTCATAGCAGTACTGTCTGGAAAGATATTAATTGAAAAAATAACTATTTATTTATTTAGCCTCGGGAAAAATTAAGCTTACCACTGTAATTAGTGAAATCTTCAATTTCTGCCAACTTTGCCCGCACAGCTTTATCTTTTATGTGGTGTTCATTCTTTAAAAATGTAAACATTTTTTTAAAATGATGGCAGCAGTCACTTAAAATGCCAGGTATATTACCTATTATTTACTTAGGGCCATTTTGTTCACAGAGAGATAAATTTATCCCCGAGTTATTTCCATGATTTTTCCAGTTTTTTATTTGTTCACAGTGAGTTAAGCATTTAACTCTTCAAGCTGGAGATAAAAATGGTGGCGAGATAGCTTAACCCCAGAAATATTTAACTCGTGAAAATTGGTGAGATAAGATTTTTAATTCGCTCTCATCACTCTCATTTTAATATTTTTTATTTACTTGGGTCAACATTTTTAAATTCATGATGGTGGATAGTGTTGCCACCTTAATATTTTAAATTTTTACGAATTCGGGGCTGCCAAAAAAAAAATGGTATGCCAAAAATGGGTCCCTGAATCCGAATCCGTGGCCAGAATTTCAAAATGATAAAGTTTTGAAATAATAGGGTTGCCACCTAATAATATGTATTTTTAAGAATTTTAAACATTATTTAACAGTGTTTTAACAGTCGAATCTAAAGTTAAAATTTTAAAATTCAAGATGGTGGATAGGGTTGCCACCTTAATTTTTTGAATTTTTATGAAGTCGGGGCTGGCAAAAAAAAGGTACGCAAAAATGGGTCGCTGAGTCCGAATCCGTGATCAGAATATTAAAGTTATAGAATTTTGAAATAATAGGGTTGCTTTTACTTTAGAAAATACATATTATTAGGTGGCAGCCCTATTAATATAAAATTTTATCATTTTGAAATTCTGACCACGGATTCGGACTCAGCGACCCATTTTTGCGTACCATTTTTTTGCCAGCCCCGACTTCATAAAAATACAAAAAATTAAGGTGGCGACCCTATCCACCATTTTGAATTTTAAAATTCTGACTTCAGATTCGAAATCAGTGACTCCCTAACACTGTTAAATGATGTTTAAAATTCTTAAAAATACTTATTATTAGGTGGCAACCCTATTATTTCAAAACTTTATCATTTTGAAATTCTAGCCACGGATGCGGATTCAGCGACCCATTTTTGGTGTACCATTTTTTTTTGCTAGCCCCGAATTCATAAAAATACAAGAAATTAAGGTGGCAACCCTATCCACCATATTGAATTTTCAATTTCTGACTTCAGATTCGAACTCAGCGGCCCCCAATACTCTGTCCTCATGTTGAAAATTCTTAAAATAAAACATTTTTAGGTGGCACCCCTACGTGTAGAAACATTTTCGAGTTTTGAAATTCTGACAACGGATTCGGAATCAGCGACCCAATTTTACCTAGTGTTTCTCCCAGAGTTGAATTCGCATAAATAAACAAGAAATTAGGTGGCAACTTTATCCGCCATCTTGAATCTTAAAATTCTGACACCAGATTCGAAAGAAGTAACCCCCAATACTGTTTCTTCATGTTTAAATTTCTTAAAAAAATGTTTAGTTGACAGCCCTGTGTAGAAAAATTTCAGAATTTTGAAATTCTGACATCAGATGCAAAATCAGCGATCCATTTTTACCTAGTGTTCACTCCAACCCCCAAATTCGCAAAAATAAACCAAAAATCCCCACACATTTTATAATTAATGAGCAACACTCTAACATTCCAATGGAAATCGATATCAACTGAGAGCGAATTTATGCTCTAAGCATAAAGCTGGGATAAAATGTGAACAAAACCACTTTTTTATCTCCCGATTTATACGCTTGGTATAAAATTAACCTAGAGATAGTTATCCCCGAATTAAATCATATTTATGCCCTTTGTGAACAAAATGGCCCTAATACTAATAGTAATTCTACAGATTTAAATTTTCTTTTACATTCAAAGCACAACATTTTCTTCACTTTTAATTTAATTTATTATCACCTTTTATCTAAAATTTACACACATAATTGCCACACGTCTTCACAACTTCGCGTTTCACTTCAAACAAAATTGGGAAGGGAATAAATTAGTATACATTGAATTTAATGAACTGAATACATTGAATTTAATAACCTATGCATTTAATTTAATGAACTATACATTGAATTCAATGAACTATACATTGAATTCAATGAACTATACATTAAATTCAATGAACCATTCAATAAATTTAATGAATTATACATTGAATTCAACGACCTATACATTGAATTTAATGAACTATACATTGCATTTAAAGACCTAAACATTGAATTCAATGAACTGTTCATTAAAAATCAATGTATGGTTCCTTAAAATTTGATTTACAATTGGAATCAATGTACTTTTCATTGATATCAATGAAAAGTCCATTAAAATAATGAAAACAAATCATTGGTATTTATTTAGACATTTTCAATGAATATAACTTCATTGATTTCAATGAACAGTACGTTAAAAACTATAAGCAATTCATTAAAATTCAATGATTTTTTCATTAAAATCAATGAATTAATTTTAACGTATGCTGTTCATTAAATTTGTTTTTTCTGTGCAAGTGTTCAATTGCTTGTGGCTTATGGACGTAGACAAGTGACTTTACATAACCCCAAAGAAAATAATCCAATGGGGTTAAATCACACGATTTTGGGGGCCAATTAATTGGGCCATTTCGTGAAATTATTTTTTCGTCAAAAGTTTCCTTGAGTAAATCAATTGTAGCGCCCGCTGTGTGGCATGTGGCTCCGTCCTGTTGGAACCACATATCAGCAAGATTAATGCCAGCTAATTGAGGTACGAAAAAACTTCAAATCATGTTCCTATACCGTTTACCATTGAAAGTAACATTTTGACCATCAGCGTTTTTGAAGACATATGGGCCAATGACTCCGCCAGCCCATAAAGCGCACCAGACTGTAATTTTCAGTGGATGTAATGGTGTTTCGTCAAAAGCTTGTTGATTCTCCTCACTCCAAATACGACAATTCTGTTTATTTACGTACCCATTTAACCAAAAATGGGCTTCATTGGAAAATAAAATTTTCTCTAAAATAAAGCATCAACTTCAATGCTTTCCTGTAAAGCGGCTACAGATTCTTCAGTGCGCACTGTTCGGCGTCTTACGGGATGCACATTAACAGTAACAGTAACAGTAAGTGTGGTCCGAAAACGATCTATTGTTCTTCGAATTAGCAGCTCTGAAGGACGATTATGTACGCCATAAAATGGACGAAGTGCACGATAAGTTTGACGAACAGAACCATTATTTTGATTAAAAATTTCCACAATTTACACACGTTGCTCTAGTGTAAGTCGATCTATTATAAAATGTTAAAGCAAACTAAACAAAAAAAAAAACTATCAGCTGTTAAATGGGTGGTCAAATAAAGCAGTGATGCCAACTCAAACTTGTATCACTCTACAAAAAGCACCATATATATAGGGTCAATGGAGCAATTTTTTAAAATTTTCTCGAAATGGTCCATTTCTGTCTTTAAATTCGGATATTCTATGGACAAAGATAAAAGAAAGAACCGGACAAAAAGAATTTATGTGGAAAAAATTAAAAAACAAACAGATTTTGTTTTTCTTTTTACGTTATGGAAAAAAACATTTTATATCTGTGCTTATTTACTCTTGCTGTCAAGGCCACTGATTTTAACTGACACATTTCCCTACTTTTCCCTCTAAATAACATAAAAAAAACACATACAGTTTTTAAGAAATACTATGAGACTAATTTAAGCATCTCGATTCCTTTACGTATTCTTCATCTATCATGCTATTGGACTTTAGACTCTACTCGCTTGCGTGTAAAGGTATTTATTCTTTTTGCATATTAATATTTCTTATTAATAACTATTTCCTCATCTTGATTAGAATTATTTTTTGTCAAATTCTCCCAAAGACGTAAACAAAAAATAAAAATAAAAAACGAAAGAAAGTGGTTTGTTTGTTAGTTGTTGTTCGTTCTTTAAACTGTTTAGTCTGCCAAAAATAACCGGTGTAATAAAAAGTATTTTTTTTTCTGTTAATTTATTAAAGAGCTCTAAATAATTGTCAACAAGCATGAATCAATATTTCTACTGGAACTGGTGGAGCATTCAGTCTACGATGAACGCTTAAAAAATAAAATTAAAAATTGTTTATGAAATTGTTATTGTGACCAATGCTGAATTCTTGTTGATTTTATTTTCTGCGGCTATATCGGTCTTTTTGTTTTTAATCTAGACAAATTAAAACATAGTTAACTTTGAAAGGTAGTAATAAAAGGGCAAATAAATTTTTGATTAAAGTAAACTATCAACATACACTTAAAATAAACATACGCTTAAAAATGAAGGCCATTAAATTTGTTCTATTATCTGTTAAATGTATAAATATGTGAGGTTGAAATAATAGAAATAATAGCAAGGTGAAATACGGTCAAAAATTTTAGAATTCCAGAATTTTCGGTGCAGTCGGTACGGCAGACCCGTAGCCAGGCTTTTCCATGGGGGTTAATGGGTTTTGACTACAAAAATGTGCTGGAACCAATATGATATGGGACTTTTTTATGCAAAATGTATTATTTTTATCATTTTTATTGTTATTTTTGTTGTTCTCTTTGTTTATTTCTTTATCAAAAAACGCATTGAATAAATTTTTTTTAAAGATTAAAGAACCAAGGCATGCTCCTTATACAAACAAGGTTTGATCTTTGATCTGAGAGGAAAGGGATAAATTATTTACAGGAATTGATTGAAATCATACGTGAATTACTGATTAGGCGAAACAACCGTGAAGGACAATTTGAATTGCTTTTAACCGAAGCTAGTGTTATGTCTTAACCTTGGCAAGCATTTCCAACCCTTTGTTGTTCCTGTCCTCTATTCCACATTACCACAATTTAGCTGTGGGTTTTTAGTTTTCCATAATTCTTAAATGTAGGAAAGAACAAAGAAAGTGAAAAGAACCATGGCCGAGCCCGGATTCGAACCAGGGACCTCTGGGTTGATAGTCTAGCGCACTCTCCACAAAGGCCGACATTTGTCGAATTATGTGGCAACTCTAATTTTCAGAAAATGCTTCTTAGTAGTTTGAAGCTTCACCATTTTTTTTTTATCCTTAAAGTCGGCGATTGCATTAATAATTACGGACAAAATCCCTGGTTGAGTTTTAGGCTTGACCTAAAATAAGAATTTTGCTTTAGAGTCATATGATTTCGAAGAGTTTATTCGAACAATTGTCAAATCATAGAAAACTTAAATAGTTGATTGGTCAGAGCTTAATCACTCAAGACTACTGAAGATGGAAAGGCTAGCACCTTCCGAAACAATCTGTCTAGTCTAATGTGTAATTGACTCTATTCAGAATTGTTTATGTTGCCTTCAAATATATTTGTGTGTAAATATTACGGATATTTTATTCGTACAAAAACAAATGTATATTGTACGAATAAATTTGTTATATTTACGAATGATCGTTATATCTAATAACAAAAAAAAAAAACTATTCTGTCTGAGCTGGGGCCTGAGCCTCGGCTTTTTAGCTTACGGGCCACGTACTCTACCAGTTTGTTTTAGCCAATTTACAATTCTACAGTTTCTATTATTCTGTAGTTGTTTGACAAACCAGGCAAATTAAAAAAAATTCTGTCTGAGCTGGGGTTTGAACCTCTGCTCTTTAGCTTATGGGTCACGCACTCTACCAGTAGGCTACATCCACTTTACAATCATACGGTGCCATATATTCTGTAGTTGTTCGACAAACCAGGCAAAAGAGTAAAAATTCTGTCTTAGCTGGGGTTTGAACCTCGGCTATTAAGTTTACGAGTCACGCACTCCACCAATTCGCCCTCACTCATTTTTGGTAAAGGCCGATGAGTAACCATACAAACTAAATTGCTAAATTTTAGTACAATACAACCACATTCGACTGAAATATAGCGTTTTGTATGGATTTGCAAGCGGAAATAGTAGGTGTGGCAAATTTTTTTTTATTATTCCAGATATTAGCCGTGATAACAAATGAAGTAAATTTGATGCCCTCAGGTGTTGCCGTTCTTGTGATCTTAACGGCCACCTACCCTCACGAACGATTTTATATGCATACTAGGAGGCCATTGACGTCTTTTTAACCAATCTCCTTAACGCCTTAAAGACGGGACAATTTTTTTACCCATGTGCTAATTTTTAACTTATTTTGATTTTGACTAATTTTCATGTGATACGGTTAGTTTTGCAACATCCGACTTAGTGATGCGACATTGCATCGTCGTCCTTATTGGGTTTAGGGGGATTCACTGATCACCTTCAGCATGTTTTGCAAGTTTTTTTTATTTGAAGTTTCCGCTCAAAACTTGATGCACGCTCTTAACTTGATTAACATTATTACTTAAATTAAACCTTAGCAAAAAATTAATTTGAGTTGACAAAAGTCTAAATTCACATAGTTGATAGACTGCTAAGTTTTATCTATTTTTCGCTAGCGTACAGAAAATTCCAAGGTCACTGGCAGATTTTTCGACTACTGGTCGAATTTTCTGGGAATATTTTTCATTTCAATTATAAATTAGAGCAAGGCTTAAAAAGCTGCAGCAAAGAGATAATGCTTTTTGAGTTGGACTAGTTGAAGATTTTGTTATTAGCCTCGCCCCTTTTGCTTCATTGTGTTTAATTGAAAAAGCCTTGGAATAAAATCCAGAGCAGCTCAAATAATTGCCAATTAATTAACACACAAAGAGTGTAAAAACAACATGATTCGCACACATAATTTATAACTACAAATTAAATTTCCCTCAAAAATTTCCCTGCAATTTATTTGCTGTTGTTGTTGTTGTTGTTTTTATACACTTTTCCAATTTGCTTGCCATCAAAAACAATTTTGCTGCCGCAATGCATGCATAAGTTTTGTTGCATACGCTAGAGTCAAACGTATGTTTGTAGCAGTTTGCTTGCCTAGCAACAGCGAGTTGCCACACCTCATCAACCATCCATACCATGCGCACCGCCCCACTTGCCCCTCCCCTAAAAAATGCTGCAGAAGCCCAGGTTATGGCTATAAAAATTATTCACTTCATCTTGCGGCTCAACAACGCAATGCAATTTTCAATGTTGCCATATTTTCTTTTAGTTTTTTTCCAAGATAGCAGCAATTGTAGCTGTTTTCTTTTTTTTCACACATTTTTTTTTTACAACACTCTTTCACACACAATAAATCACGCTGCTGGCGAAAGTGTTGGGCAAACGCAGTGGTGGAAGCAGTCAAGGAAGTTGTAACACATCGCATAATTTTTCGCTTTTTTGTTGTTGCATTTATCTGAGTTGCAACAGTTTTTAATGGCACTCAATCAAGAGCAACAACTGTAAACAAAAACATATTTTCATTGAAATTGAGTTGATTTTGATTTTACTCGTATTTTTTATAGACTACCAAAATGATTTACGCAAAGTTAAGTTCACAACAACAAGCAACATCACCATCAGCATCAGCAGCAGCAGCAGCAGCATTTCTAGCACCAGCATCAGCGTTAGCAACAGTTGTTGCTATGCGCAGTATTAAATTTGTTTTTTTTTTTAATATTTCTTTGCTGCTGTTTTTATTCTTGCTACTGTTTAACAAACACATTGTTGCGCTTGTTAAAATGCTGTCGTTAGTGTTGTTGTTGTTTTGCCATTGCTATAGTCGGCACACAGTAGCAACAGCTAAATATGACAACATTAGATTTTGTACAAAATTGACACGGAAAAGCTTTTTGCTAATTAAGCAGATAATTTAGCAGATACTGCAGCGAATCTTAGATAAAAAAGAAAAAAAAACCGGGTTTGCTTCTGAAGAGAAGAACGTTAATTTTATGACTAGAAAAACAAATTGCTAACAAAAGATACTTAAAGAATATGAAGCTTAAAAGATAGTATTTTCTTATAAGCTTCTGGTTATTCACATTAAGATAAGCTTAAACACAGTCCAACAGCATTTTTTTAACGGTATAACCATGGTATGTATGGTACTCCTGAAACAAAATGTCATGCTGACTACTTTTTTTTTAGGTAAATTTAAGTCAAGCACGTCTGAGTTTTTTATTACACAGTCCAACAACCAAAATAAATAAAGGTTGCGATCAACGGATTACTCCATAGCTTATCAAACTGTTGTTTCATTGCTTCGTTTCAGTAAAATTTCCAGTACATGTCAAACAATACATAAAAATCAGTTCAATCTTTTGAATATGAGAACTAAGAGCGCAGCTTTACAGAAAGCGGGAGAGTGAAAGCATGATGTTATCAAAAGCAAGTGTTGCATATTCTGCATATTAAGGTACTATTACAGTGTGTTAAAAATTAAAAATCAACTTTTTTCGTTAGAATATGGTTCTTTAAGGTCTTAAGAATGCGTATACAAGATTTTAAAAAAAAATATCAAATAGAAAAAAGTTATAACATATATTATATTCGTATATCGCGTGATATTCAAGAACCTTTTAATCTTTAATCGCGTTTTTCTCGAAACAAGGTTTTTCGAATCGGCTTCTAAGATATCTGGAGTTCTATTTGATCGATTTCGATGATTCTTGATTTATTGTGATCCTTATAGACTCTGTTAAGCACTAGACCTATAAAAAGCCAAAAAAGTTTATATATTTTTTTATATGGCTGAAAGTTTAGGCAAAAAAAGGGTGTTTTTTGTATATTTTTTTTTAAGGCATGCCATTTTTTTATTTTTTATTTTTTATTTTTTTTTATTTGCGTAGGTTGGAGTGCTCAACTACAACCCTTAAATCAAGAATGCACTTTGATTTTTTACTTTCAGACGCTTTGTAAATGCCGAGACGATAAGCCAATCGCAACAATTTTTTCAACACATTAACTTCAACGCCTTGTAGAAAATTAACAACTATAATGACTATAAACGTTTTATTTTCACATCAATAATTCTTCATTATTTAAAAAATTTGAATTTTTGAATCATTTTAAAATTAATAATTCTAATAAATAAAACTTAATAAAAAAGGTGTTTTCTTTATAGCTACACACTGTAATAGTACCTTAACAGGATTGTCCCTTAAAATGGATTTTTTTATATAGCTCCAAAAATCGATTTTGTTATGATAGTTCTTGAACGTTATAATTATGTCTTAAAGTGTGGTTTGTAAAGTTCGTGAAGATAAATTCGTCAATCGGACGATAACTTAGCGAAGCCTCCAAACAATACTTTTTATCCACACAAAGTTAAATTCGTACTTTTTGCAAAGTGCGAATGTACGAGATTACGAGTGTGCACTTAAAACATATATCATTGGAAAGGCACTTTAACTACCTATTCAGTGGTATGCAATACATATCAAGTTCATATTTTTGATAAAACGATATGTGTTTCATTAATGCACTCTAAGGTTTTTGGCCTTAAAAAATTTTGTAAGAGTAGTATTTGGTACAAGAGTAGATTCATGGTACTAACTTCTAATGAAAAAATCCTTTTAGTTAAAATATGAACTTAATATGGATTGCATACCATAACAGCAGAACATGAGCATAAGCTAATGTAAGTAAAAAAAAAGTATTTAAAGGGAAAAGAACTGAGAAGTTGACACTGATCTGTGGTGCATGGCGATTCACGACCGGGTTCGATTCCCGATGGTGGCATCACAAAGATTTCTGATGAGGCCAGTAGCAGCTTCGAAATTGCAATAAAATCAGCTATTGATATTTTCCTTTTATTTATTTATTTTATTTATTTAATTAAATGTAAGCGCTTGCAAGAATAAACTTATAATTAAGCACCGATTACGTATATGGCGATAATATCAACACAAAAATATGAGATATAAAACATAATCTTGAATAAAATTTAAAGTTAAAAGTACAAATGGGAACAAGTGAAAACATTAACAATTTTGTAAAATTGAACCAAAGGTAATAACAGAGATTTATAACAAATATAAATAATAAGACAAACAAAAAACTAAAAAAACGGGGAAAAATTAAAAAAATAAAATTAAAAGGATATTAAAGGAAAGAAAAAAAAGAAAACGAAATAATAAAGCTTAAGTTAAAGTGAAGACAATTAATCTGATAGCTTAGATTTAAACAAGGTTGCATTTCAAATACGCTGCAAAGGAATGGAAGCGAATTCCAAAGACGTTTAGAATTAACAAAAAACTGCCGTTCTGATGCCAAGCAGGCGTGTCTAGGTTGAACCAAGTTGTTACCGCGCTGAGATCTTAAAAATTTTAATTTTTCATATGAATAAAGAGGATCCTTAGTAAAAATGATTTTATGCAAGAAGACTAACGCCTTCATGTTCAGAACATGGTCAAAAGTCAAACCGAATATTTGTTTTGCATACTGTGATATGTGGTCAGTTCGTTTAGGTCCGAAGACATAACGAGCGATGTTGTTATAAGCAACGTTCAGCTTGCGCTTACTTGCAGAGTCACAGTATGCGAAAATTTTAGATCCATATCGTACAGTGGGAACGAGACACGTTTTTGTTAGTAGCATTCTAATGTTAAAGGGGGTGAAATATTGTGTAGCCCACAGGCTGCGGAGCATACCGAAGATTTTTCCCACTGTGATATTGACATGATTTGTCCAATCCAAGGTACTGTTGAAAGTAATGCCCAAATTTTTTGCCGACTTCACGACCTCAATACATGATCCGTTTAGTATGACTTCAGGTAGAATTGAAGTGAAATTATGTTTCCTAGCTATAACTAAACATTTTGACTTATTTGAATTGAGGCATAAATCATTAGCAGAAGCCCAATCATGAATTTTACGTAAATTTGCATTCAAACTTGCGACACAATAGTGAACATCAGACTTGCGACAGTTAGTATACAATTGCACATCATCAGCGTACATTTGTATGCCACAACTATGCAGAATAGAGGGTAAGTCATTTATGTAAACTGAGAATAAAAGCGGACCCATTATAGAACCCTGAGGTACTCCACGGTTCACACTTAAAAAACTTGAGGTCGCGCAGCCGATATTCACTGCTTGTATTCTATTAGCAAGGTATGAACTCATTAGTCGAGTGGCTGTTTCGGAAAAATTAAACATGTAGGACAATTTTGAACATAAAATTTGGTGATCGACCGTGTCGAAAGCTTTCGAGTGATCTAGAAGAATCAAAAAAGTAACTTCGTTTCGATCAAGATTATTTCGTATTTCGTCGGACACGTCTAGTATCGCAGTTATGCAACTGTGTTTTGGTCGGAAACCTGATTGTCAATCAGTTAAAAGTTTGTTACACAATAAATATTTGTTTGTCTGTTTGTACATAAGCGATTCAAAAACTTTCGATAAATATGGCAAAATTGCTATTGGGCGGTAATCGTTTCCAGTTTTAGGAATGGGAATTATTTTGGATTGTTTCCAAATAGCGGGGAATTCTGATTTAGTTATTATTGTGTTAAAAATGTGTTTAATAAATGGTAGCAGTACGGGTAGAAGTGCTTTGAAAAACTTTGGATGAATTCCATCGAAACCGACAGCATTAAATTTGATTTATAAGCAACTTCGCACTATCTCGGCATCTTCAACACGTTGGAAGCTAAAAGATGAGTTTGAGCTATTTGATCTTTGAAGGTAACGATTTTTTCATATTGAAAAAATGTTGATGTTGTTTCTTTGGAAAAAATTCGTTAGAGCAATTAATTGTTCAACTTGGTACCATGACTTAAATTCATACCAGGAGTTAAATTCGTATTTTTTAAAAAGAACGGTTTTAATTTCATCCCTTACCTCCTGCACCTTTTTACAAAGTACGAATTTAACTTTGTGCAGATAAAAAGTATTGGTTTGAGTCTTAGTTGCGTTGGATTGACGAACTTATCTTAACGCACTTCGCCTTGTATTGCGGTCTTTTAGTTAAAGATAACTTAAAAATTTTGCTTTTTATTACAAAATTCAAACTCAATACGGCCTCTGGATTAAACCCAAAGTATTAACTATTAAATTAATAAAACGCCCTGTTTTTTATAACTGAGGATGCAACAATGATTTTGTGCGGCTCTGAGCGCAATTATGGCTTTCGTAAAGCAGACTCTCATGCTCACAATCCTTGGCAGAATCAAGAAAGTAAAAGCGATCTTTTCAGTTCTTTCAAAAAATTTTTTGCTGTCCTTGTCAAAAAAAGAGCGATGGTTAATTTTAAGCAAGAGTATGCAAAACAATCTTGCATTTTTTATTGAGTACAAGTGATTTTTGTTTATATATTTTAAGCTTATATCCCACACTTGCACTTGTTTACATTTTAAACTTTAGTTTCTATTTGGCGCGTTATAATCAGTAAACCAAAAACATTATTTTGTAACTATCAACAGTTCCGCTCTTTCGCTTGCAATTTTTTGACAAGCAAAATTTGCAAAATTCGTAGCTGTAACGTTTGCCTGATAATAATTTTACCACGTTCACGATATAAATAATGCTTTTTCGTAAGTTCTTTCTCATTCTCTTTGGGCATGTCCCTCGTTCCTTTTACCCCCGAATTCATCAAGCATATGCTTCCGCCCAGGAAGCCAACTGGCGAGATACTCATATAAGTGACTTTGCCCACGCTTAGCTTTGGTTATACCTTTGAGTATATGTGTATTTATATGGTGGCCGTAGCCTACTGGGAGAGTGCGTGGCCAGTAAGTTAAAGAACCGCGGTTCAAACCCCAGCTCAGACAGGATGTTTTTTTTTTCAATTGCGTTAATATTTCTTTTCGACCGCCACCTCTCTGCAGACAATGGCAAACCTCAGAGAGTAAAAATTGCCATGTAAAGTTTCTTGAGAATATAAGCCGTTCGGAGTCGGCACAAAACTCGTAGGTTCAGTGCTCGATCATTTGTCTTCAAACATTTAATAATACATACAACACATTTGATCAATAGAAGCTCGGTCAAAGTACTTCCAAGGGCTGTAATGGCCAATTTATTTATTTTTACTTTTTTTCTGTACTATTATAATGTACAATGTATATTATATGTTTGTATTAATACTCAAAGTAAATATTTGCCAAATGTTGTAACTTCAGTGCTTCTCAAAAATTTGGGAACATTTCAAGAATAGCGACAACTCTAATTTTTAATTTTGTTTTGCAGATTATATGGATTTTGGCCTCATAACTCCAAGTCTGAAAAAATTGCAGGCCACTTGCAATTGGTTTAGAAGTTTTAAGCCTATAAAGTTGGAAAAATGGCCTACAAATCTTTTTATTTTTCAAAATTGTAAATATATATTTGTTAAAAAAAATTGTAAATAGGTATAAGAATAGGAATATCTTAAAAAGTTATGAATGAATTTTCATTTTTGATACCTCGTTGAAAGGTACATTACCTTTAATTTTATTCCCATAATACAGAACACTAAAAAAACAGCAAGATTTGTAGGTCATTTTTGCAACATTGGATAATACTTGGAGGCCTATAACTTCTAAACCAATGCGAGCGGTCTGAAATTTTTCAAGATTTGGATTTAGAAGGTTAAAATTCGTATAATCCAATAAAAATAATATTAAAAAAGAGAGTTGTCTTTCTTGAATTATACCAAAATTTGAGTTAGTTTTCCAAAACCTTTAAAACTAATAAATATCTCTCAAGCTTTTGAAACATTTTCCTGTGTTTGCATACTATTTCTTGAGTTATTTTTATACTATGCACAGATGCATAAATGCAAATTAAATCTTCCGCTTAAGTTAAATTAATTGTTCCACTTAAATTGTAAAAAAACACTAAAAATACACTAAATCAAACTAATTAACTGTGCTTTTTGTTGCTCATATTTGATTTTCCTAACTATTCCATACCTTATAGTTTTATTCCTTTTTTTAGTATACTATTAATTTTCGCTCTTTAGGTACTTAAGTTATTATCATTGCTGAATATTCATGGTAGGCGCACTAGAAACACGCTCTCTGCGACAAACAAAACAATAACAAATGCGTAGCTATACTGTCAAAATCTATTTTGTCTATTCGAAGCGGCCGTACATAGCGACACAAACAAATTGGTTACTGAACAATCTAACAATCTAACTAGTAGTCAAATGAAAATTTTATTAAAAGTTAATTTTTATTTGCTTTGTTCAGAGCCAAAATTCAATAAATTCTGTATTATTATTTAAAACACAGGTAATTTTATTAAATTTTTAAGGATTTTGATAAATTTTTCTGATATTTTCACATACAAAATCTGGGTACTCTGTTGATTTTTTACGGTTACAAGTAAATTATGCATTGCTATGGCTGAATGAGTAAACGTCAAATGTAAAAAATAGCATTGTAAAATTAGAGAAGGTAGAAGCATTTCGGAGAGACAGACTGCCGAAACTGTAAAAACGAAGTTGACAGCTTATAGAAAATCTGAAACCGATGAGAAAGCAAAAATTTGACGCATTCATTGAAAGTCAACTGTTGTGATATTATGGTAGCGATACCGTAGAAAAGTTGACAATTATTTAATTTAATTATTATAATTATTTAATTATGTAAATGCTTTAATTGCAAATTTGCAGCGTTGTTTCAGTGTTTCAGGAAATTTTAATACAACTGCCAGTTACCAACTGATGACTCCGCTGAATGCGGCCATTGATTTCCTCTTGTTCTCATTCACAAAAAACTGACTTTGACAATTTTGGATATTTGGAGAAAGAGCACGTAGTCTGAAATGCATCTACCTTCTCCAGTTCTACCATGCATTATAGCTATGCCTTTGTTGTGCTTTGTCGTTTCTTGCTCTCCGAATTGCTCTCTTTTTAAATTTTCTGCTTTTTTATTTATTTTAAGTATGCTTAAACCATATTTTCTCTTAGTAGAAAAAAATTTGTATATATTAAAAAAAAATTTGCCTTCATGATTTTAACAGAGAGACGTTTTTACGGTATAAACGTGTTGCATTATTATTTGTTCTTCGCTTACGGTGCGAATTACTTTGTTGCATTGTTATTGAGTTGAATGACTGAATGCATGAATGTGGATGTGCGTATAACCCACATCTGTTGAATCTCGATGAGGTTATGTGATATATTAATTCGTACGTTGATTGTAATAGGCGTTGTTGTCATGCAGCGATGAGCTGTGATAAAGTTATTATTTCTTTTGATATTTGAACTGTGAAGAGCAGTAAACATGAGATTGTTGAAAATGTATTAAAATTTTAAAAGATGAATTTCAAATAAAAGCTACTTCTTCAAAAGCTCGTTTTCATAATAGGCATTAACATTAAAACATGCCTCAATATACCCTCAAACTATCAAATAAATCGATTCAATAATTTACTCCTGAGACATGTTTATTTTTGAACCTTGGATTCTTGTATTGCAGGCCTTAAGAAATTGTTGGATTTGTCATGCTTCTAATTTACTACTGGACCATCCCATATGATTAGCAGCTCCCTCACCATCTACTCCCCCTTTCCAAAACCTTTTTAAGAATCTCACTCTGTTTTTTTTTGCTCTCAATGATTTTCTTTGTTTGCCTGCATTCACCTTTCTTCTTTTACGGTTTCTTTTGATTTACTACTTGTTTGTTGCAAGCAAAGCAATTTATTAGTTACTGATAGGCTAGGCATGCGCCGTGCGTAGCAATTTGCACGTTATTATTAAACTTCTTTTACGCTAGTTTTTCATGCATATGCACATTTATTTTAATGATCTTCTTGCACTCTCTGCGAGTTCAAATCAAGCTGCTATAATTTAACTAAATATAACTTTGAGAGTGAGTTGAACTTTTGTGTTTGTTTTATGTGCCATAACGACGAGAAAGTGCAATTCTAAAAAAAAGCAGCTTTTTATTGTAAACATTACACGGTTTAAAATCTTTGAATAAAATTCAAACTTTTCTGTACGTTATATATGACCAGCTTTGTTTTCAAATGTAGTATTTGCCAAATACTAAAAAATCGTTTTAATACAGCTTTGGTTTAAAATTAAGTACACGCTTGGATTGAAATATAAAAAAAAATGACAAACACACTGAGATTAGAACCAGGGACATCCAGTTTGTAAGATCACTACGTTAACCACTGGGCTACTGCGCTATACGAAACAAAAACAATAAACAAGCATATGAACCTAATAAACTAATATTGAGTTTCAGCATTGCAATATTTCTTTGGTTTAAATTTTAGTACAGAAAAGTTTTAATTATGGGCTAGTATTTGTGAAAGTTTAAATTATAAACCTCAAGGCTAAAAAATATGCAGTAGTATTTTGGCTGGACTAAAATTTATTCCCAGACTTACTTATAAATATATCACAGCGAATATTTTGCTCTTAATGAAACTCCTAAATTTTAAAAATAATGAGGAAATTAATTAGTTTCGAAAGGGGATTTTAGGATTTGTCTAGAGATTACGACAAAAAAGATTCATAAAAGTCTCTGCCCACTTGCGGCACGCAACGAAACGACTGTAAATCGGCTTCGCAACGTAATGTTCAATGCACACTTAACGAAACGGCAACAAAAATTTTAACTAAACAAAACAATCAGCGCAGAATTCTCTAGTACACAATTAGCTTAAATAGCCTTGCTATTAGATGACGATGTAGAAAACTGATAAAATCATAGATTTTAGAGTAATTTTATGCTTTAAAAACGACCTATCGATATCGAATTTTTACTTTGCACAATAAACTGTTGGAATCCATTGTAATTTTTGTAAACAGAGAGAACGACAAGCCGGTCAGAATTCTTTGAAACGATCACCACCGGCTTTTTCGTCGGCGTCAACAGTCGTTGCCGTTTTATCGTCGCTTAGTGAGCATGTATACATAAGAACACATGGTAGTTATATTTTGTAGTTTCGTGTCGTTTCGTTACGTGCCGCAAGTGGGTAGATACCTTAAAGGATACTATTTGTATATTAAAAAAATATTTTCCTTTCATTGAGTAAATGTATTTAATTGACTCCTGTACAACAATATTTACTGATTATTAACAATTTTTGGTAAATATGTATTACCAAATATATGTTTCGTTAAAACAGTTATTGATTTGAATTGTTTTGGCATGCGTAACTAAATATTGCTACGATGTTAATTATAATGCACTAATTGAGCTTTAGAAATAATTCATTGATATTTAGAATTAATTACTAAACCATATCTTTAGTCAGCTAATATAATAAAACCATAATTTTTACATTTAAGACCTTATACTTCAGGGCAACTTTTTGGTTTATAGTTAAGATAAATATCTTTTATATCCTCTCTTAACTTCATGACTGATAGATATATCAAATATTGCATAATGATAATAGAAAATATAAACTTTTAATTTTTTTTTTTCAATAGAGCATTAAGTGGTTTAGTAATAATAACCCAAATAAAAATTTGACTAACTACACCATTTTAAATTATAATTCAGAAAAAATTATAGAAAATCATAAAAGAAAATCCATTTTAGATTCTGACATAATATATACGATATAATGACATAAAACTATAATTTTTACACTTAAGACCTTATACTTCAGAGCAACTCTTTGGTTTATAGTTAAGATAAATATCTTTTATATCCTCTCTTAACTTCATGACTGATATATCAAATATTGCATAATGATAATAGAAAATATAGCCTTTTAATTTTTCTTTCAATAGAAGAAAGCATTAAGTGGTTTAGTAATAATAACCAAAATAAAAATTTGACTCAACTACACCATTTTAAATTATAATTCAGAAAAAATTATTGAAAATCATAAAAGAAAATCCATTTTAGATTCTGAACAGATCAAATGAAATTTTGAAAAGATCAGTTGAAATTTAGTAAAGATGAATTGAAATTCAGAAAAAATCAATTGAATTTTACACAATGTGCTAATTATTAATGGCAATGGTAATGGTAATGGTAATGGAAATGGAAATGGAACTGGTAATGGTAATGGTAATGGTAATGGAAATGGAAATGGAAATGGTAATGGTAATGGTAATGGTAATGGTAATGGTAATGGTAATGGTAATGGTAATGATAATGGTAATGGTAATGGTAATGGTAATGGTAATGGTAATGGTAATGGTAATGGTAATGGTAATGGTAATGGTAATGGTAATGGTAATGGTAATGGTAATGGTAATAGAAATAGTAATAGTAATAATAGTAATAGTTATAGTAATAGTAATAGTTATAGTAATAGTAATAATAATAGTAATAGTAATAGTAATAGTAATAGTAATAGTAATAGTAATAGTAATAGTAATAGTAATAGTAATAGTAATAGTAATAGTAATAGTAATAGTAATAGTAATAGTAATAGTAATAGTAATAGTAATAGTAATAGTAATAGTAATAGTAATAGTAATAGTAATAGTAATAGTAATAGTAATAGTAATAGTAATAGTAATAGTAATAGTAATAGTAATAGTAATAGTAATAGTAATAGTAATAGTAATAGTAATAGTAATAGTAATAGTAATAGTAATAGTATTAGTAATAGTAATAGTAATAGTAATAGTAATAGTAATAGTAATAGTAATAGTAATAGTAATAGTAATAGTAATAGTAATAGTAATAGTAATAGTAATAGTAATAGTAATAGTAATAGTAATAGTAATAGTAATAGTAATAGTAATAGTAATAGTAATAGTAATAGTAATAGTAATAGTAATAGTAATAGTAATAGTAATAGTAATAGTAATAGTAATAGTAATAGTAATAGTAATAGTAATAGTAATAGTAATAGTAATAGTAATAGTAATAGTAATAGTAATAGTAATAGTAATAGTAATAGTAATAGTAATAGTAATAGTAATAGTAATAGTAATAGTAATAGTAATAGTAATAGTAATAGTAATAGTAATAGTAATAGTAATAGTAATAGTAATAGTAATAGTAATAGTAATAGTAATAGTAATAGTAATAGTAATAGTAATAGTAATAGTAATAGTAATAGTAATAGTAATAGTAATAGTAATAGTAATAGTAATAGTAATAGTAATAGTAATAGTAATTGTAATAGTAATAGTAATAGTAATAGTAATAGTAATAGTAATAGTAATAGTAATAGTAATAGTAATAGTAATAGTAATAGTAATAGTAATAGTAATAGTAATAGTAATAGTAATAGTAATAGTAATAGTAATAGTAATAGTAATAGTAATAGTAATAGTAATAGTAATAGTAATAGTAATAGTAATAGTAATAGTAATAGTAATAGTAATAGTAATAGTAATAGTAATAGTAATAGTAATAGTAATAGTAATAGTAATAGTAATAGTAATAGTAATAGTAATAGTAATAGTAATAGTAATAGTAATAGTAATAGTAATAGTAATAGTAATAGTAATAGTAATAGTAATAGTAATAGTAATAGTAATAGTAATAGTAATAGTAATAGTAATAGTAATAGTAATAGTAATAGTAATAGTAATAGTAATAGTAATAGTAATAGTAATAGTAATAGTAATAGTAATAGTAATAGTAATAGTAATAGTAATAGTAATAGTAATAGTAATAGTAATAGTATAGTAATAGTAATAGTAATAGTAATAGTAATAGTAATAGTAATAGTAATAGTAATAGTAATAGTAATAGTAATAGTAATAGTAATAGTAATAGTAATAGTAATAGTAATAGTAATAGTAATAGTAATAGTAATAGTAATAGTAATAGTAATAGTAATAGTAATAGTAATAGTAATAGTAATAGTAATAGTAATAGTAATAGTAATAGTAATAGTAATAGTAATAGTAATAGTAATAGTAATAGTAATAGTAATAGTAATAGTAATAGTAATAGTAATAGTAATAGTAATAGTAATAGTAATCGTAATAGTAATAGTAATAGTAATAGTAATAGCAATAGTAATAGTAATAGTAATAGTAATAGTAATAGTAATAGTAATAGTATAGTAATAGTAATAGTAATAGTAATAGTAATAGTAATAGTAATAGTAATAGTAATAGTAATAGTAATAGTAATAGTAATAGTAATAGTAATAGTAATAGTAATAGTAATAGTAATAGTAATAGTAATAGTAATAGTAATAGTAATAGTAATAGTAATAGTAATAGTAATAGTAATAGTAATAGTAATAGTAATAGTAATAGTAATAGTAATAGTAATAGTAATAGTAATAGTAATAGTAATAGTAATAGTAATAGTAATAGTAAATAGTAATAGTAATAGTAATAGTAATAGTAATAGTAATAGTAATAGTAATAGTAATAGTAATAGTAATAGTAATAGTATAGTAATAGTAATAGTAATAGTAATAGTAATAGTAATAGTAATAGTAATAGTAATAGTAAATAGTAATAGTAATAGTAATAGTAATAGTAATAGTAATAGTAATAGTAATAGTAATAGTAATAGTAATAGTAATAGTAATAGTAATAGTAAATAATAGTAATAGTAATAGTAATAGTAATAGTAATAGTAATAGTAATAGTAATAGTAATAGTAATAGTAATAGTAATAGTAATAGTAATAGTAATAGTAATAGTAATAGTAATAGTAATAGTAATAGTAATAGTAATAGTAATAGTAATAGTAATAGTAATAGTAATAGTAATAGTAATAGTAATAGTAATAGTAATAGTAATAGTAATAGTAATAGTAATAGTAATAGTAATAGTAATAGTAATAGTAATAGTAATAGTAATAGTAATAGTAATAGTAATAGTAATAGTAATAGTAATAGTAATAGTAATGTAATAGTAATAGTAATAGTAATAGTAATAGTAATAGTAATAGTAATAGTAATAGTAATAGTAATAGTAATAGTAATAGTAATAGTAATAGTAATAGTAATAGTAATAGTAATAGTAATAGTAATAGTAATAGTAATAGTAATAGTAATAGTAATAGTAATAGTAATAGTAATAGTAATAGTAATAGTAATAGTAATAGTAATAGTAATAGTAATAGTAATAGTAATAGTAATAGTTAATAGTAATAGTAATAGTAATAGTAATAGTAATAGTAATAGTAATAGTAATAGTAATAGTAATAGTAATAGTAATAGTAATATTAATAGTAATAGTAATAGTAATAGTAATAGTAATAGTAATAGTAATATGTAATAGTAATAGTAATAGTAATAGTAATAGTAATAGTAATAGTAATAGTAATAGTAATGTAATAGTAATAGTAATAGTAATAGTAATAGTAATTGTAATTGTAATTGTAATTGTAATTGTAATTGTAATTGTAATTGTAATTGTAATTGTAATTGTAATATTGTAATTGTAATTGTAATTGTAATTGTAATTGTATTGTAATTGTAATTGTAATTGTAATTGTAATTGTAATTGTAATTGTAATTGTAATTGTAATTGTAATTGTAATTGTAATTGTAATTGTAATTGTAATTGTAATTGTAATTGTAATTGTAATTGTAATTGTAATTGTAATTGTTAATTGTAATTGTAATTGTAATTGTAATTGTAATTGTAATTGTAATTGTAATTGTAATTGTAATTGTAATTGTAATTGTAATTGTAATTGTATTGTAATTGTAATTGTAATTGTAATTGTAATTGTAAATTGTAATTGTAATTGTAATTGTAATTGTAATTGTAATTGTAATTGTAATTGTAATTGTAATTGTAATTGTAATTGTAATTGTAATTGTAATTGTAATTGTAATTGTAATTGTAATTGTAATTGTAATTGTAATTGTAATTGTAATTGTAATTGTAATTGTAATTGTAATTGTAATTGTAATTGTAATTGTAATTGTAATTGTAATTGTAATTGTAATTGTAATTGTAATTGTAATTGTAATTGTAATTGTAATTGTAATTGTAATTGTAATTGTAATTGTAATTGTAATTGTAATTGTAATTGTAATTGTAATTGTAATTGTAATTGTAATTGTAATTGTAATAGTAATAGTAATAGTAATAGTAATAGTAATAGTAATAGTAATAGTAATTGTAATAGTAATAGTAATAGTAATTGTAATTGTAATTGTAATTGTAATTGTAATAGTAATAGTAATAGTAATAGTAATAGTAATAGTAATAGTAATTGTAATTGTAATTGTAATTGTAATTGTAATTGTAATTGTAATTGTAATTGTAATTGTAATTGTAATTGTAATTGTAATTGTAATTGTAATTGTAATTGTAATTGTAATTGTAATTGTAATTGTAATTGTAATAGTAATAGTAATAGTAATAGTAATAGTAATAGTAATAGTAATAGTAATAGTAATAGTAATAGTAATAGTAATAGTAATAGTAATAGTAATAGTAATAGTAATAGTAATAGTAATAGTAATAGTAATAGTAATAGTAATAGTAATAGTAATAGTAATAGTAATAGTAATAGTAATAGTAATAGTAATAGTAATAGTAATAGTAATAGTAATAGTAATAGTAATAGTAATAGTAATAGTAATAGTAATAGTAATAGTAATAGTAATAGTAATAGTAATAGTAATAGTAATAGTAATAGTAATAGTAATAGTAAGTAATAGTAATAGTAATAGTAATAGTAATAGTAATAGTAATAGTAATAGTAATAGTAATAGTAATAGTAATAGTAATAGTAATAGTAATAGTAATAGTAATAGTAATAGTAATAGTTTGTTTGTGTGTGTTTTATTTATTATTTCAGTATATGCTTACAATTGATTTTTTTACATATTCAGGTATCTCGCGAAGCTTTTTGAGCTTGTCTGCGAGAAAATATTGAAATATATATAAAAATAAAGTGTAAAAGTAAAATTTTAAAGTTTTCAAGGTAGCTTTAGATTAATAAATATACAGTGTTTAAATATATTTTACGATATAGCTTCGTTTAGTTAATATTTAGAATAATAATGTAGTATTGAATGCAAATTTTTTTTTTTTTTTATTATTTCATTAGCGTTGGTTAAAAAATTTTTTAATGAGTTGGTTTCGTTTTTGAACGTGTTTCGTATTTACTATGCTTGGTGGAAGTTCATTCAAGATTTTTGGTACCAATACAGGAAGCGTGTTTTTGCCGTAGGTGTTGTAGTATTGTGCTATTTTGAATCTTCCCTCCGCTCGGCGACGTGTATTATAAGAATGGTCGATGATATTTCTATAGCGGCTATCCTCCGAGAATTCATTAAGTATGCTACTTTTGTATAAATCTGCTACGCATAAGATTTCGAGTTGCTTGCAGAGTTGAGTAGTGTTGTGTGTTCCATACGAGTTGATTTTTTTTGCTAGAATTTTGAGGACGCTGTTTTGACTATTTTGAAGTATGCGACAGTGTGTTGATGTGCCCCATGCTGTTACACCGTGGCGGAGGTGCGACTCACATAGCGCGAAGTATGCCTGTTTAAGTACTGCATAGTTGCTTGAAAGACTGAGGTGGTGTAGCATATATGAGGTTTTACGCAGTTTAATTCGAAGATGTTCAATATGATCATGCCATTTAAGATGAGAGTCTACTATGACACCGAGATATTTATAGTTATCAACAAGATCTATCGATGTCTGACATCTATCACTTGACAGTGTCGTGAGTTGATTTTTGTGCAAACACGCTGTGTCATGAAATTGAATTTTAATGTCAGTTCGTGCCAAATGTGGTGGACGTATATGCAAAATTTTAGTTTTTTTAGGATTGATTGACAAGCCGTTATCATGTGACCATTTTGTGACTATGTCTAGTTCATTTTGCATTAGCTTGGTTGCGCAGATTATGTCTTTATGCGTTACAACTATTGCCGTATCGTCTGCATAAGCGTACATCTTGCTGTGTTTTAGAGACCTCAACATACCATTAGCGTATATTATGTAAAGCAGTGGTCCTAATTTTGAGCCTTGTGGAACTCCATGCCTTACTTCTACTTCCTCGCTTAGGTTTTCTTTTATTTTTACACGATAAGATCGTACCATTAAATAGTTTTCAAACCATTTATAGCAATTTCCACGAAGACCTGCGTTTTCAAGAGCTTCAAGCAGTGTTTTGTGTGACAGTGTATCAAATGCTTTGCTAAAATCGACGAAAAGTGCAATGCTGTGGTAGCTTTTACTTAAATTTTCATTTAGGTCACTTACAAATTTGCCTAGCAATTTGTTGATATTTTTGCCTTTTTGAAAACCGTATTGATTCTGATCAATGATTTTATATTTTTCGATGAAAGTTTTTAGTCTGCTGGCTACGATCTCTTCTAATATTTTTTCGATCACAGGTAATATTGCTATTGGACGATAGTTTTCCACATCAGATTTAATACCACTTTTATAAATCGGCCTGATGATCGATAATTTTAGAGCTTTTGGTATTTTTTTTTCTTCTAAGCTCATATTAATAAGTTTTGTTATAACTGGAGTCATAACTATAGCATTATTTTTTAAGTCTTTTGGTCGAATTCCATCGTGTCCAGCTCCTTTTTGTATGTTTAAACTTTTTAGTATATAAAATATTTCCATTTCACTAGCACTCTTGATGAAAATCGAGTTTTCTTGGGTCGATTCAGCGTTCTGTATTGTTTTAATGTTGCATTCGTGGATTGTTTTCTTAACGTTTTCTTTGAAACTATTTGCAAACTGATTTGATAATGACTGTAGATTTTCGTTCTTAAAATTTTTAATCAATGTTTCATCTAAGTTGACACTTTTTTTACCAATTATTTCGTTTATGATTTGCCAAGTTTTTTTTATATCTTTTCTGTTTTCGTATAATTTGTTTTTATAATAATCATTTTTGGCACGTTCTAATTTTTTGTTAACAATGTTTCGGAATGTTTTGTATTCTTTTTCACTGTTTTTATCTTTTGGTTTTTGTAACCATTTTTTATAAAGTTTATCTCTTTTATCACAGCACTTGATAAGTTCTTCATTTATCCACGGATTTTGTTTTCTTTTCTTTTTTAATTTTGTTATGATCTTTGATTTTTCGTAAATTGCTTTAAACGTTGTTTCTATGTTATTGTAAACATTATCAATATTCGTCGACGAAAAAGGTTGCATCCAATCTGTGGCGGATATATGCGCATTCACCCTATGACAGCTTATTGTATTTTTGTCATGCTCTTTGTCTTTCGATTCTTTGTCGTTGTTTTTGCTGTTGGTATGATTTAATGTTAGCCCACACATAAGAGAATAGTGGTCAGAGACGGTTGTTGTTATAACACCTGCATCAATGTTGCTCTCTTTACATCGAATTAGCATATGGTCTATATTGCTGCTTGTGTTTCTGCCTGCGTCTTCCCGTGTGCTCTCATTGTTGATGTTTTCGATGCCGTTTGAATAAAGCATCTCAAGGTACAGCGCTGTTGAACTGCAGTCGGTTTTATGCAGGTCAATGTTCATATCGCCGAGTATAATGATATTATTTCTTTTTTCTTTACTATTATTGTTGAGAAGTTGCTCTAGCTCATCTATAAAAGTGTTAATATTTTGCGATGGGGGCCGGTAGACAGCGTAGAGAGTTATTGGCTGGTTACATATTTGAGTTTTAATGCACATGCTTTCGAATGAGACAATGTTAGGGTGTAGGTGTTGTGTATATTGCATACTATTTTTCATATAAATTGCTATGCCGCCTCCTCTGCCTTTCTCACGATTAAAAAACTCTGCGCTAAAGCCTGGCATGCAAAATAAATTATTTTCGTCATCAGTGATATTTGTTTCGACAAGAACAATGATGTCTACATAACTGATTATATTGTTTATTGCAGCGAGAAATGCTAAGAAGTTTTTCCGAAGTGAACGAATATTTAAAAAGATACTTGATAAATGATAACTTCTAAATGTTTGTGTATTTATGTTTTGAAAGTTTAAATATGTTTTTGTTGTAATACTGTTCATATTGTTTTATTATTAAATGTTTGTGTCTTAATATACTGTGTTTAAATTATTAACTCAGTATCATTTTCACAGGAGATTTGGATGGTTGGAGAGCCTTCGCATTTTTTTCCTAGAATGCGCCCTTCACGTACCCATATAAACTTCCAGTGCTCAGTTTTAGCTTTATTTTTAGCTAGCCAAAGTAAACGACGATTTGATGCAGTCAGCTGGTCGTTAATGTATACGCGCATCTGTTTTGTTGAATTTTCGTCAGTCGTAACATCTTCAAGCATGACATCATTGAGGTGCTTACCCTTTGTTTTGCTCATTAGTTCTTGTTTTATGTTTAACGAAGAGAGTTTTACCACAATGGTGTTTGCCTTGTTTTTAATACGATACGCATCGGTTATGCTGCCATCATCTAAATTAATATCAGCCTGTTTTGCAATATTTTTTATAATTTGTTTTACGTTTTCATTATCTCTCTTTGGAAAATTAGTAATTTCTATGTTTTTTTCCAACGACTGCTGCTCAAGTGCATTGATTTTGCGCTCCATTGCTGAAATTCGAGCATCTTTCTCATTGCTTTTTTCTCTTAAATCTTTTACTTCGATTGCTAATTGTGAGACGGTTTCATTAACTTTATTAAATGATAGTAATTTAATAAAGTAATAGTAATAGTAATAGTAATAGTAATAGTAATAGTAATAGTTATAGTAATAGTAATAGTAATAGTAATAGTAATAGTAATAGTAATAGTAATAGTAATAGTAATAGTAATAGTAATAGTAATAGTAATAGTAATAGTAATAGTAATAGTAATAGTAATAGTAATAGTAATAGTAATAGTAATAGTAATAGTAATAGTAATAGTAATAGTAATAGTAATAGTAATAGTAATAGTAATAGTAATAGTAATAGTAATAGTAATAGTAATAGTAATAGTAATAGTAATAGTAATAGTAATAGTAATAGTAATAGTAATAGTAATAGTAATAGTAATAGTAATAGTAATAGTAATAGTAATAGTAATAGTAATAGTAATAGTAATAGTAATAGTAATAGTAATAGTAATAGTAATAGTAATAGTAATAGTAATAGTAATAGTAATAGTAATAGTAATAGTAATAGTTATAGTTATAGTAATAGTAATAGTAATAGTAATAGTAATAGTAATAGTAATAGTAATAGTAATAGTAATAGTAATAGTAATAATTATAGTAATAGTATTGGTAATGGTAATGATAAGGGTACTGTTTCCTTTCCCTATTTCTATTCCTATTCCTTTTTTTATTTCTATATTTTCCCATTACTTTTTATAATTTTTAAATGATACTCTTATTTTTTCAATTACAGCAGCTGTTACTTTTAAATTTTGTACGACCTTCCACCTTGTATTTGTTGTAGATTTTTCTTTTATCAGCTTTTCTCTCTAAGTGCTTTTGATTTCAATTTAATCATCATGTTTTGCTAATTGTACTTATTTCTTTAAATTTATACTTCTTTGTTTTTTTTTTCATTTTTGATCTACAGCCGAAACGATAACTTTCTGTCTAGCCAAAAAAATAAAGCATGCGTTATTTTTGTTGCTGTTGTTCGAACTAACTCTGCCAAAATAGCTTAAAAACACTTAAAATTATGACTATACAGGGCAAAAAAAAAAACCAACAAAAAACAAAGATAAGCAGTAAGCAAGCAAGAAAAACAATTTAGAAATTAAAAAACAATTTCTATACTTTTTGTTGTTAAACTAAGTAGTGTAGCAAGTAGCAAAAAAAAGTTTTTAGTTAAGTGTTGTTGCGAGCACAACAAGACAGTAAATTTGCTTATCATCACTTGGGTGTGTAATTGTTTCGGTGTATTCTGGGAGTGTGTGTGTGTCTCTATGCTATCGATAAGTAATCAAGTATTTGCCTACAAATATTACTAAATTCTAGTTATAATACTTTTGCAGACATTCGGCTAGCAACAAAAAAATCTTTAAATACTCACGATGTCAAATGGTTAAAAAACTTAATTGATTTATGGTACTCTTAGAAAAATACACGCCTAAGCAACTTAAAATTATTTTCAATTTACAAAAAATACACATTTCTATATATTCCAATGTTTTAACTGTTTTTTTTTTCCTATTTTTAGTGTCTTGTAATAGTTTATTATCATTATCAGCTGTTGTTTATTACTTTTGTTATCATGACGTCAATAGGTTTTTTCTGCTTTGATATTTATATTATTTGTAGCACTAATTCACTTTTTGTAATTTTATCGCAACTTCTTGTTCTATCAGACGAAGGTTTTTTTTAACGCCAACAAAAGCACATTAATCAAAAACAAACCACTTAATTGAATATTATTTGAATGCATTAAACTAGCATTGAAGTATTTATAAATAACCAGAAGCATTAAATTAATATGAATGGTTTATGTTGCTTGTTCGCAAACATGTCATAACTTTGTTTTGCATATATAAATGCACATATCCAAGAAGATTTCTTAGATTTCTTAATAATAACATAACCAAGAACTGTAACGCAGCATATTTTTCAGAAACAGACATCCTTGTTTCTACTTAATTTTTATCATATTTAGTTAGCAACTACATATTAATTCTTATCCTATTCCTCTAACAATTTCTATTGCTATTTCATTTGCGTTTTCTGGTTCTATTCTTAATATTCTTTATCTTCTTGTTGTTATTGCAATTCTTACTCTAATTCCTATTCCCATTCCATATTTCTATCCTATTGTATTTATATTCAATGCTTTAATTTTTTATTTCTCTGAATTTTCTATACTTATCAAAAGTTTGCATAAAATTACCCATAAATGCAACTTTTCAGAAGCCATAAATAAAATGTTGAGCTCTTTGTTCAAAAGCTATTCGCTTCACCTACGTAATTTATGAAGATTTATTTTATTTTATTTTATTTTATTTATTTCATTCATCAATCAGAGTGAACACTCTTCTAGACAACAACTTAAATTAAATTAAATATAACAACATGTAAATATATTAACATTAAATTGACTTAAAATACTTAAAAACAAAAAAATAAAATAACAATTTACAATAGTAAATATAGGAACATCATACATCACGAGCCATAATGATTAAAGTTAGGTTGTCTTTAAAGGATTTACGTGAAACATTATTAAAAATATCAGAGACAGATAAGAATGAATTAACTTCCTTAACACAACGCGCTATTGGTTTGTTTTGAGCATAATTAGATCTATAGACCGCCTCACGAAAATGAAATTGACTGCGCAGATGACGGGAAGGAGTAAAAAAATCCAGTTGGGCTAATAGTTCAGGGCATTTAATGTTAAAGTGTAAAAGATCCCATATAAAAATTATGGAAAAAATCTTTCGTCTTATCGAAAGTGGAATTAAGTTAACAAGTGCACAACGCGTAGCGTACGAAGGCATTTCTGGGACATGCCAGTTAAGTTTGTGCCACAAGAACCTCGTAAAATGTCTTTGAACCGCCTCGATTCTTATAGAGTGAAGCTGATATGACGGATTCCAAATAGTGGAACAATATTCCAAATGCGGTCTAACCAGAGATGAGTACAGGGTTTTAAGAGCGTAAGGATCAGAAAAATCTTTCGAGTTTCTTTTTAAAAATCCCAACATCGAATTAGCTTTAGAAATAATTAAGTCAATATGGTCTTTGAAATTAAGTCTAGAATCAAGCAGAACACCCAAGTCTTTTTTCATAGAAACTCTTTCTAAAATAGTTGCATGTATCTTGTAATTATAGAAAGAAGTAGGAATAGACCTTGAAAAAGTAAGCACCTGGCATTTCTTAATATTAAGAGGAAGGTCATTTAGGAGACACCAATTAGCGATAGAATCTATGTCCATTTGTAGATGTCTAGAATCAATTACCGACTCAATAGCATGAAATAATTTAAGGTCGTCAGCGAATAGAAGGCATTCAGAGTGCTTAATGACAAGAGGAAGATCATTGATAAAAAGTAGAAAGAGAAGAGGCCCTAAGTGACTGCCCTGGGGGACGCCTGACGTAACTAATATCGGAGATGAGTAGCAAGAATTAATATTAACTCGTTGATGACGATTCAAAAGATAGGATTCAATCCAATCAAGTAGATGAGAGTGAAACCCTAATGCGGAAAGTTTATAGAGTAGAGATTTGTGATTAACTTTATCAAAAGCCTTTGCAAAATCAGTGAAAATTACGTCAGTTACAAGTTTTTTAGAGAAATTATCAATAATATAAGTACAAAATATATTTAAATTAGTAACAGTCGATCTACCGGATATGAAGCCATGTTGATTATTGGAAATTATATTTCTAGCATAAGAAGATAGTTTATCATATACTATTTTTTCAAATAACTTGGGAATGCATAAGAGTTTACTTATTGGTCTATAGTTACAGACATCCTGCTTGGGACCAGACTTATGAATTGGCACTATAGAAGACATTTTCCACGCATCCAGGAATTTACCAGTCATTAAGGATTTATTAAATATTTGAGTGAGAGGCTCAGAAACTACTGAGGCACAAACATTCAGTAGTATTCGGGCAATTCCATCTGAATCCTCAGTGGAAGTAGATTTAAGGGTTAACAAGGCTGATTGTACATCTGCGACCTCCAAATAAAGACTGCCTAGATTCAAAGACATTAGTGCATTCGTTGTATTAGCATTGACTGATGATGGCAAGGAGTAAACTGATTTGAAGTAATCAGCAAAAAAATTACAGATAGTTAAAGGATCATCGGAGCTGGACTCCTTATAAAACATAGAATTAGGAATTCCGTTTGAATTTCTCTTTTCATTAATATAAGACCAGAAAAATTTGCTATTTAGTTTGAGCCTTTCCTCGATTGAAATTATGTGCGCTCTAAAAAGAAATTTATTTAGGATGTTAAACTCCTTTTCGCAGTCTAAATACTGTGATTTTAATTGTATATTGTCCCTATTACATCTAAATTTCTTATAAGATTTATTTACTCTATTTTTCAAATTTATGAGTCTTCTATTGAACCAAGCTGGATTTTTAGAGCTACGGGATTGCACTTTAGGAACAAAAGAACTAACTGCATTTTTGAGAACAGAAAGAAATACCGAATACATATCAACTAGATCACGACCAAAAAAGGCGCTATCCCAAGAAAACAAACCTAAATAATTAATAATCCCATTAAAATCCGCACGTTTATAATCACTAAAAAATACTTCTGGATTAGATAATTTCTGATATTCCAAGACATAAAATTCAATCATTAGAGGCACGTGATGCTGTGTACTTTTTACAATTTCTAATAAAGGGTGCTCAAGGCAAACAACAAAATCTTTATCAGTGTATATTAGGTCTAAGATGCGTTCCAATTCATTATATATACTATTTATTTGAATCAGATCAAATTGATAAAAGAAGTCAACTAAAAGAGCATCCGTTTCAGAAGCTACATTAAGAGGCGAAAGATAAAATTCATCACATACTGGTCTCCAAATAATATTACTTAAGTTAAAATCACCAGTTATTATCACATGTTCATATTGATTGAGATTTTCAAGAAAATACCTGCAATTTTCTAAGTGAATAAAGTATAAATCTTTAGAGCTCTGTGGGGGTATGTAGCTAACAACAACAAAGAGCGAGAAATTTTTGTTAAAATTAACCTTAACAATTAATTGATCGACGTCATAGATATTTACTGAACTTGACTTTAAATGAGGTAAAGGAATTAGACAACAAGATAGATTACTACGAACTGCTATAAGCACACCACCGCCACGCGATAAACCCGTAATTGTTGGACAACGATCTTTGCGGAAAATATTAAACGAAGTAGAATCAAATATTTCGGAGCTTAAATGATTTACAGTGAGCCAAGTTTCAGTAAACACTATAATATCATATTGTAAAGAATAGGAGGACAAGAACAAATTTTGCAATTTAGTTCGTATCCCCCCAACATTTTGATAATAGAGAGAATACTTAGATTTAGGCAAAGTTGACGCCTCCAGCGGAGTGGTGAAATTTAATAGTTTTTTGACTGTCTAAGAGGTGATCTGTTGAATCTATCACGAGAAACAAATTCATGGACGACGATTCCTTCTGGCCAAAATTCTTTTGATAGAAGTATTTCCAAGATTGAGGCTGGTGCATAAACTTTAAAAGATGAAATATCCCTTTGCGCAAATGAATTTAATTTCACGCAACTTATTGACGATGAAAAGAGTGGCAATTTCTTAGTTATATAAGAAATAACTGATTCTGCTGTAGTTGCTACTGCCAATCGAGACAAAAAGATTATTTTACGGTCCAGCTTTGGAACAACAACCAGATCACACCCCGATGTTGAAGAGCGATCCACACCTTCATATGAGGCCAACAAAGCAGTTTGTGAAGAACTTGAGTTCAACCCCGAAGCATTAAGTAAACTTTGGTCGGTGATACGGTTAGCCAGTGGCATAAGATGACGGGATGAAGAAGTCGACGTCAGAGAAATATTTTGACGATCAATAGTGACTGAAGGGATCACAGGCAGTACAGGATCTGGATCAGATGTTGGCGATATTGATGACCCATTTGCCGGATTACATGCTGAATTAGATGTTGGATTAGATGTAAGCGATATTGTTGACCCATTTGCTATCGTTGTTAATGGCTTTTGTTGACAGACAAGAGATGAATCAACATTGGTGACATCGTTTGAATTAGAACCATCCACTGTCTTCTTATTTTTGGATTGCGATCTAGTCGATATCTTTGCCAAACGAGAAGAGTCAGCTTTCATCGCATCCATTGAGGAATTTAGATCATATAATTTATTACACTGCGCTGAATGAGTATCCACAATAGTTTGGAGACGTGCTAATTCCTTCACGATCTCAGATGAGGATTTGATCATCTCGGTCAATCCCCCCAGTAGATTTCCAGTTGTTATACAGCGACAATTTGAGCAGAACCACTGCAGGCCATTTGTGGATGTACCAGTGAGAGCTTCTCCTACTTTAGCTGATAAACCAACACACTTCGCATGAAATAATTTTAAGCAGCCATGACAAGAAATGAATAGCCCGAAAGTATCCCATTCAGATTTGCAGACCTGGCAGCTAGTGTTCATAATGCAAAGCAAATTTGAGGTTAAGTTGAATACACGAAAACAATGAAGATTGATGACTGTGTTCTGGCCAAGCAATTGTAGAATTTTATACACAATGCATTAGAAAAATTTTCAGCTCTTAGAATAACACTCAAACGCAATTCGAACAATTAATAAATGACAAATTATCAATTTAAACAATTTCAATAACACGAACAAAAATTATTCGATGCTGACACAAGGATAGAGTTGCCAGAGTGATTTCTCTATTATCTTTCAAATCATGCCATTAACATATATCGCACGAACAGCACGTGTTGCCACCTAATATCAAAATCAAAATCAAAATCATGGGCTATAAATTCAAATTTCTCTAAAGTTTTAACGCAAAACAACAGAAGAATTTTTGATATAACGCCAACACATCAACACGTCATGTGAATTCTATATCACTTTAAAAGCTAAAATAGGCTAAAATCCAAAAATTTTTATTGCTGATGTTGAATAACATATTTTTTTACAAAAAATTTAAAAGTTTTTCATATTTATGTTTATTTGCATTTTATTATGTTGGTACACTGAAAAATATTTGTATATTGACGAATTCCGTTTTCAAAATAAAACAAACTTACAAAAGCTTTCGTGAAAGTGGTATCAATTTTATTTTTTTTTAAGTATATGAAATTAAAACATTTTTCTTGGAAGCCATTCGCAGTTCTTTTTTATTTTCTTTTCTATGTAGGTTTCTTTCTGTTGACATTTTTTTATTTTTCTGGAGATGTCATGCAATAAAATAAGAGCCAGCGGGGAATAAAAGAACCGGATAGGCACCTGCTGTAGACAGGCGAAGTTATGTCATGAAATATTATTGAAAGAGTTTTAAGAAATATACACGTTATTTTGCCAAGATGCAATGAAGTGGTTTTGGTCTAGTTTTAAAACGTTGAGCACGTATTTGACTCACCTCGAAGGAATGTATCTGAGAAAAATCTTTGTCTTTTAATCTATTCCTCCTATAAACATTTACAACAGGGACAAACAGTTATTTTCACCTCTACTTGAAAATGTTATAGAAGAACATTTGTGTTAAATTTAAAAACCTATTTTCTAATACGAAAAAATAAATCAAAGACTTCAAAATATTTACATATATTTTTTGTATTCAATAGAAAAGATGAAACCCTCTGACAATGGCGCCTTATCCTCGGCTCAGCGATTTATTATAAGCATACAGCTACACAACACGTTAACACAAATATTCACACATACCTACGCAAAATTCTTAAAATATAAGTCTGCGTGTGACTATGTGTGTGTGGTTCTATATAACATATGGTATCATCTCAGTTTTTGTATACAAATTTAATGACGTTTTTATCTTTATGATCTATAAATATCTATTTTATTATCATTTAATGTTATTATTATGTTAAAACATGCCTCACACCGATCGTACTTTAAAATTTCAAATATAGATTCGCCATCTTCGTTTTTATTTTTTTTCTATTTCCCTCTTTTCGGTAATGACAGCTTAAAATGTCTGCTGCTTGCATAAATAATTTGAACTTATGGAATTGACTATTAAAATACGAGTACTAAATTTGGCAAAAAATGTCGCACTATTTTGTTTGTTATTTGTTTATTATTTTACTAAAGGTCTTCCGGTTGGTGTAGTTGTTGTTGGGAACTTATTCACACCAACAATATTATTTATTCTAGTTTTTTATTTTTTTTTATGTCTTTATGGAACGATAAGAATTTTTTAAAGACAAAAGCTTTCACAGTAGCATTTAAGAACTAGTTATGACTTAAGGAAGGAAAGTGAGTATTGGAGAAGTAATAGTAATAGGAATAGGAATAGTTGTAATTATAGTTATAGTTGTAGTTATAGTTATAGGAATAGAAATATGGTAATGAATAGGAACAACAGGAATAGTAATGGTAAAAGGAATAAAAAGAGAAAAAGAAATAAAAAAAGGAAAAGAATAGGAATAAAATTTGTTATAGGAATATTTATAGAAATAGGAATAGGAATAGCAATAGGAACAGTTATAGAAAAAACAATAAAAATCGAAATAGTACAAGGAAAATAATAGGAAATAATAAGTAATAGAAATAGGACTAGGAGTAGGAATTGTGATATGAACAGTAATAGTAAGAGGAATAAAAATAAATTAGAGATAAAAATAGGTAAAGTAAAAGAAATTTGAATTGAATAGAATTTCATTTTGTAATAGGAATAGCAATAACAATAGCAATAAGTATTAATAATAATAATAATTTGAATAGGGATAGAAATAGATAATAATAATTTCAATAGGGATGGGAATAAAAATATTAATAGGAATAGAAATTGGAATGGATATAGGAATAGGTCTAGCAAAAGGAATATGAATTACAATAGAAGTAGTTAAAGTAATAAGAAATAGAATTAAGAAAAGAAATAGAATGAGTATAAATAAAGTAATAGGAATAGGTAAGGAAAAAGGAAAAGGAATAGGAATAGGAACAGGAATAGGAATAAGAACAGGAATAGGAATAATAATAGTAACATAAATAGTAATAGGAATGAGAAAAAACAGTAATAGTAATAGGATAAGAAAGACAAATAGAAAAAAGGGATATTAATAGGAGTAGAAAGAGAAATAAAAACAGAAATAATAACAGAAATGAATAAAAAATAAATAAAAAAATGAAATGAATAAAAAAAAGAATAGAAAGATAAATATAAATAAGGAATATAATAGGAATAAAAACAGTTATAGGAATAAGTATAGGAATAGCAATAGTAATATAAATAGCAATAAAAAAATAAATAGGATTAAGAATAATAAAATGAACAGGAATGGGAAAAGGAATAGTTATAAGTATAGGAATAGTAATAGGAATGGGAATAGGAATAGTAATAAGAATAGTAGTAGGAATGGGAAGAGGAATAGTAATAAGAATAGTAATAGGAATGGGAAGAGGAATAGTAATAAGAAAAGTTGAGAAAGAGAAATAGTAATAGGAAAAGTAAAAGTAATAGTAGCAGAAAGAGAAATAAAAATAAAGTTAAGAATAGAATAGAAATAGAATGGTAATAGAATAGGAATAAAAGTAGGATTAGGAAAAAAATTGTGCAAGGAGTTGTAACAGGAGTAGAAAAAAAAGCAGAAATAGTAATAGGAATAATAATAGTAATAGAAAGAATATAAGTTAAGTATAGAATAGATATTAAAATAGTAAGGAAATAGGAATAATATCAGTAATATGAGTTGTAATAAAAAAAAAATAGTAAAAGGAATAGGAATAGGTGGGAATAAGAAGATAAATAGGACCAAGAATTGTAATTAGAAAAGGTAAAAGAAATTAAAACAAAATACAAATAAAAGTAGGAATATTAACAGAAATAGTAATAGGAACTAAATTCGTTAGGAAAAAGAATAGGAAAAGAATTAGTTACAGGAATAGTAACAATAATTGTTAAAGGAATAGGAATATAAATAATATTAGTAAAAAGATAGTATAGAAATAGGAAAAGGAATAGGAATAGAAATAGGAGTAGTAATAAAACTAAGAATTGGATAAAAAACGGAATATAAACGGAATAGCAATAAGCAAAGGAATAGGAAAACAAAAAGAAATAGGAATACATGTATGTTTTGATCTATTAAACATATGTTTGCAGATGCGTATTAATGTGGGTCCATTTGATGATATTAAATTTTTACATGCATTTTTTATTAGATTACAAAAACCAATTGTGGACGAATGGCTGTTTGTTTTATAAGACATTTAATAAGAAATATTGTTGCAGAATTTTTTAACCCTTATAACATGGGTTCTTTTTCACCTTTTCGAAAAAGAACCCTTGCAACGTAATCTTAGGGCCACTTTCTCAATGTCCGGTTAGTCTAGCTCTTAACCAGGACTTAACTAACCATACGATAGCTAAAAAAATAATTTTGATTTCACCAGGTGCTGGTTAAGCAACTGTCGGTTAGATGACTAATTGTGAATTTTTGAATTGTGAATACGTAAAAACATCATATCAGCTGTCTTGTGTTTACATATTTTTTGATTTTGTGCTGCAAATCAGAGAACTGCACATGCCTACTTGAAGTCTATTTCAAGCGCTTGCTTAAAATACAAGTTCAAGCTAGCTTGAGCTTGATAATTTTGAATCAAGTATAGCTTGTAATTGAATATAAATAAGCCCACGCACAGCTTGCAAGTATTCTAGCATACAAGCGAACGGCACGAAGTTTCACGTAAAGGAAAGCTTGATGCCTTCGGCAAAAGCTTGTAAGCCTCGCAAGTATCCAAATTATTGAATTAAAGCAAGTATCCAAAAAATTCAATGAGCTTCTTTAGAGAAAGCTTAAGCGTAATAGGACTTTTAAGGATTCTGTGGACTCCGTGGTGTGAAGTTTTAGGGTAACTGATTTCGAAGATGCTCTCAAACTTTAAAATTTAAGATGGCGGATAGAGTTGCCACCTAGATTTTTTTATATTTGCGAATTCTTGTAATTTTGAAATTCTGACAACGGATTTGATTTCGAATATATTGTCACAGTTTTAAAATTTAAGATGGAGGTAAGGGTTGCCACCTAAATTTTAACCACAGTATTGCCACCTAATAATATGTATTTTTAAAAGTTTTAAACATCATTTATCAGTGCTAAGGGGTCGCTATTTTTGAATCTAAAATCAGAATTTTAAAATTCAAGATGGTGGATAGGGTTGCCACCTTAATTTTTTTTAGTTTTATGAATTCGGGGCTAGCAAAAAAATGGTAAACCAAAAATGGGTCGCTGAATTTGAATCCGAGGTCAGAATTTCAAAATTATAAAATTTTGAAATAATAGGGCTGCCACCTAATAATATGTATTTTAAAGAGTTTTATATATCATTTATCAGTGTATGAGGTCGCTGATTTCGAATCTGAAGTCAGAAATTTAAAATTCAAGATGGTGGATAGGGTTGCCACCTTAATTTTTTGTAGTTTTATAAATTCGGGGCTGGCAAATTTTAAGATTCTGACTTTAGATTTGAAATCAGCGACCCCTTAACACTAATAAATGACGTTTAAAACTCGTGAAAATATATATTATTAGGTGGCAACCCTATTATTTTAAAATTTTATAATTTTGAAATTCTGACAACGGATTTATAAAACTAAAAAAAATTAAGGTGGCAGCCCTATCCACCATCTTGAATTTTAAAATTCTGATTTTAGATTCAAAATCAGCGACCCCTTAACACTGATAAATGATGTTTAAAACTCTTAAAAATACGTATTATTAGGTGGCAATACTGTGGTAAAAATTTAGGTGGCAACCCTAACCTCCATCTTAAATTTTAAAACTGTGACATTATATTCGAAATCAAATCCGTTGTCAGAATTTCAAAATTACAAGAATTCGCAAAAATAAAAAATCTAGGTGGCAACTCTATCCGCAATCTTAAATTTTAAAGTTTGACAGCATCTTCGAAATCATTTACTCTAAAATGTTGCTAACCGAAACCACAACTTGCCGTTAACTTAATCAGCACTTAACTGACAGTTCAACCTTAACCGAACATTGAGAAAGGGCTTTCTTGCTAACTGCTGGTTAAAGTTCTGATTAGTGCTTAACCGGACATTGAGAAAGCGGCCCTTTATGTGTTAAAAATCTATCAACAGCACATTTTTTTACTATAGTCAAAAATCGATGTTAAAACTTAATTTCATCAAATAAGCCCACCCTAGTATGTATGTGTGTGATAAGTAAGCACCTAAGCTGATAAACACATACGAAAGACTTTTTATTTAAAAGTATTGTAATATTGTAATTTGACTGCAGAAATGGGCCAAATCAAATCGTTCCTATGGCTTAGCTCTTGAACTATGTACGATGCAGCATTGAAACTCAGAACAAAACCACTATTTAGTAACATCGTCTTACTAAATATATTTTAAAAGAGGGCGTGGCATTTCCAATACAATTGGAATTGTTTTGATGGCTTCGTTCTTTGACTATACAGGGTGGCCCGTGTAAGAGTGCGAATATTTATGGAGGTGAAAGAGGAGGTCAAGTTTAGCAAAAAATCGTATGGGTTAGATATTATCGTATTCTTAGATAGTATTATATAATCGTATTTCGGGGTTAATAGTTATTTCATGACTTTGATTCATACTATTGTTTCTAGCAGAAAAACGAACTCATAGAAAACTTATTTTAAGAGCTCGTGTTAAAGGCAATAAATTGGCCTTTCTAATGGTGTATCAAGATGAAATAAATCCGTTGAAACTACAAAATTTTAAGTTTGAGCACAATTTTCTCAAAATTTCGCGTAATAAATCAAAATTCTTTTTATTATGTGCGTCAATGGTTTTATAATAAAGGGTGATATGATTTTAATGAATTTTAATGAAAATCCGTCATCTCCAATAGCGTTTGATTTTATTTTCATAAAAGAATTAAGAACATCAGTTTCAGTAGCATGCTTAAAAGAAAATTTGTCTTCATCACGAAATTGATGATCAACGCATTGATAATTATCATTCGAGGCTATGATATTCGAAAGAAAGAAATTTCTTATATCGAAATTTGAAATAATCTCACTGAAAAAATTGTGGATATTAAAAAAAAAAAACGAGACGTGATACCAACTCCTTGACAACACGAGTTTTGTATTTGGCTTAGTTTTTGTGCTTTACGCGATAGAACATGGCAACTTGGTATGGAGCTAAAATCACTTCGATAATTTCATTGAAAAATAATTTTGAACATTGGCGTAGCACCTTTCATACATCTGAATTTCAGTCTATGACTTAACTTTCGAATCTTCATGACTACATTTGGAAATTGTGTATACGTTACTATAATGAAATTTTTAAATTAGGACTTCGAGCCGTAGGAGTTCTAAAAGTGAAGAACTATTTAACAAAACAAATTTCAAAATAGGTCAACTCATTGTTGAGATCTGATAACATAAACACTCTGCAAATGAGTTGCTCCATAAGAGCTTTGTTCCCTCGCTTCAATATATTGCAAAGATAACCAGTGCAGCATTCATTTTAGTTTTTTTTTTTTGTCGAGCTGTGTCATTAAATATTATTTATGTTTACTTAACGATGTCTTACTTTGTGTTGCTGGTATATCTCTTAAACTGTTTGCCCAATAGGCTGATATTCTAGCTGCACGTCCATTTAACTGCCTGGCTGCCTGTCTGTAAGTCTTTGTGTGTGTGCGTGTATAATCATAATTTTCTCATAATCATTTATTATCATGTAAATAATTATGGCTTTTTTCTTTTCTATCTTCACATTTCTACTCCACAGTCGAAAGTTCAACTTTATCTATAGTCAGAGCAAAACACTTAACTAAATTAGGCCACAACAAAAGTTGGAAAAGTGGTTGTTGTTGTTTCTGCTAGGCTCCGAGAATAGGAATTTTTTTTGTTTCTTTTTTTGTCAACACAAGAGTCGCTGCTAATCTTGCATCTGTTGTTGTAGTTGTTTTTACTGCTTTTGTGTCATTCAAGTCTAGTTAAGTTATGTTAAGCTCTGCATTAAGTTTGACTGTCAAGCAAAACGCTGTCTCGCGCTGTATTTGCTCCGTGCAACAACAAGTTTTCAAAGTTTTCATTAATAATAGCATTAAAGCTTCTTCTACAAAAAGGCTTAGACAATGACTTTTTGTGTCTACTGTAGATAGGGTAAGTGTAGCAAATGTGTTGAAATAAGCATATGAATAATTAATGGAACGGTATAAAGGTAAGAGAAATTAAAAAAAAACGACAATAAAACAAAGCAAATTGTATTCAAGTGGCAGCATTTTAATATTGTTTAGTTGGGTTTTATTTTTTTGTATGTGCTTTGTTGTTTTTGTAGCCGTTGCATTTAATTAAGTTGGAGTTTCTTGTGACTCATATTTTGAACGAACTTAATTTAAATGTCTAAAGGTAAAAATTTCGTAATCAGCGGTGATTAATTTTTTGTTTTTTTTTAATTGAAATTGTGTAAAGAACCGCTATTGACTAATTTGTCAACCCTAATTTTTTGTTTTCATTATTTTGAGTAAACTTGTTTGAGTAAATGTTAGCAATACTGCACAAAATTTAGCAAATGAAAGTAGCATTTTATCCCCTAAACTCTGAAGCCTAGTGAGATTAAATTCAAATATCGTTATACCACAGATAATATATTAGAAAGATGTGCCACCGCCATACAAGCAAGTGACACAGAAAATTTTGAATGTGGATTTATTATAAATCCACATAAAAGCTTTATGAGAGTCAGCAAGCGAACGATTTAAAGCTTTTGAGAGCGAGAGAATAAGTGAGCGACAATGTGAGCAAATGTGAGCGTAATATTGAAAAGCAATAGAAATGATATGTAAAAATTTGATGCAAGAAACGTCTGAATAAACGATGTAGCTGCCAACAAAATGTACCAGAATTTCATTTGGTTTTTCTTGAAAAAATAAAGGCAATTTTTTTACAAAACTACCCTACGAACATTATATAATTTAAAGTTAATATATTTTTTGCATTATCTTTTATCTTTTTGTTGTATAATTTCAAAAATATAATATCATAAGGATGACATAATCTAGGTATATTTTGTGTGTTGACTTAGTTTTTTTTGCCCTTTTGACACGACATTTTTAGTGTTATATTATTGTAAGGGCGATTACGTCAGTTGAAGCTTAGCCGGGAATAATGTTGTAAACAATATTCTTTTAGTTGTTTTTTTGCGGAAAAATTTTTTATGGAACTAGTTTAATATATTTTTATTATATTTTTGCAAACACATGCTTTACTATATGAAAAGTACTGAGAAATGCAATTTTCAATTGTTCTTATTTATACAACAAAAACATTTGTTTTATCATTTTTTGAGTAAAAATTCAATATTTTGGACTGTTTTTTAAGAAAAAAAATTAAAGAATATATTCACTGACCTAACGCTACAGTTGAAACTATTTTTGTAAAGTGCTTTTATTAAAACTTTGATCAAAAAAATTTGAATTAAATATATTTAAAAATAGCGAATATATATTTGCATCGAAAGTCAAAGTTTTGATTTTCATGTCGTTTTGTTCTCATTCTTGGTTCTCATTCTTGGGGAACTATGTTTTATGAAAAAGTCGTTGTACCAAAAATTTCTGAAATTCTAAAGATATGTGAATGTTTTTGGTATTAAAGTTACTGAAATTTTTTAAATTTAATTTGCGAAAAATTTTTCAAGAAAGATTTTACAATATCAAAATTTACGTAAGTGAAAATGGGTGGAATGAGCGTGATCAAAACTAAGTATGTTACAATCTAATCTAGGATGCACACAATATGTGTACTCCAATTGAGCAAAGTCCGTTAAACCATTTAGATTTGTATAAATGTCAATTTAACAAACAAACAAACCAGAAAATAAGTTTTATTAATATAGACTTTGTGTTAAATTGTATGAGTATTATAGAACGAATGCAATTCGAAAAGAATTGAAGAATTTTCAAAGATTTTTTTCGATTTTGAAAAATATGTCCCCAGTTATGATCCTATAACTTCAAAAGTATTTATTCACATTACAAAAATTTATACATGTTTGCAAATAACACGTTTATATCTTTTATTTAAGATATCATTTGTATTGATCTAACAATTTTTGTATAAATTTTCTAAATACTACATTTGTGAAAGAGTTTAGAAAATATGGTTAATACTCAAAATTACCTCCTATACAGGCCAAATATGCGATATCGGATAGCTTTATAATTGTATTTCGCAAAGCCTCAGAATTCGGTATTCGACCACAATTTACAAGTAGCGTTTCCCTAATAACATGTGATGGGCGTGGCACCTCCTACACCACCCAAATTTGCGATATCGAATTTCTTTGGAGTTATAGGCCGCATAGCCTCGGAATTCGGTATTCCACTACAATTTACACGTTTCACTGATAACATTTTATGGGCGTTACCCCTCCCATACAACTGAAATTTTTAATATTGAATAGCTTTGGAGTTATAGGTGGCCTCACAGCCTCGGAATTCGGTACTCAACCACAATTTACTCGTGCCGTTTCACTGATAGCATGCTATGGGAGTTTGGCAACGGGGGCGTGGCAGAAACACACAGTGTTTCAGCTAGTTATTTATACCAGCGCGAAGATTTCATTGTTTCGTTTTGATTTATTTTTGACGTATCTTTGTTTACGTTATTTCTGTTATTTTACTCATTTCAAAGAGTTTAAAGTGTTGCAAATCCTATTATAACATAAAATTGCGGCTTAGGGATTTTTAAATTTAGCTAAAAACGCTAAGAACATTGTTTGTAAACAAAATCATTAGTTAAATATATGATGATTGTGTTTTTAAAGTCTGAAGAATTTGTTTAGTACGAACACACCACGTCGACTTTGATGCAGGTAATTCTGAGTATTTTTACTAAAACCGAAATACTTAAATATCCAACATGCTACAATCATACTTTTTACCGTAATATTTTCATTGAACTATTTTTTTTAACAACAAAGTAAAAATAAAACCAAATTATATATCAAAGTCATATTTTTGCGCACTTTTATGTGGGAGAAATGTTAAATAAACGGTATATTTTGAACTCTTTTACAAATGCAGTATTCAGAAAATGTCTACAAAAATTGTACCAATAATCGTATAAATAAAAGCTTAAATAAAAGGTATAAATGTCTTATTTGTAAATATTTATAAAACTTGAAAAATAAATTAATACTTTTGGAGTTATAGGATCATATTTGGGGAAATTTGTTCAAAACTCACAAAAGCCGAAAAATTCTTCTAAAAAAAATTCGAACCAACCTGAAAAAGTCTTAATGATTTTTATTATCTAGAGAAAATACTCAATCGAACTAGAAATATCGTTTTCGTCGCACAAACTTTTTTTCAAACTGCTTACCACTGTTATTAATTTGTTATTCACTTTAAAATAAAGAATACAATGAATAAAAAATTTTGTTATTCACTGCTATTTATTTACAGCATTATATGTTCGCTATTAATTTCTTTATTATTTTTTTATTCATTATTAATTTTTATTCATTATTAATTTTTTATTCATTATAAATTTCGTATTCATTTCTAATTTTTCATTCACTTTTGAATAATAACTAAAATGAAAAAAAATCTTGTTATTCACTTTTGAATAATGAACCCAATTAATAAAAAATAAAAATTAATAATGAGTATAAAATTAATAATGAATAACACATGAATAGGTAATGAATCAAAAAATAATAATGTACAAAAAATTAATTATTGAAAAATTTGAAATTCTGTTTGAATTGCATTCTTTGTAAATAGCATTCATATGAATAAAAAAATAATTAACTATTCTGAATAACGAAAAAAAAAATAATTGAAATTAATAAACTAATCAATTTTTTTTTTTTAAATTCAATGTTAATTAAAAATTTTATTTGCTAAGAATTTTAAATTCATTGAATGGATTTGAATGTCGTTATTCAGTTTTCCTTAAGATTCTGAATATATGTGTAAGCAGATTTTACTGCTCTGGCTGATAGTCAATCAAAAATAGTCAATCTTAATAGCAAGCAGTGAATAAGAAAAATCTGCTTTGCACAAAATAAGGAAATCATCATGAAAATAATGCAAACAAACAAAAACATTTGTTGCTGTCAAGCAGAGATCACAATTGCTTGGTTCCAACAACAACAAGGGAAAAAACCATTACAACATTAAATTTCACGACTCTCGCTAGCTACGAGAAACCATGCAGTGGTGATCTATGCTGTGAAGCATTGTGGAGTGAAGAGTGAAAGAGCATTGCAGAGAGAATGTGCAAGCAAGGATTGGAAACTTTTCTCTCAAGAAAGCTTTTCCATCGCGCTCACAAAAGCTTACGTATTGATCTGAAAAATATTTGATAGTTTTTAATGTTCTACGTGGCACATCTTTATACTAAATAATCTTTGGTTATACCTTAAGAATAAGGCCTTTTCCACAATTGGTCAACGCAATTCCAACGCAACTTCAACGCAACAGAATAAAGTTGAAAAGCAATGCAACTATAAACTGATTGCTTTGAGACTTGCTTCAAAAGTCATGCAACATGAGTAAGACATCTGAAAAAGTATTACTATATAAAATAACTGGCATTAAGCAAACGTACTTATTATGACATTAAAATAATGAAGAACAATAAGTCAATATTAATATATAGTTTACTGCACTACAAATAATTGAACTCACAAAACAAACAAACTGATGCAACAAGTCGCCGATGAAAATTGCTGAAAACCGCGTTGCGTTGAACAGGTTGAGAACGTGTCGAGAACTTGTTGCGTGCAAATTGCTTAATCAGAAGGTTCCGGTATAAATACACAGGCTAGCAACTTGAGTTGAAGTTGCGTTGACCAAGTGTGGAAAAGGCCTAAAGCTACAAGATCATGTTGAAATAAAAACAATTTTACATGAACACCAGTAACCCTAACTACAAATCTTAGTAAATCAACAATGAAAATATTGTTAAAAAAAAACAACAGCAATAAAGATACCAGAGAACTGCACAAGCCTACTTGAAGTTTAAGCCTTTTCAAGTACTTGAATTCACGTATGTATCCAAACTTGAAAGAGCAAGCTTTAGCCAGCTTGTGAAGATACCAAAAAAATAAAAGTCACATTCATGCTTGATCGTTGGCTTGGCTTGTTTAGGCTTACTTTGTCGAGCAGAAAGTTGAAAAGCTTGAAACGATCGGCAAAAGCTTGTAAGCTCGCAAGTATCCAATTAATTGAATTAAAGCAAGTATCCAAAAAATTCAATAAGCTTGTGTAGAGAGAGTTTAAGCGTAATAGGACTTTTAAGGGTTCTGTGGACCCCGTGGTTGGAAGTTTTAGGGGTAGATGATTTCGGATCTGATGTCAAAATTTAAAATTTAAGATGGCGGATAGAGTTGCCACCTATATTATATTTGTATTTTTGCGAATTCTCGCTATTTTCATATTCTGACAATGGATTTGATTTCAATAATGCCACCGTTTTAAAATTTAAGATGGAGGTTAGTGTTGCGACCTTAATTTTTTTTTTACGAATTCTGAGCTGGCGTGAACTAAAGGGTAAAAATGGGTCGGTGAATCCGAATCCATTGTCAGAATTTCAAAATTATCAAATTTTATAATAAAAGAGTTGCCAGCTAATAATATGTATTTTCAAAAGTACAAGCAATCCTAGTATTTCAAAATTGTATAGTTTTGATATTCTGACCATGGATTCGGATTCAGCGCCCCATTTTTAGTGTGCCATTTTTTTGCCAGCCCCGAATTCATATCAATACAAAAAATTAAGGTGGCAACCCTATTCACCATCGTATGTATGTATGTACTTTATCGTGCCTTTAAACAAACAATATTGCATAGTAAATTTACACTGTTTATTATTTGATAACTTAGCGGCTGTAATTGTATGGCCTGCAAATACTATTACATTATTACATAATTAACAAATCGACCGCCACTTGGCTACAATAAAATTAATGATTAACTTGCTCCTGCTCTAGAAGCATTTGAACTTTCTTTTCTGACGATTTTCATGTGTAAGTGAAAGAAAATAAAAATGTGTAAGTAATAAAAATAAATAAATGCATACATATTGACATCATACACATTTAATGTTCAAGAATTGAATTTTTTAAAAAGCACAGTCACTATGTAGACAAAATATTAAATATTTAATATTACATTTCACAATAATCACTAAAATATTCAGCTGTCCAGTTGAAATCAATTGCGGCGGCTAGGCGGAAATATGTATTACCAATTCGCTTCAACTCGTTTTGCGTGTCGTCAAGTAACTTCTTTTGATAAAATTCTATACACGCCATGTATAGCATCAGCATCGTCAAAAATGAACCATGAACCCAAAGTTCATACTGTAGCTCCCAACACTTTTTGTTTGAAAAAACTTACTAAGTTTTCCTATAACTGTTATTAAAATAACTGTATTAACTAAAAAAGCCGCACATGGGCGATTTTAATTATTTATGACTGGTTGCAGTTCACAACCTCACCGTTGAAACGATGCTAGTCGACCCCTATTCACCATCTTGCATTTTAAAATTCTGACTTCAGATTCGAAATCAGTGACTCCTTAATACTGTAAAATTATGTTTAAAACACTTAAAAGTACATATTATTAGGTGGCAATACTGTGGTAAAAATGTAATCGGCAACCCTAACCTCCATTTTTAATTTTAAAACTGTGATATTATTTTCGAAATCAAATCCGTTGTCAGAATTTCAAAACTAAAATAACTCGCAAAAATACCCAAAAATCTAGGTGGCAACTCTATCCACCATCTTGAATTTTAAATTCTGACATCAGATCCGATATCATCTACCCCCAAAAACTGCCAACCACGGAGTCCACAGACCCTTAAAAGTCATAATACGCTTAAGCTTTTCCTACACAAGATCATTGAATTTTTTGGATACTTGCTTTAATTGGATACTTGCCTACAATTTCAAGTTTTTCAAGATTTTTGCAGAGCGCATCAAGCTTTCCTTTACTTGAAACTTTGCTAGCTCAAGCTAGCTTGAACTTGTATTTTAAGCAAGTACTTGAAAAAGACTACAAGTAAGCTTGTGCAGTTCTCTGAAAGATACCATCAACAGTATTTTTTTAACTCATTTCTGTTAAAAGTCAAAATTGGCAAACAAATATTAAGTAAATTTTGATAATTAATTGTGATATATTCTTTGAATTTTTACATGATTTTAATTGTGAGATATTTAGATCAAAAATCATCGCTCCAATCTTTATTTCATTCATTAGAATTTTTTTAAAAAAAACGTTTAAAAAACTGTCCTGTTTTTGGCTCAAAACCGGAGCGGAAGATGAAGTCTTATCTTTACAAAGATTTAATGTTATTCTCAGCGGTGTTATTGAGCGCGTTGACAAATTTGAAACTGAAGTAAGTGCAGTGGAGGTAAACGAACTCAAAGAAGCAGTAAACGTAATAACTAAGCAGATTGGTGAGCTTGAGCGGCGAGAGGTAGCTTCAGATGCTGTATTGCTTGGAATTCCTGAGAGCAATGAGGAGAACCTCTCTGTTATGTTCAACAAGCTTTGTTTCACTGTTGGCTGCAGACCTCCTGTACTAAAAAGTATCTTTCGAGTGAAAGCAAACATGCGTAAAAAAGAAGGGACACATGCACCGATCATTTTAAAATTTATAAGCTCCCATGAAAGAAACATTGTTCTTCGGTCTGCAGCTGTGTTTCGTAGGACTAACCAGAGAAATCTCTTGCTGAACGATGTTGGTATAAACTCTACATACAGCTGTTACCTAAATGAGAGCATTACAAAGTGCGGTCGTTACCTCTTGCAGAACGCAGTTAAATTCAAGCGGAGTAAGAAATTAGTCTCCGTGTAACCGAGGCTGTATATACGTCAAGAGGCATGTGAATGGTGAGAGTTTTATCGTGGAAAATGAAAATGAGCTCAATAATATCGTGTCAGCTGATTTCGAGGATGTATTTTATATATTATTTTATACATTTTTTATTTTATTATTCCTTATATTTATTACATACTTTTAATCTTAACTCTGTTTGATACTTCTATTTTATATCTTATTCTGTGTTATTATATTCTCTTTCTCAACCATTCTAAATTTATTTTCTTATCTATCTACAGCGAAAAGAACTGTTTACATGAAATTAATGTAGTAAAACTATGTTGGAGTAAAATGTCCTCTATGTGCGTTTGTGACCGATTTCTGATTTATGCTTGTTTCAAATAATAATTATTATAATGGCGTTAATAACAAGATACTTGTTGAAGTTCTTTGTAGGAGACGACAGGGGTTAAGGGTTGTACACTTTAATGCTAGAAGCCTTATTTCTGTTAAGCTAGACTATGTTAAATATGTGTTTGAGGACTCGTCTGTTGATGTTATATGTGTGTCGGAAACATGGTTCTGTAGTGATGTTATGGATACAGTGCTATGCCTTAATAATTTTACATTATTTAGAAATGATAGGGCTAGTAGGAGGGGAGGTGGGGTTGCCATTTAATGTCGAAATAACTTAAATAGTCAACTCATCAGCAAATCTAATGGTGATAGTGTGGAATATTTAAGCATCTGTGTAGTCGATAATATGACAAAAATTTGTATATCTTGTGTATACAATCCATGTAAGTCAAACAGTTTAAACTCATTTTTCTCTAAATTATCGAATTTGTTAATAGATTTTAACTATTTTATATTATGTGGTGATTTTAATGTTAATTTGTTATGTAATGATAGTCCTACAAAATCAATGTATCATAATGTCTCAACTGTCGGTCTGTCAATCGTTAATGATACCATGCCCACACGTTTCTCGTCTAATGATAGTCCCAGTCTTCTTGATTATTTTGTCGTGTCTGATGTGTCAAATGTCTTAATGTTTGATCAAATATACTGTTTATCTGATCATGATTTAATTTTTTGTACATTTAATATAAACTTGTCGCGATCTGCTACTTCTGAAGTCTTGTCTTTCTATGATTTTAAGTCTATTGATTCCCAAGGCCTTCTTCGTGATCTATTAATAACACCCTGAAATGAACTGTGGTTCTGTGCAAGTGTTAAAGAGAAATTATCTTTATTTAATAATCAAATAAATACACTTTTTATGAAATATATCCCTCTGAAGACAGTCACAATTAAGAATACATCTTGTCCTTGGTTCACAAGTAGCGTTGAAAGTGCATTAAAAAAAAGAAATAAACTAAGGAATATCTGGAAAAAGAACCCTACACCGGAAAAATGGGAAAATTATAGGTGTGCCAGGAATGCTTCTATTCTTAAAATAAGGCAATCCAAAAAAAAAAATATTGTTTTAATAAATTAAAAACATCTCTTCCGTCGAAGACTTTGTGGAAAAATCTACAAAAATTTAGCATCGGCGGTAAGCAAACTGCTAATTGTCAGATAGATCCTGAAGTTCTTAATGATTTTTTCCTGTCTAACTCTCTCTTTTCTCAAAATAGTTTGCTCAGCTCCTTTGAATCTTCAGACCTTCATTTTCAGCCAACGTTTCAGTTTTCAACGGTCACTGAAGATCAGGTGGCAAAGAAAGTAATGAGCATTAAGTCGCATGCTGTTGGTGAAGACGGTATAAATATAAAATTCATAAAAATCATATTAGCACATATCCTTAGTTCTTTAACACACATAATTAACCACTGCATTACAACATCTTCATTTCCTGCATCATGGAAAAATGCCTTAGTAATGCCTATTGCTAAAAAAACTACAGCTAGTGAGACCAAGGACTTTAGGCCTGTAAGCATTCTGTCGTGTTTTTCTAAGGTTTGTGAAGCCCTTATGGCTGATCAAATTACTACATATTTAACATCTAAGCAGCTTTTGTCCCCGCTCCAGTCAGGTTTTCGTGTTGGCCATAGTTGTACAACTGCTACTTTAAAGGTATTAGATGATATAAGAGGATTTTATGACGAAGGAAAAATAACGCTGCTTTGCTTACTTGATTTTTCAGTCATACTCTACTCTGTCATAAACTTAAATACTTTTACGGTTTTTGTCAAAACGCAATAAATCTTATTAATAGTTACCTTAAAGATAGAGTTCAAAGGGTAAAAGTTGGAAATAATTTCTCGCAGCGTAAGATTATAAGTAGTGGTGTGTCCCAGGGTTCGGTTCTGGGTCCACTGCTATTTTCTATATTTGTTAATGACATTTTTGAATGCTGCAATTACTCGTCAGTGCATGCTTATGCCGATGACGTTCAAGTTTATTTAACGGGTAGAGAAAATTTATTGGAAGATTTAGTGTTCAAATTGAATGAAGATTTAAATTCTATTTGCCAATGGGCCAATAAAAACAAACTCCAGTTAAATGCTCAGAAGTCTTTTATATTGCCGGTATCCAAAAACAGAATTCTTTTTCAGGATATTCCAGACTTATGTCTTAATGGCACGAGACTTCCTCTTGTTACCAATGTGAAAAGTTTAAGCTTCAGCATCAATTGTTATTTGACGAGTACTGACCATATTAATGCTGTAATCCGAAAAATATATTTCATCTTACGTAATCTACGAGTATCGGCTCAGTTTATACCAATTTCTACAAGACGTAAATTAGTAATTCAACTTATTGTACCGGTGATCACATACTCTGAAGTTGTATATAGTAAGCTTGATTCGAGCTCTCAACTCAAATTGCAAATTGCATTTAATCATGCGACAAGATATGTATATAGCTTACGTAAGTTTGATCACTTGGCAGAGCTTAAAAATAGTATACTTGGCTGCGATATATTGAATTATCTAAATGCTCGGAATTGCATATTTCTTCACAAAATCATAAAGAACAAGACGCCAACATATCTTTATGAAAAATTGCAATTTTGCCAGTCGCAAAGAAGACAAATGCTTATAGTACCTAATTTCAACTTTCTGAACTCAACACGATTATTTTTTATTAACGCCATCAGATTATGGAATGCACTACCAACCAATCTTAAGTCAATAGTCGGAGAGGCAAGCTTCAAACAGGCCATTTCTAAACATTACTCCTAATGAAAATTTTCATAGTCGATTAAAGTAATCAGTTCTTTTTTCTTTTGTCTAATCTATACCTTTCTTTCTTTCTTTACTTTCGCTTAATTATTTTTTAAGCTCAACT